>CM041292.1:174628399-175228399 GCA_023052935.1 Piezodorus guildinii | reverse complement strand
TAAAACTCCAATAAGATTGGAGTAATACTGGGCTGCCAGATCCATTATGGTAAGTCCATCCGAGTTTATCTTAGCAAGGCTCATTACTGACCTTATGATGGCTCACATATTAGAGTCAAAATGACCAAATTAAAAAAAGAAGTAATAATAACAGTGATTATTACTAAGAGGAAGCTGTCAAAGTGGAGAAAAGATGGCAAATAACAATTAAGATACTATTATCTAAACCAATGTACACCCATATTTACCAGCAACCCTAATGAATTAGAGGAAGGGGAGATAATCATATATCATAATTCAAGTATTATCATTAGCACTAATAAAATAATAAATACCTTGTTTGGATCTTTCATGATCAAATATTTTCCATCCCTCTGTTTCATGCAAATATCAATTATACACCTGAGTATTCCCCAGGCATTATCCATATTTAGCTTTATTTGCGTAGCGAATTCAGCAGGCTTATATTGTTGAGTGCCCAAGATGACATGCTTAGAAGAATCTCTAACATGAACTCGGGAAACATAACTAAAAAAAAAATAGATACTCATTAATCTTGAGAAATTAGTAGGAATCAATAAGCTACATAAATTTTAAAACTACAGTTAATTTTGAAATGTTAATAATATTTTTATTTTTAATAGTAAAAGTGATGAACTGTCATATTATTTTTCTATAAAAAACAACAACATGCATTTTAAAGTGTCTGCCAATATAGGGAGGAGGAGGCGGCACACAATAAAAGGCAAAAAACTTGGTCAATATATTTAATATAAATTATGCAAATAACTAAAAAAAATATGCAAATTATTACAACAATGGTCATAAGTGAAAATAATAAACCAAAAATAAGTTCCTCTAAGCAAGGGACATACACACATAATAAGGACTACATTAACAATTTTTTTTTAATATATATATATATATAATATATATATATATATATATATATATATATATATATATATATATCAAGATGTAAAAACAGAATCCTAAATAAATAAATATAGAAATATGAGTTTTCTAAAATTATTACCCAAATTTGATTTGGTCTGAACCAGCCAAAATAGCTTGCACTGTCCATTTGGCAAGCTTGCAAGCATTGTTCCTAAGTTCGTTTGCCAGCACTGCACCACGTTGTATATCCAGTTTTTGCCTCCACTCAACACCTCCAGATAGCTAAACAAATATCAATTACAATGAAGTTATTTCATATGAAAAATGTATAATTACTGACCTTACATCAAGGTTTTATTGAATTAGACTTCATAAAGACTAAAAACTTGTGAAATCAAACATGGAAAATTAATTCATTAGTTCATAATTATACAGTTGACCCTTAGCACAATCTTCTACAATGACGTCCGAATTACGATAAATATGAGACATTTTTCCAAAAACCAACTTAAAACCATCCACAACGAGAGCGACTTAATTCACTCTATCTATCCCACAATGCACTCTGCCCTGCGGTCACTTAACAGCTGATCGGAAATGCATAAAACAAATGCCTGTCGCACTTGTACATAATGAATCCAAATTTAAAGCAAACATAAAAATAATTTGCAAATTGTGAAATATAAAAATATAACTATTTCAATTCTCAAAAAATATCATATGTCATGATTTGTCAAAGGACTTTTTACTTTCACTTACTATATATAGTAAGGAGAAGTATTGCGATCGTGAAAATTTTCTAATTCCAGTTTTTAACGGAAATACACGTTTTAAGGCCCCCTGAGTCCAAATAACCAAGTCCCGAAAAAAGGTCTCTGTATGTCTGGTAACTCCCGGGCGGAAACGGTAAGTCCTATGAAACTGAAATTTCATGTTTATGACAACTATATGCCCGATACGTGACAAATCTTTTTCATCAAAATGAGCTTACCAGAAGAGGCACTTTGTACCATGCATTTTGAACCTTTTTTTTCGATTTTTCTCGAAACCGGTACCGACGATTTTGATTAAACTCGCTATATCGATGTAAAATTTAATGGACTTTAATATCATGTAGGTTTTATTCTGATTAAAATGGTCTGACAGGGCTTAAATGCCGATATTTTAAATTTTCTTCCCCTAAAGTACCTTTAATTTTGTAGATTCAATAAAAATAACTATATGCTGATGAAAAACAGATAAATATATAAATTGAATAAATTCGATAACCAACTAAAGGAGAAAACAGAAAAAATATTTTTTAATGCAATTTTTTGTTTTTGAACATAAGAGCAGTAATATACATGTATGATATACCATTGGAAAGCTTAAGATTTTAGAAAAAAAATTATCTCATACACAAGCTTTTAAAAGTTAATAGAGAGTGATTAAATGAACATAAAACTAACTGATTATTTTATATAATGATATAATAGATTTTTTAATGAAACACATGTTTCTATAGAAATTCAATTTAATTAATTCCTTAATAGTTTCACGTATTTTCATCTCTAACTGTTTTTGAAAATTCTTTCAAGGCCCCCTGAGTCCAAATAACCAAGTCCCGAAAAAAGGTCTCTGTATGTCTGGTAACTCCCGGGCGGAAACGGTAAGTCCTATGAAACTGAAATTTCATGTTTATGACAACTATATGCCCGATACGTGACAAATCTTTTTTCATCAAAATGAGCTTACCAGAAGAGGCACTTTGTACCATGCATTTTGAACCTTTTTTTTTCGATTTTTCTCGAAACCGGTACCGACGATTTTGATTAAACTCGCTATATCGATGTAAAATTTAATGGACTTTAATATCATGTAGGTTTTATTCTGATTAAAATGGTCTGACAGGGCTTAAATGCCGATATTTTAAATTTTCTTCCCCTAAAGTACCTTTAATTTTGTAGATTCAATAAAAATAACTATATGCTGATGAAAAACAGATAAATATATAAATTGAATAAATTCGATAACCAACTAAAGGAGAAAACAGAAAAAATTTTTTTAATGCAATTTTTTGTTTTTGAACATAAGAGCAGTAATATACATGTATGATATACCATTGGAAAGCTTAAGATTTTAGAAAAAAAATTATCTCATACACAAGCTTTTAAAAGTTAATAGAGAGTGATTAAATGAACATAAAACTAACTGATTATTTTATATAATGATATAATAGATTTTTTAATGAAACACATGTTTCTATAGAAATTCAATTTAATTAATTCCTTAATAGTTTCACGTATTTTCATCTCTAACTGTTTTTGAAAATTCTTTCATTGATTTTAAAAATGGAGGTAAGTGAAAGTCGTGTGTTGCCTGCACCAGATTTTTTAAAAAAGTATTTCAAAAAATTAAAAAAAAAATACCAAGAAAGTTTTCTAATAGAAAAAGTAAAAACCTGAATCTCTACAACCCATGAAGTAGTAATCATTTGAGGTTTTTTGGTTTTGTTTCTAGGATAACAGCCATGCAATGAAGTGATTAGGCCGAGATCACACTTTAGAGGGCTAGCTCTGGCTCACGGTTAAAATAGCAATAATACATAATTCTGCCACAGCCAGGGTTTGAAACAGGGACCAGGAGAACAGTAGGTTAATAATCTTTCCACTTGACCACTCCACTCTTTAGAAAAAAAAGAAAAAAGTAATACAATTAGGAAAACAAAGAATGGTCAGAGACAGGAGAGCTTGACATTTCCTTGGAAATCTTATGGATTAAGATTCAATGTAGAATGCTCTTATGGGGATAAATATGAACAGAGTTTAGTTTTAATTATTTCTATCTTGTAAAACTCTCAGTGAAAACCATTAAAAAATAAAGAGTTAAATGCTTTTATCTACTCATAAGTAAGTTGAAAAAGTTTTAATAAGGCAAATAAATATCGCACCTAAACAATCAATAAAAAGCCAACATATCACAGATAAGTATTGATCAATCTATAAATAAAGACTGAACTGATTAACCAGAAATTATCTATACATCCATAGTGTTAATTACATTAAAGTTCGGCACAATTTTAAATAAGAGAGATGTTACCTTAGAGTCCCATTCATTAAGTGCCTTGATGGTGAGGAACTGAGCATCGCCAGAAGGAGTAGCCAAAGCAGCATCATGTTCACACCTGGCAACTAAAATAATGCCGTTGTCAAGGTCCCACTTTCGGTAACGGTAGGCCACAGAAGCTTCCTCGCCCTCCTCAGGAGAAGTGATAAAAGGATTAGGTTCATCAAACTTATAACGAGGTTCTCCCTGCAAAAGAAATATAAAAATCAAATCAAGTACATAATAATAGTTTTGGAAAAAAAAAAAAAAAAGTAAAAAATTATCATCTTGAAAAAACAAATCCATGTTACATGAATGAACTTACCGTTCTTAAAACCTGTTGCGAGAAATTATGGTTGATAAATGTAGCTTCTAAAGCAAGGTTACGTGGTGAATTAAGGCTGTTGCTATCATCCATTGGAGGTTCAACAGATGTTTCATTAACAGTCAGTAAATCTAAAAATAATTATTAGATAATAATAGACTCTAACTGTTTGCAATATTATTTAATTCTGATACCACTAACGAAATAAATTTATACATACCAAATTCAGTGTTATCTCTCTTGTCAAAGAAAAGTTTATCACCAATCTTTTCAATAACAATATCCCATGAGTAATTGGAACGTGTACAACACATCAAAGTAGCCAGAATTGCATCAGTGGCATACACATTTCCTTCAGTTTTGGACAACTAGACATTGGACAACATTGAAATTTAATATAAACATACAAGATATCAATAATTCATAATTTAAACAGAAAACTATGACTAGTAGAGAAGTTTCCTTTTTTTTTTTTTTTTTTTTTTTTGACAATGCTGCCCAAATATATCAGGTTGCTAAAATAACATAGCATACTTATCAAGCCCTTATGGATATATTACATATTCATTTCCAATTTGTTTGTTTATTTCCTAGTCTATTCTAATACTATATTTCTAATGTTTACAAATTTTTTTCCTCTTTATTTATTTACATTTTTTTTATTTCTTTCTGTAACTGCATTTTAAATTTAAACTTTAAATCTTTAGTGTACACATTATATAACTAAACCAATAAATTACCTTTCTGATGACGGGATCATCAGTAGTAGTGACTGTGTGAAAAATACGATCGATTCTTTGCAGTGGTTTTTCACTTCTTACATTCACACGATCATACATTTTATCATAATACTCCAATGAACCACAACAGATTCTAAGGAAAGATTATTAAATAATTTAATAACTTAATTGAAAATCAGTACTAAATTTAAAAGTTTAGGCATATAGATATAAAAGTGGATGATAGGTACTTACATATCTTCAGCTTCTTTAACATTAGGTAAAGATAATTTTGAGAGACGAGGGAAGTCCATCTCTTCAATTGTTACCCAATCAGGTCTAACAGTAACACTTGCATCACGATTTTTAATAGGAGCTTGATTTTTCTGATTTCGAAGTCCTTGTTGCTTTCCATACTTTTTCGCATTCACTACACCTTTACGGTCCCTAAAAATTCTTAAAATTACATAACTGTTAACAAATTTCGTACTAAAAAATGTAAAATAATTTTGACATACAGTTAACTTCAAACTATGAAAAAAGTATAATAAGTAAATGATTTGATTTACAAAGATATTAATAACTAACCCTTGTCTCTGACCACCACGGCCTCTCAAGTTCCTCTGATTTTGCCTGAATCTTCCTCTTTGGTATGGAGGTTTCTGAACTCTGGTAGTATCAACCAGATGGAAACTGCTTTCATCTTCCTCATGATAGTAAGCATACTGACTACCAGCTCCAAATTGGGATTGATACTTACCTGAAAGAGATATTAAAATGTTAGCAAATAAGATTAATAAACTACTTCTAATATACTAAATTGAGGAATTTCAATATTACTATTAATACTATTACTACTACCTTAATAGGGCAACAATAAAAAATTAACTTCAAAACAACTAGAAATTTTTCACATCGAAAAGAAAACACATAGACTCAAATCATTCATTTGGAACTTAATGAAAATATAACAATGCCTAATTTTGTGTTCTATGCTTGGGAAAATTTTATTTTATAAGCATTAGAAAATAAATTATTTCCATAAGAGCACCAAAATCTGGACAGACTTAAATTAGTATGAATGTTATTGTAGAAACTATGAGAGTATTACGAATACGCGTATAATAACATATACAACAGTAAAATTATAGGTTTAAATGTATTTAATGATTAGACTACAAAAAATCTTTATCCTCAATGGTGAATGAAAATTATAAAAGGAAACCATAGATTCTGTCAATTTGCATCAATGTTAATAATAACATGCGGTTTTGAATTCCAATTGAATATTTAGATTTATAGATTTTCAAATACAGGCAATTAAATCAATAAAATACTTTAGGTTTACATGTGCAAGTCCATAACATTTTTACCGAATATTTATTATATATAATTGATAATCCCATCAACTTGAATTAAACCCTTCAAGTATGTCAACATATTGAAATATAAAATATTTTTTTACGCAAAAATCTTAGGTTCATAAAACAGCCTCTGGGGATTGCGAAAACATATAAAGATCATAAAAGTAAGTTAAGGGTATGTCAACCTATTTTATTCATAAATATAAAATAGTTAAGTAAAGCCATTAGTGAAAACAAAAACCAATCCCTGCAATAATCAGGATAGGTTGCATTGTTTCATTCATTTAAACTAATATTAGGAGAGGTCTACCAAAAAGTCAGCATATGCCACTAATAGAAAAAAGTACTCACTGGTATACTTCTTGTCTTGAAAAGTTGGACCGGTCCAGTCAGAAATCTTAAAAAAAACAAAGTACATTAAACATGGAAAAGTAAAAATTGCTATAAAACAACAATAACAACGATAAATACTTTTCCTAGACGGTCTCCTTTAGAAAAAGGCTGATAAGGCATGTCTTTAAATTGTTCTGGCATTTCACACGGTCCCCATCCATTAGGATTATCATGAATTACGGGCGTTTTAAACCTTGGTAATTCTTCTTGATCATGCAACGCGTCTCCCATCTTGGTATTCTCCAGAAAATTTAAGTTTTTAAACAATAAGCAAAACCCGAAGCTTAACCTTACTGCTGGAGAGAGGCAGGGAGCAACGTGGTTTTTCGAAAGAGTGGTTTTGCATAGAGGTCGAACGAATAGGAACAATCAAAATACTGAGAAACTATTAAGCTATAACAGATTACAATGTGTTATTGTTCCTGGTTTATGAATTAAATATTTCTTAAGGTTATGAAATTATAAATATTTTTGTTATATTTTTGGGGGGAAAAAAAGAAACTTTGTTTACAACCAGTACACATCTTCTAGAACGCAAATTAAACAGTATACTATACAACATATATATACTAAACAATAATTTCCTTACCTTACCAAACAATGATGTTCGCTTAAAATACTAAAAACTACATAGTATTTTCCTTTGATTAGTGGTGTGTCTTAAATATTTTCCCTCGTTGAACGCGATTTCTAAATACCACGCTATTTATTAATGTTTACAAATTTCACAATCAACTCAGCCAAAATTTGTCGTTTGCAAAGGGTAGATCTTTGGCTTCAAATTATACTTCACAAAAATCCCCTCCCACCAAATAAAAAATTATAAAATGTTATATATAAACATATATCTATTTTTTTCGAAACTACTTATTTCTCTTACCTACATACAGGATGCTTCTTGACTCTTGCCTAGAAGCCCTGATGAAGACCCGCTATATGGGTACGCAACGTACCGTACCTGACTTAGTTAGTGGGTGAAATAAAAATTATAAAATAAAATATATAAACTAAAATCAGGTATTAGGATAAATGTTGTAGTAGAGATTGCTCAACATCGAATTACTCGCTTTTACATGTACTAATTTCAAATTAATAAGCGCATAGACAGTGTTTGAAAGAAATAACATATTTTTGACCAACTTGCTCCCTATCTTCACTCTATCGGGTTGTTTCACATGAAATGTCCGTTTTTATAGTTTCTGAAATACATAAAGGATTTTGCAGGTCTCAGTTGTTTTCTTCCCAATGTTTACATATTTAAAGTAAACAGTTACTAATCCTCTACCTTAGTATTATAAACATTAGCTTCCCAATCAATTACCCACTTTTTAGTATACCTCCAAATATGAACTGGAAACACGCGATTTTCGAGTAATATTTTTGTACGAGTTTAAACTCGGCCATTCAGCAGCTGAGGCCACTAGAAATATTTGCAAGGCGTTTGGGAAGGGAGTGTTAATGAACGGACCATTCGCCGTTGGTTTGCTAAGTTTTCAGCTGGGGATACCGACTTGAAAAACTTGCCCCGAGGAAGACCTCTGTCCGTAATAGACAACGATGTCCTCAAACATACAGTAGAAGGAAACCCCTACCAAACAGTTAAAGGACTCTCAGCACAACTAAATGCAAGTGCATCTACCGTTTCCAGATATTTAAAGTGTATTGGAAAGTAAAAAAGCTCGATACATGGGTACCTACCTGGGCAGCAAGACCCATGTTTCAAAACATACCGTGCAAAAATTGAAAGAACTGGGCTACGAAGACTTGTCTCCAACAGATTACCACCTGTTCAGGAATTTAGACAACTTCGTCAAAGGAAAGCTTTTTGAAAATTATGATCATGTGAAAAGTGCGTTTTCAGATTTTGTTTCACTTCAAAGTTCAGAGTTTTTCAGTTCGGCGATAAAAAAGTTGGTGTCACGTTGGGAAAAATGTGTAGAAAAAGAAGGTAAATACTTCGAATAAAATTATCTTGTTTTCATATCGTATTTTTAATAAAAATCCTTTACCTTGAAAACGGACATTTTATGTGAACAACCCAATATTTACATGTCTCCTATCGCCAACAAAAATTTGCCTAAGTCATCGATAACAATTTTCTTTCTACAAAAAAGTCTGGAAATTAAGGCAAATATCTTTCTTCCGTCATTAGAAGAGAGTTCTCTTCAAGTACCTTATAGGATAACTCAACAATGGATTTCAGTATCATTAGATCTGATAAGTTATAATAAATTTATTACGGATAAATTTAAAATAGATATTTTTAGCATCGTTTACCTTACAATGAGCTTCAAAATCGACGATATCGGTGGGTGAAAACACGGTAACTAGAACAAGTTCACTTGTTAAATAACTTACCACAAATTGTTTATAATACGGTTGGTAAAAAATAAATTTATTAGGGAGCGCACGATCTTAAAATCGATTGTGTTTTTAATAATCAAATAATGGACCTAATTTTTGATTTTTTTTTTTTTTTTTCGTTTAACGTTACTTTATGCTACTATGGCTAATCGGAGATGCTACAGTGGGAGTCCTAAATTTTGCCTATCCAGGGTTTATTAGAATAGGGATCTTTAACGAGTACCTGACATTACACAGGCTCGGTACAACCTTTTAACGTCCCCTCCGAAGGACGGCATAACTAAGGATTTTTTACTCCCATTAAAAAATCCTAGAGACGCCCGCTGGTTTGAACCGCGACCTTAGGCATAGAAAGCTGTTATGCTAGCAACTACGCTATGGGTGACCCCTAATTTTTGATGATGTACCATAACTCAATATAAACCATTAGCAAGTGTGAAATATTAAAAAAAATTGTATTTTCATCATAAGCACTTCCGATAACCTAATAATAAACCTCGATATTGAAGACTATTAATATATAAAAAAAATACGTGACCTTAACTCGATTTTATTTTCATAATATGCATGCCCAATAACCTTACTTATTTCCGAACCAAAATAATATAACTGTTACATTATATATTATTTTGAGACTTTTAAATATAAAATTAATTTCTTGATTCTTCTTAGCTAGGAGAGTAAAATCAGAATTAATTTAAATCTCTGATAAAATACATATGTTTCAAGCCACCTATCTGATAATCATTTAATATGCTAGTGAGGTAAAAAGGGTTTGGGAAGCTCTGTCTGTAATAATCATAAAGGACAATATATTGAAAAGAATTTTCAACTGATTGATTATATATTAAATCACTTCTCAAATGTACATTTTTATTAAGTATATTAAATTTTAGAGCAGTTTAATCGTAGGTAACTACCAAACATAAATATAATATGGTGGAAAAACCTATTTCTGTTTATCCAACCTACACTTTCTCCTTTTTTTTAAAAGTATGTCGTGCGTAATATAAAGAATATTATGAATCAAAATAGAGAATACGTTGATTGAAACGTATCAAAAAAGTACTTTCAGGCCTAACTTGAATTCTTAGACTTGCTATTAAAAATGGTATAACTAATCCATATGTATACAAGCAGCCATTTGGCTAGTCATGATATGGCTTATGTTACAAATATCGTTATTCACAGTAAAACTGAGGCAGCAGTCACTGCAGAATGTTTAAAATCGGCCGTATCCAGCAAATATTTCTCACAAGCCTTTGGAAGCGTGTTGTGGAAAATAGATAAAAACAAAAATATTTTTTTTTGAAGGTTCCTAGTAACCGAATTTGAAATCTTAAGAGACTTAAGTCTTGAAATTGAATGCTCTGCAATTTTCACTTTATGACTTTTTTTGATTGGGATAGTTGTTTCCAAGTTACAGTTATCTCTTAGTGACCAAATTGAGTTTTTCAACAAAAATGGAAACATTTACCTATTTCTGACGAACGATTGCGCCAATATTAATAAACCAAATTCAATAACTAAGATAACTTTTATCTAAACAATTTAAAGTTCTTTCATTTTGAAGAAGAAAAATATTTTCTGTAGGAAGCACCATTTACGAGTTATAGGTGAAAAACTGAAAAAAGTGCGAACAATTCGAGGTTTTTCGACTCCAAAAAGTTAAGCTCACCCACCACCTGTGTTGGTGCAAACTCAGATTAATTTTATTTAGGACCATTAATAGGTATTAAAACGATTCTCTGCTTTGTCTGAATTAATTCCCACAAATATCCTTATTTTACTGTACTATGTTTGCAAGTTAGGACTTCTAGTATTTGCAGGGATACCTAGAATGTCTTCTTTCCATTTTTTCTGTGGGAAGTTTTGAACTGAGAGTTATATGTTTTTTTCTTTGATTTTTGTTCAACTTAAACCCCTATTTAAAATTCCACTTTCCTTCTGAAGTAAAATAAACTAATGTACCCACTCATCCAAAGGGATGGTATTGATCCACAGCCATAGATATCAATATGTGCAATATTTTTTTTATTTTCGATTAATACCAATCATAAATTATTGATTTTTGTTAATATGGCACGAGGAATCTCTGATTTTTTTATTGTTTTTAAAACACTCAATATAATACAATACTTTTATATATGTATATGTATATGTATGCATATATATATATATATATATATATATATATATATATATATATATATATATATATATATATATATATATATATATATATTTATATTGTTAGTTCTTGACTGTTGATAGTTTACGTTATCTACAGGTCTTGAGGTTCAGTCAATAGATAAGCAATCATGTTTGAGCTATGTTTCAAGAATTTATTGTTCTCATAGTAATGCCGATTCAAGACAAAATAGTGCCTTACTCTGGAGTGCTCTTTCAATGTTTATGATATTCACACACGTATTTATAAGACACTATTTTGTCTCAAATCGGGATGAATATGAGAAAGATAAATTATTGATACCTAGCCTAAACACACTTGCTTATTTATTGATTGATCCTCAAGACCATTAGATACTTTAGTTTAGCCTTAAGGCTCCAAAGCAACAGGCCATTGTGTTGCTGCATAAAATAATTGTTGACTCAAACTCCTCAAAATATAATAATGGTAATTAAATATGTTAAACTTACAAATATATGGTTGTTCTTGTTGAAAAAATAAGACAACAAAATTAATATAAAATTAAAGAATATGGAGGAAGTTATATAAAAAAGCCATGGAATTAAAACATTTATTTTAAAGGAGATAAGTTTCCAGTTAAATTCAGTACAAAGAGAGCAGACAATTAGTCACATTTATATAATTTAATTTCTAAACATATTACAAAAGTGTTACATAATTCTACTGTTCTATATTTTTTTAACTTACCACAATAGTTGTCTGGTTCATTGTGAATATACCACATATACCTCTCTTAACAATAAAAAATGTGATTTCATAGTGGTTATTGATCAGAACAGAATTATAACTAAAGTAATTAAATGAACTTGCATTTATACAAAAAAACAACAACTAATATTCTTATAATACAGATCTAAAATAAACTTATAATATTAACCCGTTTCATTCTAAAATTACAATATCATATTCTGACTGCTTTATACTCAGTCACAAAAAATATGAGCACGAATTTTACTCATAATTTTTCATTAAACTACTGAGCAGATATATTTATACACTAATTGTGCTATCCAAATATTCTAAATTATTTATCAATGTTCCCTAAAAACTCTATATGTAAATATGTATTTCAAAATTAACCTAAATAGTAAACTTTATTGAGATATTTACAATACTTGAGAACTTTTCTTACAAACATAATACATCACTAAATGGACCCAAAACTGAGCACTAACATGTAATTAATACTATTTTTATAATTAACCGTAATGACTTGAAAATCTGAAACATATTAATTCTAATATATGTAGGCTCTTTGTAAATAATGTTTGTTATTATTGGCAGAAGTTTAAAGGTTTATTACTTTTCCTACTATCTTAAACGAAATATTGTATGATAATTAGTAAATTCAAAGGATGATTGAAACTCTATTATCATGAAAAAAGGTCCACTGAAATCATGAAACCAAACATATTTGTATTGAGTGTACATTGTAAATATTATGTAAATAAATAAAGTTTCTGTTTCTGTTTTAAAGGTTTATAATTTTGTTTTTATTTTTTATGCATGGCTACTGGCTACTGTCCAGGAATTTGAATACAATGTTGACATCAAACTTAAAAATTTTGGAAAACTTCATAATATTGTATAACAAGAATAATCTATAGCTAAAATATATATCCCAAAAAGTTTAAAAATTCCAATTTTTAAATTACAAAGTCAATAAACAATGACAAAATTAGTGATAAATGAATCGTTCTATTTATTTCACTATTTTTGGTAATAATTTATTCAAAACCACCTTAACCATATCATTGTTCATTGTAATAATACGTTAAACTATTTAATATTCATATGTAGTAAATAAGATTTTTTTTCGTTACCTCGAGGCAGTCTTCTGTGACACACCTCGATGATGAGTTTAAGTCGCTCCTTCCCTTCTTTACCTTTTCAACACCAATTGCCCAAAATAGTCACTCGTTGATTGTAAAGTTTTTAATTAGATTTTTTTATAAGAAGTGCTCAACCATAATAAAAACTGAATCTCTTTCTTTTTTTCAGTTCAAAATTAGTGGTTTTTAACTTCTCATTCTATTTTTGTAAGGATAAGGCTCCGGTATTATGAAGTTTCCTCTAAAGTTCAAACTTAACATAGTCTTTTATCAGTATTGTCAGTTGAATTATTAATAGATGCAAACAACAACAAAAACAACAATATTTATCATTGTTTAAAAAAAAATTAAAATAATAATTAATATAATAAAAACCACTTCAATTGTTCAATTGTATTTCTATTTCTAGATATTAGTTTTTTTTTTTTAAATAATATTGATTGAATTTATCAATGAAAGTTGTTATACAACATACTTAAAATAATACACATGGTCCTTATTATAGAAAGATATATATTTTTCTTATAATTTTTTTTTTTTATAAAGGTATTGATTCTGTTATCTTATATAATTTTAAAATGGATTTAAATATCACTTCATAAAATGCATAATACAATATACAAATGTTATTCAATTCTATAATATCTTTATCTATTTACAACTCCATAAAGAACAAAATGACCTTTTTCTGAATAAATATATATATCATTGAGGATTTATGTAATTATAATTTTAATATAAGCATCAAGTGCTTTTTTGTGATGAAAATACTCGTACATTTCATATTACATCACCTTTTTTAACAAGCATATTTATAAAGGAATGATAACAGGAATTAAATAATACTTTAAAAAGTTAAATGCGTTATACCCAGGAAAAGCTAATAATGATATTAATTGAGTATTTTTGGCCGAAATTTACAATTTTATGCAGTAAGTTTTAACACTTGAACGGCAACAATAAGAACATCTAAATGAATATTTTATTTACTTAAAATATTAATACAAGAAAGGATGAGGTTTTCCAAACAGCAGTTTCAATGTAAAAAGTTATCTATACTAATAATAATATTTCAAATAATATAAACATTAAGATGAATAGTGTTTATTTTTTAATCCGTTCATCTACAACACTAAAAAAACTTGTTGAATAATTTTTATGTAAGCGTTTAATTATTGTATTTAATTAATTTTTGGAAAAAAATCATTTCGTTCACTTTTTTTTTTTTATAACTATCTAATAAAGTAGATAAATAATTAGTAAATATTCAACTGAAGGATTATAATATGAGATAAAACAAGAAACATACAAGATTTAAATGACTTCCATTGTGATTTTAGATACATCAAATTTAATAAATAACATAAAAATATAAATTACAATACGGCACATGTTCGGGACTTTTGAGGCTTTGTTGGTTGTACATTGGGAGGGGTAGCCAGGAGCCTATGAATAACAATGCGATAAGTTGCAACTAGTGGGCTCCTGGCACCTTTCCCAATTTCAGCTTCCAGCTGTTCACCTTTTATACCTAGTGATTCAAGACGTTCGCGTGCTGCCTTTTCTTCTTTAGACATTTCTTTTTCAGTCTAAACAGATAAATTTAATCATTAATTTATTTTTAAATTTAAGCAATAATATCGTAAAGGAATAAAATCTAAATGATACTATCTTCTGCTATTTTAGACAGTAAAATATTTTTGTTACATTCATAGCCGTTTCTGGTTTTACCCATGTTTTCAATTTTTTTTTCTAACATTTCACCATACATGCTGTTGGATTCTTCAGGGTTCTAAGTAATTCTTACTAAGTAAAAGTAATTCTTGCTTGGAAGCCTGAAGAAGCCTGCAGGATGTCTTGTGAAAAATTTAAAAATACAGGCATAAACAGAAAACAAAAAATGATGTAGTCTGTGGAAGCCTTGCATAGTAATTAATAATATATTTATAGAAAAAACAACAAAAATCGTATTATTTTTTTTTTAATTTTAAAGTGTATAGATCACAAAAATTCTAAATGAAAAGAAAATCAAAAGTTACTTGTGATATTCAATATTAGATTAAATTATAGAAAATAGTGTGGAGCAGGTTACTGATTGTTTTTTGAAAACATTCATAGGTTTATGTTTTTATTACTCCAAGCTAAGGCCATGATGGTAAACAAGGTTAAGGCTTCACTCAAATTCATATGGTGCTGGTTGCAATCTGGCTCAGGCAGGTTAAAATTTATTTAGCGGTGGTCTCAAAAAATAAATCTCGACTAACTCTTCTGATTAGATTATGTTGGCAATGTGTTTGATCCCGTGTTCTATTTGTCGTAAATTGAATGGAATTGATCATAAGCATCACATAAGAAGATAATTGTATCATGTTTCCAAATTTCATTACTCATTTTATAAGCATTTAGGTCACAATATCAACCTTCCTGAAGGTTTATGCTACATCTGCAACAAGAGAAAAGTCACGATCTGACCACACACAGGTTGAACTGAACATTGTATAGAGGCTCAAAATAGAGGATGAAAACCTCATTAGGATATTCCTATTTCCTCAGGGAGCTTTACCCCACATTTTCACTGGTAAACACTGAGCTTAAAGTAATTATTGTCAAATTGATCATAAATTACTAAACAGCTCTCATTTGGCGGTTGTTGCTAAATGCTCCTATAGAATTAATTCTAGTTTCCTTCGCAGCTTATATTAAAATATATAATTACTACTACTTACTCCAATTGTTGGATTGAGAGTCCAACTTTCACAAAGGCCGCCATTGATAGAAGTTCCATTCATCCATTCTGCAGAAGAAATTTGATCGACGGTATACCTCTCTGATGGATTTTGTCTCAGAATGGCTCCTAAAACAGGATTCAATTGCTGATTAATTATGGAAAACTGAGATAACTGAAATCTGAAACTCTTATTTACTATCAATTATTTCTAACTGGGTCCTAAAATAACTTTTACTAATATAGTTTTTGGTGTCATCTGAGGTCTTGTGGCTAGAAGTCTTGTAGCATAATGGCATTCTATGTCCAAGGTCACAGGTTAAAACCCAGCAGGTGTAAAAAAAAAGGGAGTAAAAAAATCCCCATCCTTCAGAGAGAATGTAAATTCGTGGTCCCAGTTACTCATTAAAGATTCCTTTTCTAATTAAACCTGGGTAGGCAAAATTTAGGACTACTATTGACACCAGACTAGGAGGAGAAAAGATTGAGTATGTGAACTCAGGGGGAAGTTTTATTGTCATTGTTATTTATTGATTTTTCAAAAATTAATAATATCTACATAATCATTGCTTGTTATGACTTGATATTTATAAAAAACTAAAAATTTATTAAATCAATATTAATTTAACTTTTTTAATATATTCAGTACAAAAAATATTTACTTATTAGAGTTCTAGCAGGTAAAGAAAGGTGGGCTGGGGCAGTTATAACGCCTAAAAGTATACTCCTTTTCAGACCAGCGATGGAATCAGCTGGAAAGGGCATCTGTCCGGTCAGCATAAAAAACAGTAGTACACCTAGTGCCCAAATATCAACTGGTGGACCAGAGTAACTATCATCTTTGAATAGCTCTGGTGCTGCATATGGTGGAGAACCACAAAAGGTCTTTAACTCTTCCCCTCCTGTGAAGAAAAAAATTACACAGCATTTGTATTTTAACAGAAAATTAACAAATATAAATACATATATTAATAAATACTTTAATATAAATATATATAAATCCAAAATATCTAATATGCTCACTCTCCTTATTTCCTTTATTATTACAGTATGTAAGTTCAATATAAAAATTGTTTGCAATTTGTTAAACTGTTTGCTACAAGTACATTCTTGAAGAATTTAGTTCTTGAATAGAAACAGTACCAGAGTATGTTAGAGACTATTATTATTGAAATACACAATCTTAACGATCCTCTACATTAATACTAGGATAGATTTCTCAATTTTCACTTTAATCTAAAATCTATTTTTTTGTGATATGTAATTTATATTGATCAGATATGCTGCATGTTCGTAGCAACTCAGTAAATCTATAGCCACTCAAATTAAGTATTTCTATCTAGTTCTACTAAATTCTATAAAAGCAACATTTAAGGAGATGTGTATTTTGACAATTATTAGAAAATTAAAAAAAAGATGAAAAGTGTTCATTAACATAAACATGTACATGTACAGCTAGTTTCCACTAGGCAGGCTTTATCAAAATCTTTAGAAACATTTTGATAAAAAAAAAAATAAAAAATTGTTAGCTATCATTCTGTTCAGTACAAAGCTATCAGAGATTGAAAACCTACAAAAAAGGCAACAAAACCAATTCGTTTGTTCAAGAGATTATCATGGAATGAAGAGAGGCATAAAGAAAAATGGTCAAAAATAGGTATTTTTATTTTAAGAAGTTTCGAAACTGATTAATTAATTGAAAACTACACATCCTAATTTTGACCTATTTACAATACAATTCCCCTTTCCTAGTTTGTAGAAATATATAAGGTACCTTACAGTTTCAGTTACAAATCTAAAAAAAAAAATGGGACTGTAGTCTTGTTTGTATTTATGACATTTTTTGATTCCACTATCTTCAAAAGAAGGCGAAAGAACATAGAATTGTATGAGCTCTTTGAAGATAACGAGATTTCCAAAGTAATAAAACTGGGATCCCGAAGAAAATGGCCATGGAGGAGATCTTTAGTACGAGGAGAGTGGGATGACCAAATATAAGGAGGATGGATGGTGTTGCTAAAGAAGCTATGACTCTTCTCGCCATGCAGGACTGGAGATCTACTGTACAGCATAGAGCTAACTAACTAAGGGTACTTGAGGCAGCCCAGACTCCGAGACGAGTTCTTGTGCCTGTTATCTACGTATGTACCATCTTCAAACATAATACTTAAAATTTTGCTGGGGATTAATTTTGTTTTCTTAGTTGATATTGTTGGTTTTTATGAAGTTATTTAATTCTTTATTAAAAACGATCATTCAAAAGAAAAACTGCCAAAATGTTAAGATGGACAATGAGTGACTGACATAAAATAAAAATAAAAAATTGTTATTTACTATTATAATTACAAGCATTATATCATTAATAATGATATACCACAAAAAAAAAAAAAAAAAAAAAAAAAAATTGTAATCTATCGTGTACCTGAAATTTTTGTACTGAAACCAAAGTCACCCAGTTTTACAATCCCTCTTGGTCCACAAAACACATTTTCAGCCTTTATATCTCTATGTATGATGTTTCTCTCATGCTACAAAACAAAACAAATTATTAACAATAATGTATGTAGAAATCAGAATATAACAGTTGCACTTACTAATAAGGGTTAAGACCTTCATTTCAATAGAAGTTTGTTGAAAAATAAAATGAAATGAGGCAACTAACTAAAATTCTTAAAATCTATTAAGAAAAACTATACATTTCAATATGAATTAACAAATGTTCTAGCATTTGAAAAATAAATATACAATGCTTTGACTAAAGAATTTACTATTATTACTTAATTTACTTACTTAAATAACTTACTATCAAAGCATTTTGAATTAATTATTATTAATGAGATATTCCTATATAGAAAAAGTAAATAAAAATGTTAAATTGACAATGTATAGTTTTTCTTTTTTTTTAGTGGAGCACGATCAGTTACTACTCATTCTCTCCAATAAGTAGAAATATTTAAAATGATAATCAATACTACATTAAAGCAGGAAGGAATCTAATCATATTTTATTTTTCAAAGATGTTTATGCATCAAAATTGTTTAATAATATTTAATTAAGTAATTTAAGTTTCTTACAATGTGTTTTACAGCAGATAATATTTGAGCGAAGGCTTGTTTGGCCTCAGGTTCTTTCATTTTTCCATCAGTAGTCAATCGATGGTATAATTCACCACCATTTACAAATTCCATAACCAAGTGTAATTTAGTGTACGTTTCTACTACCTCAAATAACCTGAAGCATTCAATAATGAAATGTTGAATAAAAATTTTTTTAAAAGATTTTTTAGCACCCAATAAAATTTTAAGCAAATTAAAGACTAATTATTGTAAAATTTTAATTTTAACTGTTATCTAGATAAGCAGCTAAATCCAGTTCTGAAAAAGTTAAAAAAAGAGGATCTTAAAGATTCAAATTATATTTAATTTTTAATATGTCTAATGAATTATATATTAAAGTCTTTGAGGTCTATTGTACCTAATGATATTCTTGTGATGGACTGATTCCATACTGGAAATTTCTTTGGCTAACATTTTTTTGGCCTTTGGGGTCAACTTCGACTTGTCAAGGATCTTAACAGCAACTCTCTCTATAAAAAAGATCAAAAAAATTAACTATTAGAAAAAAGTTAACAGTAAATAAAAAGAGCAATTCTATAAAAATCATTTGGAACTATTCACTTATAACTATAAATATGTTGATATCAACTGGTCATCCCTTTAAAAAAAAAGAGTTCATTATTTTTCTTTATTAACTAAAATTTTTTAATCTTGTGTAAATTATTGCTTGTTTGTTTTTTAGATTCTTTTTCTATTTCTTCCTTTCATAAGGCCCTTCTTCTGACAAATATAAACATAACAAAAGAAGAATTAAGGAAATCGGTCAAGCCGTTCACGCGTGATGTGATGACCAAGGGAAAAAGCAATTAATTTTTTAATTAATTTATTATTGTTTATTTATTTTTTAAATTCAAATATGAACAGTTGCCCATCAGCAATTGTCATTTTTTGCTCTAACTTAATAATTTTATTTGCATCTCTTTATAAGATAAAATAAGCAAATGGATTAAAAATAGATGGACAAATGGACAGGCATGAGGGAAATAGTACATAGGGGTGTACCCTTTTAACGTTCAGCAAAATTTTTGTGAAGGGTCTCATTTGAAAAGATTAAAATAGTATAAGTAAAAGAACTCATTTGAGTTCACTGCCAGCATGTAAAATTGGGATTGTAACTTTGTTTTTATCATATGTGTACCTTTTTAGCAGGTTTGCAAATTTGGAAAACAAAAGTTCGTATAGGTTCTAATGAATAACTATGTAAGGCTTCTGTCTTGTCATATTGAATATAATAGCTTACATTTTTAATTAGCGTATTATGATTTGTCTTGTCTTTGTTGACAATTAATTATGAAATTTTGTCGACTGAAGAATAGCCACTGGTTAATTCTCTTCCTCATGCCTGACACACCTTTTTATTATTGTACCACATTTTTCCAGATCTCATTAGCTGGTTGTTTATAATTAACAGTTGTGAATTTAAAAAATAAAGAGAAAAAAATTATGAAATTTTCACCATCAATGAAAATTAAATAATAATAGAGATATTGGAAATCAAGTTATGACATATTAAGATATGCATAGAAATAAAGGAAGAATTGAATCTTATTAAGTGTTTTTTTTCCATTAATATATGAATAAATGTATAAAATCCGGTATATAACAAATAATATGATACATAATATAGTTTTTAAACTGAGGTTGATTTCTCTATGTTCTCTGGTATTTTTTTTAGATGATGAAGAAGTAAGATAAAGAAAAAATAATACACAAGGGTTACAATAAATTTATTGATGAAAAGAGTTACCCTTTGTAAGCTCATGAGTGCCCAGCTTGACAGTTGAGAAGTTCCCCCGGCCTAGCTCCCCTTGGAGCCGATAGAGTGCGACACGTTTCCCCACACTGGCCTCCTCTTGCCACTTCTGGTCATGGTGCAAATTATGCACCGATTTTTCGTATGCTATAAGAAAAATAAAAGTAAATGTAAAATTCTGAACACCATAGTGTTAATCTTATTAATTATTTTACGTAATTACAGAAACTTATACTTATACTCTACCGTGTACGTGACGATTTGGTAAGCATTAGAACCTTCAAAAGTTAGCGTTATTACTTCATAATGTGATAGTAAGGTATTTATAATTTTATTGTATTAATCTTAATCAAATTAAACTTTATGGTACTGTGTAAATCACTCATTAATTCACTTTAATCAAACTTTAAAATATGTACGAGGGGCAAAAATATTTGCTGTAGTTTCTAAATTAGATTTATCTTACGTGCTAAATGGTTTACCATTCTTGTAAAATACAATACAGTATTTATCGTTTACCAGACACGTAGCCAGAGAGAGGACTTCAGGGGCCATAATTTGTTTTAATAATTTACTTTAGAAAATCAATATTTTTATCTATAATATACATGTATCCTTCAATTCGTAAAGGGTCAACTCTTTTTGAATAATAACAGAGTTGACTTCATCTCAAAGTCAAACCGTAAGCAACAATAATTGGGATTGTGAAATTATTAAAACACTCCGAAGTAAGGCTGGCTTCGTGTCGGTTATTTAAAACCAAATATTCCCGTTAAGAAAAATGTTTATTTCATATATTCAGCTTTTATAAGGTAGCCATATGAAAGTATTTCTTTTAAAATGAGAATAAAACATAGTATCTTCAACTGTGTTTTATTCTCATTTTAAATGTTTTGTTATCAATAATCACAAATACTCGTAGTATTCTTGAAGAGGGGAGGGAGGGAGAGGGGAGAAATAAGAATCCTCTTGGAACAACCATACAAAGCTTTTGTTTAACAATTGAGTGTAGTAATGTATTGGGGTTGTTCCTTTTCAGGTAATTACTTTTGTCAGCATTGAATTTCCTGTGTAGCAACAAAGTTACTTTTTACCACGCTGTCATTATTGTTATTGCGCGGATAGACGTGTGAACATTTCGGCTTTGAGGTACTGGATAAATCGTGGTAATAAGTGTTGGTAAGTTTCAACTTTCTTGTTCATTTTCTGCTATTCAAATTTAATTTTTTTACCGCGTAAATATGAGAAAACATATCTTCAGTCAAGGATGGTAATAACTTTGAAATATTTTCAGAAATTATTTCCACTGAAAAATATTTTGATTACATTAACATTCCAACCGTCCTTGCTTATCACCACACTTAAATCAATCATTAAATAAATGAAGTTAAATAAATAAATGTAAAAATGCATAACTACCAATTGTATAGCAAACTCATCTTTTCAGGATGATTTTATTATTTATCTCAAGATAGTTAATAATAGTGAAAAAAAAATCTAAATTTTGGATGCTGATACCATCGCCATTAACAAAATATGTAGATGTGTACCAAAAGCACTCCAAGAAAGCATGAAAAATTCAAATCTACAATATTTGATTCTTCCATGAATGGTACAGGGATCGTAGGTGTATCACTTCAAAAATTTAATTCTTCCCGTTCAATTACTCGTTTTTCGAGGTTAGGAAGGTTCCAGGGACTAAACGGCCGAACTAAATGATTTTGAAACGTTCACGCCGGCGCGGCCACCGGTGGCCCGCACTAGTCTGTCTTATCGGGCGGCGTTTACCACCAGTATTTATTTCAATATCATGTTTTCTATTATTTATTAGGGCAAAAATAAAAATTTCACTGCCTTACAGGTTACACTTACTCGCAGAAATCCGAGATCAGCATGAAAAAACCTTACGAGTTTCGCAAAGTTTAAAATAAGCACTCATTAGACTGTTAGCAAACGTACAACTCGTATACAGGTCCCAACAGGCAATAATCGACGAATCCCAGCATAAATTCGAGCGCCGCCTCACAGAGCAGACATTGAAAATCGGTGCCGGCGTGAACGTGTTTAAGTAGCACATATATATTTATTATGAGCTTTTATTGTCTTTTGTATTTATTTTAAAATTGAAAGCCTTAAAAAAATGTTAGAAATACGATTACAGCCTATATAAACGTCATTGATGAACCGATTTTGATAAAACTCAGCATGCGTATCTATTTGTCCGTGTCCTATCTTCCTTTGTTTACTCTTTATACTTCTGATAATGCTCTGTGGAGATTGAAAATATGGTGGTCTCGGGATCTAATCGCTTAAAATAGTTATTGAAGTGCTATCAATGGTTATAGTTCTTTCAAAAGCGATTTTCAATTCTTACTACACATTTACTTGTTGTATTTGTTTAATACTATTGTAAATTACTATTAAAAAAATACTATCAAAAGCATTGTCTAAATCGATCAGTGGTTTGATTAATATTGATGGTTTGATAATATTTAAACACAACCTCATGGCAATCTATGTTGCAGTCCTACGTATAAGTTATTCTGCTCCTGTTAGTATTATTATATTAACACATAGGTTGCTGGGTAATGACCATCAGATGGTCTATTCAGCTCAATAAAATCAGCAAGTAAAGCAGCGACATCTCACATTTTTCCTCGCTCTGTCAGAAGACATTGTGGTGTTAGGAAGGGTATGATAAGATCGTCAGGGTACTAACGGCCCTGCGTGAAGGTACAGAGCTCCATCAGGGATCTATTGTGGGAGGACAAAGGAGAATTCCACGGTCGGGGAGCCGGACTCGATACGAGACATCTCCCTGTCACAATGACAGCCTCTCCTCTTCTCACCCCCGCTCTCCCGATACCTTAATGGATTATTCTCTCAGGGAAGAAGAAGCGGTAGTAACGACCTCTTTCGGTTACAGAAAAAAACATAGAATGTCTTCATTCAGTAAATTACGATAATAAGAGTCAATCCATTCGTCTGGTTCCCGAGTTATAAAATGCTTTTCTCTACTGAAAACATTATCAACCTGTTAATTTTGCAGATTGAAGAAAAAAAGCTAAAGCTAGAAGGATGATGAAAGTTTTGTTTAAATTTTTGGTCCTCACAACACATTACTTAACTAGCGTGCAAAATTGTAAGAAAATGTTTATTATCAGCCTTAAAATTTATAACGCTCCCCTTTAGACCGATCATCCTTTACAGTTCTTCTAGAAATTTCGATCTCGTGAATATTGTTCTTTTTTTAATATACATTTTCAAAAATGTGTAATTGTCAATGTCAAAAATAAGAGATGTATCTCAAAAGGGGCCGTGTATGACCAAACTTGTACAGATTATACCAGTATATCAGCGGTTTCCAAGAAGTTTTGTCCCCGAATCTTGGATAGGGAGGAGGGGAGAGGAGGGATCCGCTGACGATGTTCGAGAGATGCACTTGGAAAATTAGTTTAAATAACCTTAACACGTTCACGCCGGCGTTACACATGACTGTTCCGTGGAAAACAGTGACCACTAGTGGGTCACGCTTATCTATCTCGTGGAGCCAGGTGCATCACAGGCGAGTCATTTGTTTTCAGAAAATAATTCGTTAAAAAAGATAAGTTTATTTTATTTTTTCTCAACATTATATGTTGTACGAATTAACAAGCTTAAGAGTTTATTTATTAAATATTTTATAACCTTCAACATCTCCCCACAAAGGACTCTTATCGGTTAATTTCATTTGATTACTCTTAAGAATTTTCTTTAACTGTGCGTGATTTCTTTTCATATTTTTATTTCCGATTTTGAAAATATAAGAATCCTTTTTAATTATTTCCATAATTTCTCCTTCAAGCCATATGCGTATGTCAAAACTGTTACAATCTCGCATCCATCTCGTTCGAAATTAAATATGAACTTTTCACCTTTCGGAAAGAACTTTAATAACGATTTTTTCGATGACTTGTGTTTTCTTTAGATGTATCGTATGAGGGGGTTTCGATGAAACCATTATAAGCCATGTAAGAAAAGAAATAGAAGCTGAAATTATATTGGTTCTGATGTTATTAATTTGGTTTGATTTAATACAATAAATGGGATGGTAGGATGAGAGCAACGTTTTGCAAAGCAGCAATATTTGATATGTTACAATTCCAATGCAAACTGTTGTCTTGTATTATTGTAGTCAAGGAATAGCCAGAAAAATATTTCATTAACAGTTTTTAATTTAGGAAAGAATACAGATTAAGAAGTAAAAAAATCGACTTAAATTAGAGTGATTTTATATGAATTAACACTCAAATATCTATATAAATTGCTGAATTGACCCACAAATATATATTTAACTTGCTGAATTGACCCACAAATATCTATTTAACTTGCTGAATTAACCCACAAATATCTGTTTAAATTGCTGAATTGACCCACAAATATCTATTTAAATTTCTGAATTGACCCACAGATATCTATTTAAATTGCTGAATTGTCCTGCAAATATCTATTTAAATTTCTTAAACCACCAAAGTTCTAAACATCCAATGCTCAACAATATTATTTAATCTATTCTGGCAAAAAAAAAAAAAAAAAATCAGCAATGATTTTATTCTTTAAGAGTCTGTAATGCGATATCCATATTTCATTAAATTAATTTTGTTATACAATTTTAACAGATTATAAAAACTCTATAAATTATTATACAATGATATAATTTTTATTATTTTTCTAATAAATATATTATGATAAGATATATTTGCAACTAACCAATTGATATAGTTTTTATGTAATTAAAGTGCTAAAGAAGGGCAAATAAGTTTTTCTGTCAATTTTTATTCAGGGAAAAATAGCTATCACGACTTCAAAACACAATATCTCCGCTGAATCTTAAACTGATTTATTAATAAATAAGTTTCATTATATCATATATACCATTTATTAATAAATGATTAAAGAGTTTGGTAATCCTTTATTTGCAAGGCAGACTGACGGATTTTTTCTGATTCTGATGATTCTATGTATCATGAAGTATACATTAACTTTTGAGAGATCGCATGTTTTGTTTTCATAGTCTATTACAACTTATAATCAGAAATATGAACCCAAACAGTCATATGTATTACTTTTTCATTACTATTTCTCCAATAAAAGAAAATATAACGCTATTAGATCACTGGACGTGCCAAAATATAGCGAAAACATATATCTGATGTCTCGGAAACACATTATGTTATAGGTAAAAAGCTACTATATAAAACCATCTGGCTTTATTTTGGCTAACACTTGTCTGATTACATTAATTGTATTTTCGTTTTGTAGAAAACTTAATTTAATTAATTATGTAATACATCCCTGTTGAGATGAGCAAAACCTTAAAAAGCGGTGGTGAAACTTCATGTAAACATACTGAAACAGTGTGTGAAATTCATCTCCTCTTTTATATAGTAATCTACTCCCTAGAACAAAAGGCCTAAAAACTTTTTTCGTTTATTGTATTCGTTTTTGTCTTCTTGGTATATGCCAAATGTGGAGGGTAATAATACTAATGTGTATGTCTATACACACACATTTTATACTATATATAATATATTATAGATTCTATAGTATATATAATACGTGTAATATAGAAGTACAAGATACCGCCAGAAAGCAGAAGGTTTTAGAAAAGTTAATATGCAATAAAAGAAGTCGTACACATTAATATAAAGTTGTTGTAAGTCCACAAACTTATGAACAATCCTTCATAACTGGCGATAATGACAAAAATTGACAATGACATCTAAAAACATCCAAAACTGTTAGATCTGCATGGAGCTGTGGTTGAGCTGCATTTAGCTTTTATTTCAATTTAAAATAACCAACAAACTGTACTGTGTCTAGGCCAATAGCCGTGCAATGAGGTGATTAGGCTTTGATCACGCTCAGCCGCTAGGTTTTTCCTCCAATTTATATACCCACTTTAAAGAGGCTGGGTCTGCCCCAAGAGAATCTCTATACCCTATACCCTCTCCTCCCCTTTTTAATTTAATTTAATTTTTAATTTACATTTAATAAGTATTTAATAATTCTTGTAAAAAGATTTCGAAGAAAATCTTGGGGTATAATGTCCCACTTCTCCAATACAGCTGTCTTTAGTATTTCAAGGGTATTAGGAGGTGAATCCTGGACCAAACCTTTCTTTTGAGATTATCCCAAACGTACTCGATTGGATTAAGGTCAGGACTTCTTGCTGGCCAATCAATGGTTGAATATTTGTGGTTTTCAGGTATTCAGAAACACTTGTTTTGTGAGGACGAGCATTATTATGCATGAGCAATGATTCAGAGCCCATGAATGGCATAAAAGACACCACATGATCTTGAAGAATCATTTCTGCATACCTCAAAGCATTCAAAGCTCCTCCTTGGATTGACACTAACTCGGTGCGCGCCTCCCAAGATATGCCGTCCCAGAACATGATAGAACCCCCTCCACGTAGCTAAGTTTCTAACGTGCAGCACTGACTATACCGTTCTCCAAACTCTTTCACGGCCATCTGGGCTGTTAAGGGCCACTCTCGTCTAATCAGTGAATAAAACTTTTTTCCATTCCTACACAGTCCAAAATTGGTGTTCTCTTGCAAAGCTTAATCTTTTTACACAGTGCTCTGCGGTGAAAAGAGGTTCTTTCACTGGCCTTCTTGACCTGAGGTTTGGCTCTCTCAGTCTTCTAATGACCGTTGACACCAAGATTGATAACTCTCGAACACCAGCGATCATGTTTAAATGGAAGACGCAGTAGAATTACCCTTCCGAAGTGCTTGAATTTTAATGAAGCGGTCATATATGGGGTTAGTAACCCTGGGACGCCCTGACGTTGGTCGTCTCAAATGACTACCAGTCTCCCTATACCTTTTTATAGTCTTTTAAACGGTAGAATAGTGAAACCCAAGGCGATTCGCAATGCAACGCAATGATTTGCCTTCATAGAGAGTGATGATTCTGACCGAATCATCGTGACTTAAACGATTCATTGTGAATAAAATTAATTGTTTTAACTAGACTTAAGAGAAAAGAGAGAACAGACTTGAGGCGAACGAAAGATAAACGTAGACTGAAAGGAAATTTGAAATAAATGAAACAAAATTATCGTTTGTTGGTAAACAGTGAATAAAAATGAAATGTTTAATCCCTAATATCTCTCATTTAATAAAATAATATTACTATAAGTATAAACAAAGTCTGGATTAAGATCAAAACAAAGAAAATCTCGAGAATTATGGGTGTTGCAATAATTTTGACGGAGACTGTGAATATATATATATATATATATATTCATATATATATATATATATAGATATATAGCGAAAGGGAGAGAGAGAGATATGAAATGGATAAAAACAGACCCAAGTGCCAGTAATAAAAATAATTCATAAGAATATTATTATCCAACTGAAAATATTTCAAATTGTTGCATGAAAATAGTAAGAAGATTTCACTGCACAAATAGAATTAAATTAAATTATTTCCAAGTATTACGTAAGATCCAAAGATTGTTTTAATTTGATTGGTATGTTTTAAATATTTTTATCTTTGTTTTAAAAATATAATATGCGATGAATATTGATAAGAAATAAAAAACAAAATATAGCCGCACTATCTTCCTTTAATAAGCCTGAGTCAGTTCATTAGCTGGAGCTCGGGGGCTTATAGCCTGCAATGCAGAAGACCTGGATGGAGTCCTCTGCTTATTAGGCGATTAATAAATTAACTCAGCGCCTTAATAAAGAATCCATCTTCAGGTGACTTAATATCCAAAAAATACATTTTTTATGGAACATATATCTAATGAAAGGTGATGAAAATATCAACTAGTGTTTTCCATAAGAAATTTTGTTTTTAAAATACGTTGATTAACCAAGAGAAATATTACCTTGCTTTCATGCAATAATTGATTTTTGAAAACTAATACGGGACAGATACCCGTCTCAAGAGTTGTATCATGAGTGACGCGACTGAGAGAGAGGAGCTGGGATCCCTGGATTCTCCTTTCCTCTCTACAATTGGGGAGACAAGCCCAGTATAAGGCCCCTTTAGCAGATTGTAAATATTGTATATATTTATAAGTGTATTTAAGATGCTCACCACTTTGCATTAATTTTATTTATAGACAATTTTTTACTTTCACTAATCTATATATACATATTAAGGGAAAGTATTACACTCCTGAATATTTTCGAATTCCAGTTTACAACGGAAATACACGTTTTAGGGTGCCCTGAGTCTAAATAACCAAGTCTAACAAAAAGATCTATGTGCGTCTGTTGTAAGTCTAGCGCGAAACTCAGATGCTACAGAAACTTTTTCATCACAATCGGTTTACCAGAAGAGCCACTTTATACAATTGCATTTTACTCCTTTTTACGATTTTCTCAAAAACGACTATAACGATTTTGATTAACCTCGCTATATCCACTTAAAATTTAATAGGCTTTAATATAATGTAGGTTTCATTCTGATTGAAATAGTCTGACAGGGCTTAAATTCCGATAGTTTAAATTGTCTTCTTCTAAAGTATCTTCAATTTTGTAGATTCGTAAAAATTAACTAATTCATTTTTTTAGCATAGGTAAAAAACAGCTAAATATATAAGTTGGATGAATTTAATAATTAACTGAAAGAGAAAAGAGGAAAAGTATTTTTAAAAGTAATTTTTGTTTTAATTAAAGATAAGAACCGTAATATATATGAATGATATACCGTTGGAAGGCTATATTATCTTATATGAAAAGTTGTAAAATGTAATAGAGAGAACGAAGAGCGGATAAAACTAGCTGATTGCTATCGATAATAATATAATAGATTATTTAATAAAACACATGTTTCTAAATCCAATTTAGTTAATTCATTGACCTTTTTTCATCTCTAAAAAATTCATTTAAATCCTTGGTTTTTTTCATTTGAAAATTCTTCAATTGATTTTAATAACAGAGGTGAGTGAAAGTCGTGTGTTGCGCGCACCAGATATCTTTTTATTATAATGTTTTTTTTACTTTATTTTATAGTTTTATCTAATTTGACTTTACCTTTGTTTTTCCGTAAATATTGTATGAGTGCAGCCTGATTGCATTTTTACTATTGTTCATATTGAAACAAATTGTAATAAAATAAATGAAAAATAATCCAAATGCATGATTTCACATCAAGTATCATGTAACGAAAACAAAAAAAATTCGTTTTTTCATTAAATATACTAGTTATATAACGACTTGAAGTGTCCGATAATTAATTGAAGGAGATCGGAGAGCTTATCTCAGTTAAAGATATCTCTGTAGCTAAAAATATATCTCAACAGCGACATAGATGAGTTAATATGTTATAAAATTGAGGTATCTTTTCTAAATTCATCATATATCGAAAATTGCTAATAGATATTTATACTCAGCTTTTCATATTTTAATAAATATATTTTTTTATCATTTGATCGCTTTTTATCCAGTTATAGGATTCATATTATTGATTTCAAATAAATCTCAAGGCGTCAGACAAGGTTGCAGTCTCAGCCCACTGCTGTTCATAATGGTCCTAGATGGGGCTATGAGACCCTACTGCTTGGGAAATTTGAATCTATCGCCTACCCACCTCACCATGCTAGCATATGCTGATGAAATTGTCGTATTAGCCAATAATAGAAGGGATCTTCAGTTCAATCATTGCGTCCTCCAGGAAGCACTTAACCCCATAAACATGAAAATACATTCCCGTAAAACGAAAATAATCTTACCTATAATGACGTATGCCAGCTAATACTGGGCCCTCACCACTAAACATAAAATCCAACTACAGGCTATGGAGACGCGCTACTTGAGGAAAGTTGAGGGTAAGACGAAGCGAGACAAAATAAGAAATACCACAATAAGGTCCAACCTTAATGTCAGATCGGCCGAGGATATTATTGAAGAAAGCCAGCTAAGATGGTACGGCCATGTCTCAAGAATATCGGAGATCGCGTGGCAAAAGCAACGTATGAGGTGAAAGTAGAGGGAAGGAAACCAAGAGGAAGACCTAGGAAGATTTGGAGAGAAAAAAGAGATATAGATTGGAGATCAGCGAGAAAAATGGCGCAGAATAGGAATGCCTGCAGAATAGGCGATCGCCTCACATTGCTGTGCGGTATAGAGGAAATATGAAGAACAAGAAGAATTCAAATATGATTTTACATATTAATAAAGGTTGATGATATTATAGAAATATGAGTTTTATTTTTAAATATCGCTCCCGTACAATATTCGGCTATCTCATTGTCTTGGGTGAACCAAAAAGATAGATTATACAGACATACATCATCAGTTCTAGAGAATCTCTTCCGCTTTTCGGCTTACCATTTTTATAGATTCTGAAGTAGGTTTAATATGTCACGAAAAAACAACTATTAAATAGTTGAATTCAATGTCGGTTTATTATTTGCAATAATGAACCTTTGTAATCGATCAAAAACAATTACTACTCCCTCTCAAAAGTTAGGCCCTACGTTTCAAGATACGTAGAACCCGAATACAATAAAAATCGTTTTTTTGCCGTCAGCTGCTTTTATCCGAAACTACTGGACCATTTTTTTAGAAATTTGGTACAAAAATAGCAGGGTATCTGACGATGAAGGTAACACCTGAACTTTGATATCAGCAGATTAGTTTTAATATAGAGGCCGATTAAAAACGATTTAATTCAATAACTCAATTATTTCTGAAGCTGGAGAAATGTTTATTAGAGTTTTCTAAGAAACCGCGAATGCTTATAAAAATTAAAATAAATATAATTGAAATTAACCCATAAATACACCCATAACTGAGATATTTTTGAAGATTGAGAAAAAAATGTTTAGATTTTTAAATCACAACATCCCGATGAAAAAAAAATATATATAAAAAAGAAAAGAACTCATAACTCAGTTATTTTCAAAGATAGAAAATATTCTGTAGAGTTTTAGAATTAGTACCCTATGATTAATTATAAAACAGAAAAAAATTGAAATTTTACTTATATATACGCCCATAACTCAATTGTTTTTAAAGATACAGAACAATATATATAGAGTTTTAGAATCAGTAAAGCGCATTCAAACAAATATGGTTTATATGGTAAATGTTTTATATGTATCTTTAAGATAGTGAAGAAAGTATGTGAAATTATTGTATTATTTGAATGAAATCGAAGAAGAAATGGAATGAGCTCCTTAATCGATCAAAAAAAAAAAAAAATACCTCCTCAAATTGAGGATACGTTCAGACCGGGAACCCGAAAAATGAATACATAAAAATTCGCCTGTCCGGTGTATGCCGTCAGCGGCTTTTCTCCGAAACTACTGGACTGCTTTTTTTTTTTTTTAAATTTGGCACACAAATACCAAAGGATATCCGACGATGATCCTAACCCCTAGACTTTGTTATCAGCCGATTAATTTTACAGTCCACCATACTGGGATAGATAAATTTATTCTATAGAGAATTAAATTCCCTACAAAACAAAAAAAAAAAAAAAAAAAAAAAAGAATCATTGAAATCGGTCAGGAAATAACAGAGATATAGCGTTTTGCAGTGGTGATAGGCAATTTTCCTTTGATTAATTTATTGCTTTTCATATTAGGTAATTTTCTGTAAATAGCCATATAAACTTTTATAAACTAATATAAATATTTGGAAAAAATAAACCAATGTATAATAATTTATTGCGTTTTTTTTTTTTTTTTTTAATCCTCACCTACATTAGTACTAGTAGTTCGGAAATCTAAGTTTCGTATGTACAAAATTTTGACAGGCTCTCATTTTATGCCGATGGGGGATTTTTTCCCTGGATGGAGAAGAGCACGAAGCTCCCTGGCTGTTGTGGCAAAAGCAATCTGAACATCATCTAACGCTATCTGTTTCGCACGTCACTCGCAGGGCAGGCCCATTCACCTCCACCCTTATTCAAACGTCTATCACTTGGGGATAACAGATGACGCCGCGAAACCAGGAAACATATTTAATAGATATAGCAATATATAATAGAATAGCAATCGATTTTTTTTTTCCATGAACCTGAAAACCGGTGAAAAATAGGTGATCAGTTTATGGGCTTTAGTAGAAGTATATAGTAGAATATGGGCTTTTATATTTCTTCCCAATGATTTTTAATATAAAACTAATAATATAAATATCTCATCTTTAAGTTAAATGAATTTTCTTTCCTACTATATGAAATATGTATTAAGGGAAAGTATTGCGATCGTGAAAATTTTCTAATTCCAGTTTTCAACGGAACTACACGTTTTAGGGTCCCCTGAGTCCAATTAACCAAGTCCCGCAAAAAGGTCTGTGTGTCCGTGTGTGGTAACTCTAGTGCAAAAACGAAAAGTCGTAAGGAACTGAAATTTCACATTTAAGACTACTATACGCCCGAGATGTAAGAGCAACTTTTCAATAAAATCGGCTAACCGGAATCCTACTTTATCCCATACATTTATCACCTTTTTTCGATTTTCTCAAATTTTGATTAAACTCGCTATATTGATGTAAAATTTGATAAGCTTTAATATCATGTAGGTTTAATTCTGATTGAAATAGTCTGATGGGGCTTAAATGCAGATACTTTAAATTTTCTTTTTTTAAAGTACCTTTAACTTTGTAGATTTTATAAAAAGAACTATATAATCTTTTTACCATTGATAATCAACAGCTAAATATGCACGTTGAGCGAATTTGATAAACAGCTAAAAGAGAAAACTGAAAAAATATTTGTTTATGCATTTTTTGTGTTTTTGAACACAACAATAGGAATATAGATGTATAATATACCGTTGGATAGCTAAAGATTTTAGAAAAAATATTATCTGATTCACGGAATTGTAAAGAGTAATGGAGAGTGATGAAAAGCCGATAAAACTAACTGTTTTTTGGTTCTCGGAAAGGAAAATTCAATGTTGACCGTGTTGCAACCTGGCTGTTGCTTGTCAATTTCTGAACATAAAGGTAAAGCGATGATAAATTTTGTATCATATTGAAATAAATGTAATTTAAGAAAAGTTAATATAAATTATATAATTAGATGTATAAGATATAAATCATTAAAACATTTATTAAAATTATTATTTTTAAAATTATAGAATTCTTTAATTTTTAATTTTTATATTTTTGTTTTGAAAATCCTAAATGTTTGAAAATATAATAAAAATGCGTGTAAAATTAGATAAAGAGTGATGAAAATCCAACATAATCATCTTATTATTTTAGATAATAATATAATATTTGTATTTAAATCGAAACACATGTTAGTGTAAGTGAATGTTCGGTTGCTATTTTAATTATTTAATGATTTAAATAACCTCAGGATTTGAATTCGTAAAGGATAATGCGGATCATATGAAGAGATTATAATTGTTTAAAAATTTTGAATATCCATGTGAAAGAACAAGTATCTGATATTAAAATCGGAAACGTTGTTTATTCTTGTATTACTTTCACTTACCTATAGATGAAATAGTAATAGTAAGGGAATGTATAGCGATCGTGAAATTGTTCGAATTCCAATATTCAATTGAAATACACGTTTTAGGGTCCACTAAATCCAAATAACAAAGGTGTGTTTTGTGTGTGTATTAAGTTATTAACGAAAGGTTGTACGAAACTAAAATTTTATATTAAAGACAACTATACGCTCGAGATGTTACAGCAAAAAACCAGAAGAGCCAGTTAATACCATGAATTTTGCACCTTTCTACGAATTTCTCAAAAACGGCTCTAACAATTTTTATTAAACTCGCTATATCGATGTAAAATTTAATGGACTTTAATGTGATATAGGTTTCATTCAGATTGAAATAGTCTGACTGGGGTTAAATAAATGCCAATATTTTTAATTGTCTTCCTCTAAAGTACCTTTTATTATGTAGATTCGAAAAAAATAACCATATCATCTTGTTAGAATTGATAAAAAACGGGTAAAAATATAAGTTAAACGAATTCGATATCCGACTAAAGGAGAAAATAGCAAATTATTTTTGCATGCAATTTTTGTGTTTTTGAACATAACAACAGTAGTACAGATGTATACTGTACCGTTGAAAGCTAAAGATTTAAATTATTATCTTATACACAAAATTGTAAAAGTTAACGTTGAGTAATGAAAAGTCGATGTAACTCCCTGATATTTATTTCATAACCTTCATAGCCTTTGGCATATATTGTAACTTTGACCATCATTAGTAAACCTTCTCTTCAGGATTGTAAATGCGTGAGTGAAGAAACCTCCAGTGAAGGCACTCCTGGCGTGAATAATCTCAGCTCAAGAACCGTTTCTGTCTCCTTGGGGGGGGTTTTGTGTTAGTATGTCCGTCAGTACTGTTTGTACCAGTAAGTTTAGATGTCCAGCGAGTGAGTCGTGAAATTTCTTGTAGTATTTTTTAATGTCAAAATTTACGATTGTTATGTGGAGGTCTTTGTGCAATGATTTGTTGGATACGTAAAAGGGACAGCGAGTAATGAAGCAGAGAGATTTAGACCGAAAGATTTGAATTTTTCGCAAGTGTGATTGATAAATATATAATAGATTATTTAATAAAACACGTTTCTATTGAAACTCGATATTATTAATTTATTTTCATCTCTAACTGTATTTCAAAAAACTTAAATTGTCCCGAGCCTTTGCGATGTCAGGTACTCGTTAAAGATCCCTATCCTAATAAAACCTGGACAGGGCAAAATTTAGGACTCCCACTGTAGCATTGTCCGATTAGCCATAGTAGCATAAAGTGACGTTAAATAAATAAACAAATAAACAAAAAACATAAATTGATTTTAATGACGAAGGTAAGTGAAAGTCGCGTGTTGCGCGCACCTGATTTTTACTTTAAAATTTATTACTAGAATTTACTTCAACGAATAATAAATGTAAGAGACATTGTGATGCGCATCTATTTTTTTTTTCATCATGCATCACATTTCCTCTAAGACATAAATAATACTGTAGCGTTAATTAGGAGTATCTCATTGATCCTTGAGAAAAAGTAATTGAAGATTAAATAGTGAATGTAGGTCGCCCGCTGATTGGGGGCTATAATTACATTCTTAAATATTTACCGAGCAGTGTTTACTCCGGTGGACTTCGTTCTCTACCGCAAAGAAAAACCGTTGTTATATTTTAGGAAACGTTCGGTTATTTACAGTTTAAATCTATAAATAATAATTATACATATATATATATATATATATATATATATATATATATATTACATATATATATTTATTATAATTTGTTTTTTTTTCTGATCCATTATTTATTTATTTTTTCATACCTCTCCTTATGCATGCTTGAGATTTTTCTTTTTTAATTTAAGGAATTTAAAGAACATTTAAAGAATTACACTTATTAAATATGATAATGTGGTATTACGTGTTCATCGAGAGAAATGATAAACAGCACCGATTCCCACTGTCCAATCACCAATAACTTAACTTATTGTTGAGATATTTAATTGAATGAGAAAATGATATAAAAAATCTAGATAAAAAAATTGCACAAGATATTATCTTGTGTTTTATGTAGCTTTTCTTCTTAGGCTCTGAGGAACTTAATTAATAACTCAATAAAATGCTTTTATATATTTTTTATGTTATTCTAATAATAAATTTTCTCTTAAAAAAATATGTCTATATTTATGGAATGCCGATTCGCTCTTTGGCATCTGGTTTTGAGGCCACATTAATGAATTTATTTGAAAATAATCTCTTAAATATATGGAAATATTTAATATTGTGCAGAGCAGGAATATTTGTTGTGGTGTTCTAGGAAAGATTAATTTTTCTGACACGAATTAGAAATTTATTAGACTTCTTTATTTTATTTTATTTTTTGGGAATTTTATATACATTTTAATTATGGAAAGAACGGAACTGGTTTTAGGTCTTATTGAATCGTAACAGAAACGTAATAGTGTTTTTAAAAGTAGTCTAAATTTAAGGCGCAATTTTTAAAATCAGACTTTTATTTTGGAAAATCATTGTTTTTGAAACTTCTAAAACACATGCTACATTTCCCTAAATGTTTTCTAGCTTTCCATATTCCAGCAATTATTTAATGTATTTAATGTCCGAGGTGTAATATTTATTTTATTTAATTAAAATTCAAAGTAGTTATATTTAATATGATATTTATATCAGGTCCTTTCAGAAAAATTCATGAGAAATGTGAGCTACCTATTTTAATTAAGATAAAAGGACTATATTCTGAGAATTTAAAACCAATGATTGTTCAAAGTGACATTGTTTTAATAAAGTTCTAATATTATTTCCAACTTGTCCATTTAGCATTTAAGTGGTTCGCTACTATTTCGAGAATTTTATTACTTTCACTCACCTAAAAAGTATTGCGATCGTGAAAATTTTCGAATTCTAGTTTTTATCGAAGAGGTGTGTGTATAGCCAAGCTGGAAAACTTAAATTCGATATTCGTAGAAGTTTCATAATATATTTCAGCAGAAATTTGGTTGAAATTTCATATTTAAGACTAATTTACGCCCGAGACTTTTTAATCGAAATTGCCGAACGAGAGGAGCCACTTCATTATTACTATTTGCTATGCACAGTTTTAAGATTTTCACGAAAACGGCAAACGATTGTAAAACTGAATATTTTGGAAAAATGTTATCTTACATGCAGAAGTTAAGTAAAGTGACGAATATGGCATAAACTTATGTGATTATTATACATAACAATTTTATCATTGTGGATGTAATTAGTTGACCGTTGAGAATTACTGAAAGGAATTAGTCCGGGTGCAATGCATTTTAAACAATGCATTTCCTCCACATATAGCCACATATTAAACTCTATTAAGTAGCATATTTTCTTTGTCTATCCCACTATATATATTGTTTTGTTTTTCATTATTATTGTTTGTTGTTGTTTTTTTTGTTTTTTTATTTATATTTTTTTATCTTTTTAAATCTATTTTAGGTATCCATATAATTCTATATATGTATTTATTTTGTTTTGTTTATGTATTTAAAATTTTCTAAATGTCTTCACTATTCAATTTATTCCAACTTTCCAAAATGTAAGATTTGTCAATTAGTGTATTTTACAATGTTCCATTATTATTTTTTTCACCCTGTTATCTTTGGATACCTTAAACAGAATTAGGGATAATGAAGTTGGGAGGTACAGTCAGTTTTTCTCCATATACATCTTCCATCACTGTTCTTACTATTATATAGGTGATATTTCAAGAATTAAATTAGAAATTTTTTATCCTGTATCATTATTATAATCATAAGTTAAATTTCATTGATTCTTTGTATGGTAGTATTAAGAATTTTAGTCATTGTTGTCAGACCCTGTCCATAAATCAGTACGTATTTTCCATCCTACCTTTTCCTACGTACTTACCATCCTACCTACCCCCCATCTACCAAACAGTACCTAGTTTTCATTCTCCCACCATGCGGTACGTATCTCCACTCTACTTCTTATTTTTATATTTCATATTTCATGTAAATTATTGATACCTGTGTAAATTTTGTTTAGTGAACATTTTAATTTTTTCTGTATAACACATTTATTATTGTACTATGGTCATTGTATTTTAACTAAGTTTTTTTTTTACATATACAGTTCTTCTATTATTTTTTAATACCGACGTTCTCTAGCTAAATGGGTTATATAATATTGTATGTAATGTCATTGAAATTATATTCTTTTGTAGCCCTGATGATGACCCACAAAAGGGGGTCGAAACGTTGGCAAACAATAAAATAGTTGAAACTATTTAGTTGTTTCATTTAATGACCGCCACCCGGACTAATTCCTTCCAATAACAATTTTATATTGTTATACTCGTATTATTTAATCTAAAGTATGTGTTCCCAACGAAAATCAATACATCTTCTTTAACCTTCTTCAGCTCTAACTGTATTTAATAGTTCTTAAATTGTTTTTAACAACTTTATATAATTTAGGAAATTATAAATGGAGTTTATTTTTTATTTTTTTAAGATGGTGTGACTATACCTCCATTTTTTCAATTTATTCCCGTTGTAATGGTAATTCTTTTATTGAAAAAAAAAAAAAAAAATGTACAACTCATGCCGCCGATCTGGAAATAAATAAAAAAAAAATAAAGATGTTAATATATATATTTTTGGGGCTTTGAAAGCTCCTCTTTACACTATTATATCAATATGAAATTGAACAGTATATGAGTGTTTACGCTTTATGATGATTATCTACAAAAGTTTCTAGAATTTATATCTAATTAATATTATGAAGTTTAACTAAAAAAAAAAAAAAAAAAAAAAAGCAAAGCAAGAATCTTCATTTTTTAAATTATGAAATAAGCTATTTTGACATAAGCCCTTTCAGGATTAGGCTTTTCGACCTCCATTCCTGTGTAGGACTCCTGCGAGCTTGAGATGACTTCCATTATTTCAGGACATCCAATCTACGAGTGGCCCTCGTTATCCTGAAGATGGCAGGTAGTGAAAGGGGTCTCACCGTACTCTGTTAGTGACTGGACATCCTCCTACCACTTTTCATCTCTGTGTTAATGATATCTTAAAGATATAATATACTGGTTGAATATGTTACTGAGTAATAAGGAATTAACTAACCAGAAGGTTCGATAATAATACAAACCCACCCTTATATTGCCTTACACCAGATTTCGTCAACACCCATATCAGATAAGTCCGATAACGCGAAATCCCACCACCGTCATAGTCTATCTCAAGGATTACTTATTTATTTAGTTTTCATTATCAATATTTTTGTGATTATTCAATAATAAACACTATAACTATATCCTCACATCAATAATCATAATGATATCATTTCTCTTATCTACCGAAACCTAGTTTCCTCCGGGTAGAGAGATGGTTTGGAATATTATGGAATTGTACCATTGACATCAGCATCTGTTAACAACAGGAATTTTAATAGAACCTTCTCATTCTTTCTCGTACGTCTTGTCTAAATGGCCACATCGGGCGATGTAACCAAGAGAAAATCAGCGATTCTGCGTTTTCGATTCTGGCCAGTCTTGCTTTTTCCAGAAGGATACAACTTTGCAGGACGTGCTCAGCTGTCTGCATCCTTTACCAGAATCGTATGTAAAACTGTGTCCTTTTGGAATTTCCTGAAGAGTTGAGATCTCAGTCTATTGTGGTTTGTGAGAAGTCGCATTATGAGGACTTTCTGTTTTCTGTTTAAATTGACGTAGGGGTCATCATTTTATTTATTATATTTATCTAGTTTTACCTTATCGAGGGAAAGTGAAGCATCTCTTAGTGGTTCTATTTTTTTCTAAGAATGTGCAGAACTCCACCGTAAAAAATATTTTCCTGCTGTTTTCATTGAATTTCCTTAACTGTAACATGGAAAAACAATATATCTGGAAACATCTAGGTCCTCGTTTGAAAGACCGAATTAAAAGTTAAAAATCCGCTAAAGTAAGTATGTTAATAGAGTACTATCATCCTAACCCCTCTTCTACCTTCTTTATTACTTAAGTTAATGTCATTTCTAACGTTGAGGAACCTCCTTTTACCATTAACAGTCCGCTTGGTTCCGAGATATTCTGTTACAAAATATTGCAACAAGCCTGAGCGACCGTTTCCCTTTATTAACTGTTATGATCTTAATATAATCCACAAAAAGGGTTCTCTAGCGTCCTTAAGGTCTCCTACCGTCTTGATGGCCGGCTATATCTTTCTGTATTCGCATCCTTTCTCGATGCCATAGGCATGGCCGCAAATTGATCACAAGAGAGTCATAATTCAAACAGTTGCAGCTACTAGCTCAATCTCGAAGCCCGCACGTAGTCACTCATTCTTTTACCGACTATTCTGGAAAAATATTGCATTTCAGCTATTGCTAATTTATTTCCATACATAAACTTTCAGAAGCAAACTAAATTTCGATGGCTAATGATGCTATTACTGAAAATGCAAATAGAATATATTCTAAACATCTTACCTAAATCCACAGTTTACTTCAATTCAAATCCTGAGGATTTGAATTGAAGTAAACCTCATTTCCTAGCCTCAGAACTAAAACTTTTGATCGTTACTTTATTGTCCGCTGAACTACCCTCTGAAATCCTCTCCATACTTATCCACCATACTTCTTCTATTCTTTATCCTCATTCAAATCCTAACTTTTTCTTTACCTTTTGTCATCATAAATAGACGATTAGCAATTGTGATATTTCAATTCTAGATTTTAGTTTGCAATAAATTTATTTTTCCTTTTGTTGAACATAAGATTTTTATTTAGAAGAAAAATTCAGCCCATTATTTTTTTTTTTTTATAGTATTTTTCCTTATTTCATCATTGTAAATAATAATTAATCATGTTTTTTTTTTTCTGTTAACCAGACATATTATATATTAACTTAAATAACTGCTATTCTTAAGAGACCCAGTCCCAGAATAAAAATTTGTTTCTATTTTATTCTATAATAACAAATTCGCATTTATTTTAATTTATTACTTTAGAAACCGTTATGTTCTATATTTTTATACAAACATAAAATACAGTGTTGTTAAATTAGTTATGTTAGCCACTGCTACAGAACCGAAAAGGCGAAAGTTCCTTGTACCAAGCCTTTCCTAGCAGCTACCTAGGGAAATTATATATTAAGGATAAAATCAAGACAACACGATTTGTAGGATTGTTTATTTTCGTACCAGAGGGAGATGAAATATCCCGCCTGAAACTATATAGATAGGTAGAACAATCCTAATACATATTTTAATTTTTCAACTAGTTCAAAATTGCAAAAATGAAAAAAAAAACTATAAAAAACCTCGTTCTTTTGGATAATTCACTCCATTTCTAACCGAAGGAAGCCATAAAACGGTCCAAAATATCATCGATGTTATATAGCTGTTAAATACTTTGTATTCGATTTGATAGGCATCTCCTCCGCTGTCTCAAACTTCTATTGTTACACGTATTAATTTCACAAAGGTGGTCTTCTGTGCTCTATCTACGGTACGCTCTATTTGTTAAAACAAGAAAAAATTAATGTGCCGAAAATTTCATACTGAAATGAATCTATTAAATGTATTTAAACTTGCTGATAATATACTCAAGAAATAAATAAAATTAAAATTACGTGTTCCTGGCTGCTGGTTATTATTGTTAGCATTAAGGGTGATCCCCTTGTCTCCGACCATCTCATCCCTTATCCGACATCTCTACACCCTCCTGCCTCTGAAAAAAAAAATTAAAAAGATGAAAAAAATGATAAAACATTTTTCCAGAAATATTTTTATTTATCTAACTTTTAGGAAATAATTAATAGTTCAGTTTAACAATAAATAAAAAATATAGTAATGCCATTGTTAAAATTCTGAATTCGACTATTCAACAGAAACATTCATTTAAAGGATAGTTAATATAATAGAGTACGGTTGAGCCTGAAATTAGTAATAAAATACGGGATATTATGTAATTAAATTAAACACTATATATACATAATTTTAATAATAATAAACATTTTTTCCTATTCTTCACAAATTACTGAGATTTGTCAGTATGAGATCTTTAATTGTGGAACAGAGTAGTATCGAATTGCTCCTGTAAAAATGGAGATAGAGAAAGTTTTATAATTCGATTTTTAAAACCTCATGTAATCTATTAGAATGGTTAATGTTTAAAAAAAATTGACTTTTTTTAATAAGCTTTACCATTTTGCAGTTCTCTCAAAAATATGTAATTAATCAAAATAAAGTAATTCTCAATAAAAAGATTTTACGTACAGTCGTGGTCATAGAAATTGCACCACTTAATAAAAATAATCGCCAAAATTGTACATTATAAATGCTAAGTACACAAAACAATAATAATAAAACAATTCCATATTAAAAAAAATCTGGTGCGGGCAATACACGACTTTCACTTACCTCCGTTTTCTTTTTTTCTATTTTTTTTTTCAAATGAATCTCTTATTTTGTTTCTTAATCTCAATTTCTCCACTAAATATGCCAAAAGAATACTATTTTATAAAAATGTTGATTTACAGGGAAAAAAATAAAATGATTTTTAAAGTGCGCCACATTTTTTGTGGAGCAGTGTATAAATAGAAATAACAAAACCTAAACATCAATAATTAAACTTAAAAAGAAGAAAAACACATTTTCTTACAAACAGACGTCCAAATTTATAAGGTTAATTCTATACTGTTCACAAGTTGCGAACGGTACTATCAATTTAACTAATAGTGAGAAAGTGTTAAAGATATATTTCCCATGATAAGCAGAAATAGGCGCTAGGAAATGAATGAAGATGAGTACTAGAGGAATATTGAGTTACATATTGGCCGGAGAGGAGAGTAGAGACAGCCGCATTAGTAAGGGATGGACATTGGACGATAAGGGCAACCTTGACCTGTGCTCACGCGAGGGTCGGCCTTCAGCGGTTGGTCTTAGATCCCGTCCTTTTTCGATAGTCGCCCGGGCTTCTCGTCCACATATTTCCAATATTGGAGTGGGGTATACATCACCCTTGATGGGGGACAAACACAACTTTCGTGAGTACTAATGACCCCTGGCTCAATAGGACCGGGCATTACACTGCCTCCGTCATAAAGGATTCATTCTTATTTAACCGCGTCACGCACTCGAGAGGCGTGTCTCAAAAATTAACGTCAATGCTAAAAAAAAAAAATCCATAAGTCATCCTAAAACTGAGGATCAATATTTTGACCAACTACTTACAAAATCCTTAGATTAAAAAATCTGGTGGGCCAAGACACGAATTAAAATAAATTTAACAACTAATAAATTGAGCTCAAAAAGGTTTCAAGAATGATATTTGGTTCCGTTGGAAACGTATGTTTTAGATTAAATAATATCTCTATATATAGAAAATGATAGCGCGATTTTGTTTTTCCGCGAACTCCTAAATCACAAGACGGATTTTGAAACAATTTCTAATAGTATTGAGGGCATTCTTTCCTGAAAGTTAATTACTCTCTCTCTCTCTCTCTCTCTCTCTTATATATATATATATATATATATATATATATATATATATATATACATATATATATATATATATATATATATATATATATATATTTAAAATGTTAACGCTATTTTGGTTTCCGCGAACTGCTTCTAAGCGGTTTTTACCAGCATTTAATTTGGGACATAATTACCTGAAGATTTTCTTTAAACGGGAAAAAATTATTTCTGAAATATAAGGAGTGGTATAATGTACCGTTGGAAGGCGCAATCATTTAGAAAAGTTAATACCCAATAAAAGAAAACGTTCAAGTTAATATAAAGTTGTTGAAAGCACGTAAACCTATGAACTTTCTATCTCTCTGTAAATAAAATGATTTACGCCTTTTTGGTTTCCACGAACTCCTTCTAAACCACTAGACGGATTTTAATGTGGTTTTCACCACCGTTTATGATATTTTTTCCTGAAGGTTATATTGGGTTGTTTCACATGTAATGTCCGTTTTTATAGTTTCTGAAATACATAAAGGATTTTGCAGGCCTCTGTTTTCTTCCGAATGTTTACATATTTAAAGTAAACAGTTACTAATCCTCTACCTTTGTATTATAAACATTAGCTTCCCAATCAATTACCCACCTTTTTAGTATACCTCTAAATATGAACATGGAAACACGCGATTTTCGAGTAATATTTTTGTACGAGTTTAAACTCGGTCATTCAGCAGCTGAGGCCGCTAGAAATATTTGCAAGGCGTTTGGGGAAGGGAGTGTTAATGAACTGAACATTCGCCGTTGGTTTGCTAAGTTTTCAGCTGGGGATACCCACTTGGAAAACTTGCCCCGAGGAAGACCTCCCTCCGTAATAGACAACGACGGCCTCAAACATAAAGTAGAAGGAAACCCCTACCAAACAGTTAAAGGACTCTCAGCACAACTAAATGCAAGTGCATCTACCGTTTCCAGACATTTAAAGTGTATTGGGAAAGTAAAAAAGCTCGATACATGGGTACCTCATGATCTCACTGAGTGGCAGCAAGACCCCATGTTTCAAAACATACCGTGCAAAAATTGAAAGAACTGGGCTACGAAGTTCTTCCGCACCCACCATATTCTCCCGACTTGTCTCCAACAGATTACCACCTGTTCAGGAATTTAGACAACTTCGTCAAAGGAAAACTTTTTGAAAATGATGATCAAGTGAAAAGTGCGTTTTCAGATTTTGTTTCACTTCAGAGCTCAGAGTTTTTCAGTTCGGGAATAAAAAAGTTGGTATCACGTTGGGAAAAATATGTAGAAAAAGAAGATAAATACTTCGAATAAGATTATCTTGTTTTCATATCGTATTTTTAATAAAAATCCTTTACCTTGAAAACGGACATTTCATGTGACACAACTCAATATGTATAATACATTGAAATTTAGCTTTATTTTAAACGGGAAAATAAATTTTCTGTAACCAAGCTATCGCAAAATTATTCCTGAAATCTAATTAGAAGCATAGGCGTATAATATACCGTAGGAAAGCGCAATATTTTTTTTAAAGTTAAATATAATAATGAATAGAAGTTATAAAATAAACATATGTTCTTGCTAGTTGCACTTTTCGTTACGATAAACTAAAAATCCCAAAGCGATAATTTCTAAATCGGTCCACTTGTAACAATATAAAATTGTTATCTGCAACAATCAGTTTATTTTATCGGCTTTTCATCACTCTCCATTACATTTTTAAACTTTGTGTATAACATATTTTGTTTCTAAAATCTTTAGCTTTTCAACTATGGATTATAATTATATATATTATAATTATATGTTAAAAAAAATATATTCAAACACAAAAATTTCACAAACAAATATTTGTGTTCATTTCTCAATCATCAAAATCATTTAAGTTATATATTTAGCTGTTTCTTTATTAATTCTAACAACATGAGATTTCGATATACAAAATTGAACGAAAGTTAGACGAAGAAAATTTAAACTATCGCCATTTGAACCCTGTACTAGTAGTCTGTACTTCAATCAAAATGAAACCTACATCATAATAAAGCCCATTAAATTTACATCGATATAGAAGGTGAAAAATGCTTAATAACATGCATTTTCCACCTTCTATTGTAAATCGACCACTCTTTCAACCTTCACATATTTTGTTTTTTTACTTTTACTTACTATATATAGTAATGGAATCTATTGCGATCGTGAAAATTTTAGAATTCCAGTTTTCAACGGAAATACACATTTTAGGGTCCCCTGAGTCCAAATAACCAAGTCCCACAAAAAGGTCTGTGTGTGTGGTAACTCCCGGGCGGAAACGGTAAGTCCTATCAGACTGAAATTCAATATTTCTGACAAATATTCGCCCGAGACGTTACAAAACCTTTTTCATCAAAATGAGCTTACCAGAAGAGGCACTTTATACCATGCATTATGCACCTTTTTTCGATTTTCTCGAAAATGGTTCCGACGATTTTGATTAAACTCGGTATATCGATGTAAAATTTAATAGGCTTAAACGTCATGTAGTTTTCATACTAATTAAAATGGTCTGACAGGGCTTAAATACCGATATTTTAAATTGTCTTACTCTAAAGTACCTTTAATTTTGTAGATTCTATAGAAATGACTATATTATCTCGTTACCATTTATAATTAATAGCTAAATATCCAAGTTGAGCGAAATTGATAAACAACTTAAGGAGAAAACTGAAAAAATATTTTTTTAATGCAATTTTTTGTTTTTGAACATAAGAACAGTAATCTAGGCGTATAATATACCGTTGGAAAGAGATAGATTTTAGAAAAAATATTATCTTATACTCAAGCTTGTAAATAATGATAAAAAGCCGATAAAACTTGGTGATTATTTTAGGTAACAATATAATAGAGTTTTTAATAAAACTCATGTTTCTATAGAAATTCAATTTAATTAATTCTTTAATGGTTTCACTCAATTTTGTTTTTAACTGTATTTGAAAATTCTTTAATCGGTTTTAAAAACGAAGGTAAGTGAAAGTCGTGTGTTGTCTGCACCAGATTTTTTTTCTAAAGAAGGCTTACCTATCATACACATTTTTTTCAGATATAACCGCTTCATTAGCAGTGCTGTCTAATTTCATTTACTAGGTCAAAAATTATAAATTTCAAAAGGTTTCTTTTTAAAAAGTCATTAAAAATACGAAAATAAATTTTCTTTTGGGAATGGCCAAAAAACATATTTTTCAAAAACATTAAAGCAAAAGAAAAATTAGGACTATGATGAGAAAATTAAATTTAGAACTTCTTTAGATTTTGAGTTAAAAGACCGGTCTTGGGTGTCATTTTACAAGATGTGAACCATTAGCTTTAGTTTTTAACATTGATTTTTTTTTTTTTTTTTTTTTTGAAAAAGAAAAAAATCTGTAAACGCATACTTAATTTTAATTCCCTATTTTCATATCTTACTCTGAACCGTGTTAAATATTGAAAATGACGTGAAATATACACTAAAATAACAACAGTCCTTATCTTTTAAATCAAAGAGGTTCTAGAACACATTAAAATATAATTGTTCTTAGATTTGTTTATAACAATGTGACAGTTATATAAGTCTAAAACATGTACAATTATATTTTTAAAATTCTACTTTTGATATGAAATGGAATGATCCTATTCTTATTAAATCAGTTTATTTCGTCAACCGACTTATTTCGCGGTAATCCTGTGTAGAACTATCAGAAAATGCCCAATCATGGACAAGGAAAAGCTATCGTGGATGCTTGAAAATATACCCTACCTCATGCCCACCATAACGAACTATTTTAAAGCTACATCACATTCACAAACTATGTTCTTATGATACTATTCAAGTTTTTTTTTTTGTTTTTTTTGCGGATCTCGAAGAAATATCTATGAAAGTTTGTAATTATTTTGTATACTTTTTGTCATATTGAGAGAATACGAATATAACAAAAAAAAAAAAAAAATAACATTAAAGAATTTGTTTTATTATTCATTCCATTTATTGAAATACTTCTTTAGTTATTATTTTTAATAACATCTTTTCAGTGAAATTAGATGAGTGTATGTTAAAGATTATTATAAATAAAATTGAGGCAGTCAAATTCAAGTCTTGTAACATGACTTCTTTCCTGGCACCAATCACAATACCTCATTCAATTATACAGGGAATATTATTTTTTTTTAAATCGTTAAGAGGGTTTGATGAAGTTTAATAGGGGGATAAAAATATTACGTTTTTAAATATATGTAAAACATATTTATAGATATTTCCGATATAGATCAAAAGCGTTCACGCCTCGGTGGGTGCATCCTCCCTTATCTCAATTTCTCACCCTTCTCTGCACGTGACATGATAACGGAAGACTTAATGATACAGTCAAAAACAAAAACTTTAAAGTTGTTCATTAGCAAGTGGATTTTTTTTACAAGTATTTAACAAGGTTTTTAAACTAGAGTAAAAAAAAAAAAACACGGCGTTCCACATAAAACATTACAATTCTGCTTACATTATTCAATTCTTAAAATTGAAGAGAATTAGCAAATATTATTAAATATGATAATGATCGATATGCGGCCGATATAGATATTGTGGGACGGTCCAGGCAACCAGTAATTGAAGCCTTCCTTGCTTTAGAAGCGTAGGACTCGTTGTGAACGAAGATCAGACGAAGTATATGATTTCGGATGAAGCTCCAGGATTATTTGGCACCAAGGTTTCTTTTGGACAGTACGAGTTTGAGCATGTTTCACAATTTGTATACTTGGGGTCTTTGGTGAATCACAACAACGAAACCGCAGCTGAGATAAAAAGAAGAATATTAGCCGTAAATCGTTGCTATTTTGGGCTTCGAACACATTTCTGCAGCCGTCATGTGACTAGGCGAACAAAGGTAACGATGTATAAAACGCTAATTCGACAGTTATGGAATGAGATTTACTCATCTATTGTAATTGCTATTACAATAGTAATTATAATTATAAAGATATTATTTTAATTGTTATTAGTAATATTTATATTGCCTCCTATTACAAAGGATGCCGCCTTCTACCTCTGAAGGGTCTTTAGCCCAAAACACAAACCTGAACCCCTATAAGAAGTACTTTGACATTATGGGTGCTAAGTGATCCATATGTCCCTCCATTTGATCTCTGCCGCCTTTCCTCCATCCCCTCCACTATTCCTTCATATATGTACCCCCCAAATCCTAGGGCCAGGGCACTCCGGTCAAAATGTTATTACTGTAAAGGTGTAATATATTATATCATTAAGAAGTTTATATTTCTGTTTCCATAGTGAATAAATATACAAAGTTTAAATAAAAGTGTTATTTGTTAACTGGCGCCCGAAGTAGGGACTGCAAGTATCGAGGAGTAAATTGATTAACTCTGCAGTCGGACCAAGAACCCTCCAAGATTTTGAATTTATCCAAGATTATTTGAAGATTAACTATGAAATGAAGATCATCTGCAACCCTTCTTCAGATAAGAAAATGCTCATCCGAGATGTCCTGCGGAGCCTCGCTGGACTTCACTCCACGAGAAATTATTCCAACAGAAGAAATCACTGAAGTAAGAGTAACTCTATATATATTTTAATGTTTGTAATGTGTTGCAGTCTTTGTTTACTGCCTTAGAAAGAGGCTATTAAGATTTTTGAAGATTATTGAAATTGTATTAACTTAAAACATTAATCATTGTGGATGTAATTAGTTGACCGTTGAGAATTACTGGAAGGAATTAGTCCGGGTGGCGGTCATTAAATGAAACAACTAAATAGTTTCAACTATTTTATTGTTTGCCAACGTTTCGACCCCCTTTGTGGGTCATCATCAGGGCGCATGGTGGGAGAATGGAAACTGAACAGTTTCCATTCTCCCACCATGCGCCCTGATGATGACCCACAAAGGGGGTCGAAACGTTGGCAAACAATAAAATAGTTGAAACTATTTAGTTGTTTCATTTAATGACCGCCACCCGGACTAATTCCTTCCATTAAAACATTAATATGACATCATTTCGAATAACTAGAGTTGATTACGATTTTATACCATATTACAATGGTAATTCCCATGAACTTTTATTTTTTATAAATGCTATTAGAGAATCAAAGGAAATTGCATGTGCAGATGATAATTTATTTAAATATGATAATGAAAAATTTTTACTAAACGAAGTATTAGCTAGATTAACCGGAGATGCCGAATATATTAAGTTTTCATATAAATTTAAAACAACGGAACAATTAATAGAATTATTAAAAAAATCTTTTGGTGACCATAGGTCAATTGAGCAACTGACTTACGAACTATTCAAATCAAATATCCAGCCAAACGAACACCCTTTAGATTTTTTGCGCAGATTAGGTAAAATCAGAACTTCGATAATTGTTAAATATAAACTAGACGGAAATGTTATATTTAGACCTCTAATTAAACAGTTGGACATCCAAATTATTAAACATTTTTATAATAACATGCCTTTGCACATTAAAAATTATTTGTTAACCAAAATAGATGATTTAAATGAATTTGGTGAATTAGAGGACTTCATCCGGAAAAAAGAATACTTATTATTTGATAACCCATCATTTTCATATTTTGATTGCTATCAAAGAACCTTTACTAATCCCCAAAACGAATTTTACAGTCCCCAAATCACTTGTGCCAGGCAGGAGCAACAATACTCTAAAAGATATCATAATCATCAAAATAATTACAAAAATCATTTTATTTCAAACCCATATCGACAACCAACATATGAAACAGAGTATGAGCCACCTACTAATAAAAACTCTCTCGAAGTAAGAATAAGACAGTTGGAAAAACGAATCGAAGAAATAAATAAGTTAAGACCCACCTTTTTACCGAAAACAAAAAGTAAAGAAAACCGTAAAACATTTGAAAACACTTGGTCAAAAACGGAAGAACAACTGAAACTAATTAAAAATGCCATTAATCAAAAATCTTGTTTACCAGATCTAAATAAAGTAATCGAGGAAAACAGTAAGGTAGAGGAAAATAGTGCAAAGGATACCATTAAATTTAATGCTGAACCTAACCTAATTTTAAACAATCCTTTTAATAAAACGGAATTTGAAAAACAACCAAATAGAGAAATCAGAGATTCGGAAAAAGAAAATATAATATTGAATTGTAAATCAGATATTTTGGCTATGGATGTTGATTTGAATTTAAAAAATAATAAAATAACTAAAGAATTAAAAACAGTTTTAAAAAATCAAATAGATCACAAAGATATAGTAAAAACGATGACAGGAGAACCAGATTTAAACTTATTAAAACCGTCTGAGGAAAAGAAAGAATTATTTGTGGTCGAATCCAGTAGTTTAAAACAGCTTATAATTAAAAATGATTTGAAAAATACGGAGTCCATGGAATCTTGTCAAGAAAATAGTTCAATAACCACAATTGAAAATCATTTAGTCCCAAATACAGACTTACTAAATATTCCCCAATCTGAAGATAAACTTAATTGTAAAACAGAATCTATTTTAAATGATAAATCACTTGAATGCCCGAATTTCGAACAAAATTCGTGTAATGTTAGTAAATTTCAAAAACAAAAACTAAAAATAAAGAAATTTACTAAGCCTGAGGAACCCGGGAGTATTAGTGAGATTGATGTTAGAAAAATTAAGCCATTAAATAATAATAAAATTAAAGATATGTCAACTATTATAGTAAATCAAAAAAAGGATAATTTTAAAGTTAATCCGGAACAGTTGTTAAAATATTCTTTCTTTAGGAAAAAAACGAAACTAACAGAAAATAAAGTTACCTCTGGTGATATTGACAAAATTTTAAAAAGTAGAGTAAAAGATGAAATTCAAAATATTTCTAGATGGCCCAAGGGCAAGGATGAAATTTGCCTCTGGATGCTTAGACCTGATGAAAATTTTACTACCTATCTGGCGGGTCGAGGTGTGAAAAAAAAAAAATATAATGAAAAAAAAAAAAAAAAAAAAGGGAGAGAAAATAAGAGAAAAAACGATATTGGTAAACTGCTATGAAATATGTATTAAATTATAATAAGTATCTGAATATCAATTATAAAATAAATATTTAAAAGTATTTATAAACATAAACACTAAAGTAAATAAAATAGCAATCTAACTAGTGGGAATATAACCTGAATAATTATTAAAAAAAAAAATTAATAATAAATAGAAAAATAATGATAATAATAAAATAAAACCATGAAAATAAAAACAAATATAGAAAACAAGTATAATTGTTCAAGACTTTTGTAACGTTAAAATTTATTTAGTAGAATTCAGTACTCACGAATAAAGTTTCAGAAATGATGGCATATTTAAACATATCATATTTATGTAAAAATACAGCTGGAGCATTACTATTATAGAATATTGTTTTAAATATAGTAGTTTAATTGTATATAATCAATTTAAGGTATTTAATTAAATTTTCGAATATTATTATTAAAAAAAAACTGAAAATTGGAAACAGCTCCTTCTATCAAACAAATTGTAAATGATAATTCATGATTAACAAATAATTAAAATTAAAATAATTTTCAGCATAACTAAAAAATAATCTACATGTTGTAGTATAGTGTTTAAATATTTATTTGTTTTAATGCGTTTACTCAATTCAGTTTTCTATTTACGTATTTAATTATTTGTATGTGTTGGTAAGAACCTATTATGTTATATAATTGTCTACAAAAATCTAACCTTCTATACCAACAATTGTTACAGTATTGTACAAATAGTAAAAATAATTCACTGTTGTCAATTTATCATAATTGTAATTAAGTTGTATTAGAATTTTGAATTTGTTTTGTTTGTATAACTTCTTAATTTTAAGAATTGTTGTAAGCATAGGTTAAAAAGTAATTGTTCCTTTTTCCTCCTCTGAGCCTTCCTATCCAGAATTTCCAATAGCCTATGTTATACATATTCAAATAATTTCAACTAACATAATTCAACATTGCACTCAAGGGGCTTCGTGCTTAAAGGGGAGAGTAGTTATGGAATGAGATTTACTCATCTATTGTAATTGCTATTACAATAGTAATTATAATTATAAAGATATTATTTTAATTGTTATTAGTAATATTTATATTGCCTCCTATTACAAAGGATGCCGCCTTCTACCTCCGAAGGGTCTTTAGCCCAAAACACAAACCTGAACCCCTACAAGAAGTACTTTGACATTATGGGTGCTAAGTGTATATGTCCCTCCATTTGATCTCTGCCGCCTTTCCTCCATCCCCTCCACTATTCCTTCATATATGTACCCTCCAAATCCTAGGGCCAGGGCACTCCGGTCAAGATGTTGTTATGATAAAGTTGAAATACATTATATTAGTAAGAAGTTTATGTGTCTCTTTTGATTGTGTTTAAATAAACAAAAGTTTATATAAAAGTGTTATTTGTTAACTGACCTGTACTATGTTACGGCTCAGAAACGTGGGCGACATCAAGAGCTGAGGACCAGCTTCTACTTATATTCGAGCGGAAAGTATTGCGCCGAATATATGGCGGTGTTTGTGAAAATAATGAATGGAGGAGGAGGAGCAACAGAGAGCTGTACGATTTATATTGTGAAACTGAAGTATCCCGCTTCGTTAAGATCGGGAGGCATCGATGGGCAGGACATCTGGCACGAATGGCTGATAATATGCCTCCAAAGAGATTACTAACCGAAATCGTTTACAGTCGTCGCAAGGTTGGGAGGCCAAGGCTGCGCTGGGCGGATTGTGTAGCCAATGACGCACGAAACTTCTTGAATGTGGGAAGCTGGATGGCCGCAGCACAAGACAGGGAATCGTAGCGCTTGCTGCTAGAGGAAGCCAGGACCCTTCATGGGTTGTAGAGCTATGAAGATAGATAGATAGTGATAATGATCGAGAATTCGTTTTACTCAATATTCCATGCCCTCCATGCACCAAAATGCAATTCTCAACTCTATTAATAAAATAACTTACTTACCCTAAAGACTATCGCTCTAGTATTCTCTCGAACCTTTCTAAATCGCTCGAAAAAAATGTCCAGTCACAATAATCTAATTTCCTAGAAAAGTCAAAACTGCTCGATCCTCTCTTGTCTGGTTTCCGGCTTTTCCACACAATGCGCTCTCCTTAAAATTACCAGCGAACTTCATACCGCTATGGACGAAAAGAAACTGACAGTGCTAATACTTTTAGACAGCTTTTGACTCTCTTGACCATTCTATCTTTTTTTTCCAAACTAAAATCTTTATCCTTTTAAGGTTTCAGTCTTTTCTCTCTGACAGGACTCCCATATCGCCCAAAGTACTAGACGAACTATAAGTACTTTTAAGTATCTTCATCGCTCCCGGCATCTTCTCGTTCTTCCCACCCGTAAGCTTCTCGTCTCCTCATTAATATCCCCCTAATTAGATTATTGATAACAGGCTCAAGCGGATTACGAAATATGTTTATAAGAATCATCTTCGGTACCTTGAAGAGATCGCCAGTGACCCACTTATGCAGCGAATTGAAGTGGCTCCTACCTTCCGTACGTAGACAATACTTCCTCGGAACATACCTTTACCATACACTCTATACATCCAAAGTATCCTACAATTCAAATCCTCAGTCCCCTCACTTGAAACTAGGATAACGCCATTCTGATCTTGCATTCCTACCCACAAAACTAAATTTGTTAATAAATCCTTTTTTATCAGCTCTGCAGCCATCTGGAATTCCCTATCTACTCACATTTGCCATGCTTCTTCCCTTCTCCCATTCAAATTCCATCTTTTCAAAACATTCTAACATTTCTAAACAGACACACACCAAATTTGAAAATTACAATACATTATATTATTTTTAATGTAAGACATAATAATTCATTTTACCAAAATACTAGCTTCATGGAATAATTCATTTATTTTTAAAATTCTTTAGCTTTAGTTTCTTATAGGAATTTTTTTTTTCACATTAATTTTTTTTGTTTGTGTTCACAAACATTTGTAAATAAAAATTAATTTTATTGGTTTCTCAGCCAGACATGTATATTAAAGTGCATACTTACAGTACAAAGTTGTTGTTCTCAAGGGATATAGTCCCAGAATAAAGTTATTATTATTATAACTACAATAAAAACTAACTTTTATAAACCATTGTTTGAAATTTGTATAAGAAGAAGAATATCGTAAGAAAGTATTTACAGTCATGATAAGGCATTTTAATCTTTCAGAAAGGAAATTAATATATCTTGTAAATCGTTTTTCGGCAAGGTCATCGATGAGAGAGTTAATTTTAAAATATCCTATGATTCTGATTTCTATCCAATTTTCAAGACGAAAAAAACATATGAAACAGTCGTAAACAAAACAAAATGGTGAAATGCAATAAAAGAAACAAACTAATTAGCTTTTACTATTGAGCCGTCAGCGGAAGTTGTTAAGGATAATTGCGTAGGTGAAATCTTTATGAGGTTTCAAGAGAGCCAGTGTAATTTGCCCGGACAACAGATCGATACGCTCCCAGGCTAATAGTACGGTATTAAAAGTCAATAAATACTCTTTGATAACGAATATGGGCTTATCTGACATTCATATCTCTCGAGCAGTATCATTTTAATCACGGTGTATTGTTATTTTATCGTAGAAATACGTATTTAGTGATGAATCAACATTTAATGGACCTATGGTTGGAATATCTGTTAATTAGAATCGTGTTTTTCCGATCTGTATTTGACTTGATTATTAAAAGGTATAAAAATAGCAGGTTCTTATTTTACGTGTTCCGAACTCGATATAATCTGTAGAAAACATCACATTGTTGTTGAGTAAATGGTTAGCATTCAATTAATATTTAACTGATATTTCGATGAAGGTTATTCCAAGGATACTTCATGTCTCCCACCCTATTTAAAATATACCTGCTCGAATGCCTAAAAGATTGGATCAAGAAATTGATTGTAGAAAAATTGGTATCCCATTAAAGGAAATACCTGTGGCATTTATTGGTTTCTGAGGAATAGATACTAATATTTATTGATGTTGATCAATATAAGGATTCTTAAAATTAATTACAATAAAATTTAATACTGTGTGTAGGAAAGTGATAGTGCACCAACCCTACATTCGGCATCTGAGTCGAATGGAACAATTCTGCTATGTGAGATTCACAATAAAAAGTAGGTGGCAGAACATGGAGAAAAAAAAAGTCTCAAATGGAAAGAAAATTGTGGTCATGCTTAATCCAGTATGGAGTAGTATTGTAATATTACCAGAAACAAAAAAAAAATTATACAATTGGAGACATGTTCTATTAGCAAGACTCAAGAGAAAAATGGTTTTTGGATGAGAGCAGCAATGATATTGAGGATTGAAAGGATAAAAAATAGCATTGTAGGGAGAAAATGAATGTAACAAACAATATCCCAGAGGTAATCGAAGAGTGACGTCAGAGATGTTGCGGGCACTTGAGAGGCTTGAGATTGGGAAGCTGATGGTATAAGGAGAGGAAGACTTCCTGTGAGGTGAAAATATTAAGTAATGGAGAGTATGGCTTGGAAGGGACTCATGAGGAAGAGAGAAGTAGTTGATAATTGGACACGTGGTATAGCAAATAGAGAGTGTCGACAATCAGTGTTGAGCTGAACCTCCACCGACTTTGGGAACTTGGAAGTTCAACAGTACTGAGTTTTTAAGGATTGGGACTGTTGCGATACTAATCCATTATTAGGAAAGAATGTCAACAAACCTGTTTTCACGAATACAAGGTATAATAATAGCGAATGCAATTCGAATTTATATACAAATATTTGAATGAAATAAAATAAATAATTTTGCATCGATTTAAGCGAATTTAATTCATTAATCAATTTATACTACTAATCTTATGTGGATCAAGCACCTTAAGGGTGAGAGGAGGCATCGTCGAAGGCGTTCTCGAGTGGAATGTTGATGAATAATGTCAGGTCGGTAGGCTGCAAAGACGAGGAGGAGTTATTTACTGGAAGAAGTTAGGCGACAGAATTACACTTGGGACACCCTCGAAGAGTTAACTCCAGGCAGAGACAGAAGGCGTCACTTTATCAAAGCTTTACGCCTATTGAAGGATAATAGGAATGCATGGTGATCAGCTTCTTTATATTGACACGCGAAGTCTCAAAACCGGTTCTTATTTATTATAAAACCCTACACTCGATGAAAAGCAATAGGGTTTACTATGACTACCGGGTCGCGTGGAAGAAATATATGCTTATAGTGTAAAATTAATAGAAGTTGGATCAGATTCCAATTATAATTGGGCCGCGTAAGTTTTTTTATTTTATTTTTTTTACTAGATAGGTAGGCTTAAAAAGACGCACAATAAATAACCGTAGACGTAATCATTAAATCAAAAGTATTTAAATTGCCAACGCCGTTAGCGATAGCGACCTCGCTTATCCTCCACTGACTCTTAATACCTGAGATGCAGTTAATCAAGAAGCGCTAGAATCACCCGAGTACTGCTTTTGGTTTTAAAAGTTTGGGGAAGAAAGCTTGGTTAATCTCTTATTTAAAGTATTACATCCAAGTCTGTTTGTGTCAACTGATTACCATCTACACATAATAACCAGATCAAGTTGTTACCAGGAGAACCCAATAGGAATATCTTGAAAAAATTCAAGAAATCACATTTGCTAGACGATCGGCAACACAGTATAATAAGCAATAATAATATAATTGTCTTAAATTTTATTTGTTTTAATATTGTTTGGATGAGATTAAGATATGTGGTCTGGTGAATAGATTACTAGACTACTGTACTTCTGCTTCCGTATTGAAATCCGGCTGTGGTAGAATAATTCAGAGGTGGCACAGAGGTAGGAAGACCATCCTGGGGGCACACCCAGCCTCTATAAATAACAACAAAAGTGTTATAAGATCCAAGGCACTCATGGGTTGCAGAGGTATAGGTGTTCTTTCTTTATATATTTTTATTTTTTGAGATAATTATTGTAACATGATGTAATATTATTAAATGGAAGAATGTATTTACAAAGCTTATATACATTTTTCTTTAGATTAGAATTATTTTGGTTTATTGCGTTCAATAATGGACATTTGATGAAAAAAACTTTCGGAAAAATCATTCTCAATCTCTCATCGATGCTACCTCATCAAGTAAAGAACCATATGTATCTACGTTTGACGTAGACACTGCATAAGCTCTCATAATTCAAGCTAAGCTTTCCAAATATCAGTATGAGATTATTCGAACAGCTGCTAATGACATCGGACATAATATCTGTGGCGGTCGTGAATAACTGGTTAAGTCAAAATCTTCCATTTTACTGGTGAGCGACTTAAAGTTTTACTAATACCCAAAATAGTAATTAACATACAGTTTTCTTTCTACCTGAAATTTCTTCCACCATGAAATTTCTTTAATCAATTTAACACGACGTAGGAGACGGTCTTAGGGAGCGATAAGTGGAGTTAACTCATTTTTTATATAACTCGAGTTATCCAGTTTTTCACGAACCACCACAGATATATTACTCCAATTACCCCATTACTCCAAAACGTTAGAAGGAAAAGCTAAATGTTACCCGGAAAACGTAATAGTTACAGAGTCATCAGCACAATTACCTCTACAAGATTTACCTGACCACACAACCCATCGACTCCTGTCACATTCTGTAAATCAAATTAACCATGACGCAGAACACGATTACATTTTTCACACAAAGTGGAGGTTTAGCAGTGCTTCAGAATACATGAATACATGCAGCGGTTTAAAGAACCTAATGTTTCAGATGCAAATTTATTTTTAACGTCTATAGTCACATTAAAAAAAAATCGACAAAGAAATCCTGAACAGGTTGTATGGAAAACTTTGTGACCTTCGTCAACTAGATATTGCAGACCAGTAAAATTTGAATTTATTAAGGAAACTGCGAAGGTTATTAGCCGCGAAAAAACTCGTATCGAGTTCGAAATCGAACAGCTCCAGGCAACAGTACATTTAAATAAACACATAATAAAGGTTTGTCATCAATTATATTTTACAGATATCAATTAGTGGCATATATTACAAGAATTGACAATCATTTAATAAAAAGATTGGCTGTAAACTTGGAGGTATTGAACAGTGGCTGATAAATTTGACGTATATACCAGACAAACAGTGGAATTAACTATGTCCATGTACCCCTGGTAATACTTTCAACTATGCACCGAGTCCTCTTTCAAACAAACAATAGATCTTTTTACTTAACCAATTGGCACTCTTTAGGAAGAGGCCCAAAAAAGCCGGAATGAAGAATATGAATATTACAGGACTCACTACAGTAGGAAAATATCTCGCTTAACTACAAACCAAGACCTTTTTAATATTATGATGATATCATCGGAACTCTATATAAGTTGATTAAGACAAGAACCAAAAGTTAAGAGCCTTACAACAAAAGCTTTGTTGGAATGAGTCCAGCTTTAAACTTTAATAAATTATTAAGTGAACTTTATTTTATTTTGAGTTTTGTAAATATTAATTATTTTCTAAAGGACTGTCATGTATTTGTGGACGTATGATGATATATCCCCTTGCTTGTAATGTAATATATATGGGCCCGCGATTATGCAAACCGCGGGAGTTTTGTGGGTCAAATTGACCTAATTTTGTGACCCAAGTGGCCACAAATGTAGTTTGTACCAAAGGATACGTTTAATTTTTTCAAAAATTTTAAGCCGAAATCGCACAAATTTTTTTTCCGAATTACTAAGCTTTTGAACCAGTGTACGCCATACTCCTTAAGCCGTCCACGTTTTTTTCGAAACTACTGTTTTTTTAATTTTTTATTGTATTTCTTTCTTGCTTGTTGATAAATAAATTGATCTTCATTGCCACTATTTTATGTATATTTTACAGAGATTCACTAGTTTATATCATTCATAGAAGCTACTCAATACAGATATTTTTATTTTGCGAAAACGTTCAACGCATATGATAAATAATATACTTTATAGTATCGGAAAAAGACGGTTTTAGAATGACGGAACAAGAGCTAGGTATGGATGGACGGTAATGGAGGACGTGCCCCGCACTTATTCGATATATCGATTCCGATCTCACAATTGTTCTTTTCACAAAGCTGACCGTGGAAGCTACATCTATCATGGTGACATTCGTTGTGTACACCTTTGTGTTTTCCTTTCTTTCACGGCAATTACTCTGAATCAACTTTGGCCAATAACCCGAGGAAGAAGTTGTGCTCTCAATTTAACCGACAACTGAGCAATGAGCAAACTTAAAATAAAAAATCTGTTGCGTGCATCACACAACATACACTTACTTTCTGGAAATCAATTTTAAAGTTTATAATTAGAGTTAAAAGTAATAGGAATAGTTTCCATAGAGATATTGTTAAAATCCATTTTTTCATGAAATAAATTATAAATTGAAATTACTAATAATTAACAAAATTAGGTTTATTTCACATTTCAATAATTTGTAAGACTTTACTTCTAACATTTTTTTTTCTATTTACCTTGGGTTCCAACGGTATATTACGACTCATATTTCCAGAAATATGTCATTAACCTGTGAGAATACATTTAATTTTTTTCTCTCTTAATCGTTCACAAAATTCTATAATAGTTTAAAGTTTTAAATTTGATGTTACCACTAATAATGGGACATTGTAAATTATATCAAACCAACAAAGCTAAAGAAAATTCTAAGTTAAAGCAATCTAGCCATCTAATTTACGCTGATGACACATGTGTGTTTTTCGTAAATAACGATCCTGTTGCCCCCTGCATCCCAAGTCCTACAGAAACATATATCTGCCATTGAAGGATGGTGTTAAAACTGGAGAATTAAAATAAATCCCATCAAATAACCTTTACTATACCTCGTAAACCTATGACTTCCTTACTACTGCTTTAATAATCCCACTCATCCCAGTAGAACAAATGATATCTAGGACTCCATCTTGATAAACCCCTTACTTGGAATCCTCATACAAGACTTAAACTACAAGAAACTGCTCTAGATACCGTTTAATACAATATTTGAAAAACGATCAAAACTACCTATTTACTACAAAAAAACTTGTTTATTTAACCATTCTTAGACCTATTTGGACATATAACATTGAGGTATGGGGTTTTACTGAACCGTCAAATTCCTTCCGCATCCAAAATACTATGAAAAATCCTAAATGCTCCTTATTTTGTTACTAATAAAATCATCTATAGAGACTTCTAATATCCCATTAGTTGCAGACTTAGCCCAAAATCGATACAGCTCCTTTAACTCTAAAAACTTAAAACTCTCGTCCCCATCCCTTCCTGTTAATCCTCCGAGGCGTCTGAAAAGACGGTGGCCTTGATCTGGTAATAAAATAAACATTACAGTGTACCTTAAATAAGGATTGAAGTGGTACACTTGGTAGCTTCTTTACAAGACTATTTCAAGCCTATATTTATAATTTCAGCCCTTTTAATTGTTGTATATATTGCATATGCAATTGTAAAAATCAATAAAAATATATTTTTTAAAAAAGCAATCTTAAGTAAAAATAATTTAATTTTTTTTTTTAAAAGTCCGAAAGACTATTTCATTAACAATGCAACCTATATGATATAAAGCATTAATTTTCCATTTATGTAAATATTCAAATCGACAAAACTGAGGTACAATGCCGATTTGGTTTTAAAAAAAATCATGTTAGTCAATTTAAAAAATAAAATACACCGCACACATGAACTAATTTTGATAAACCTGGTCGTATTTTCCATGAAAATTCCTATCAAGAAATTTTCATTGTAAGTACATAAATATGTAACGACGTTAAAGTAAAAAAAGGAACCATAAAAATTAAAATTCAATCACACGTCTCTAAAGAATGAATCACAGTCAAAATTATGCAAAAAAAAAAAAAAACAACTTGAACCTATATAAGGTTTCATTGATTTAATATCGAACATATTTCTTTTGAAACCACACGAATGGAGGTCACAATGAGAAACATGTTTTTGTTTTTTTCAATTTTTTTTTTTTAACTTTTTTCAGTAAAGGGACTAAATAATTTTTTGGGAATTGCCACTTCAAAAAAAATTCAATCCATGTTATTGGTTTCTAATAGTCATTTTCTTCCAAGTCGTATTTGTTACTGTCAGTGATGAAGTCAGGTGTAAATTAGCTAGGTAAAAGTGAGAAAAGTTTTAATTTTAATTATTTCTGCACGACTTTGCGCCTAAATAACTTTTTTTTGTGATGTATGAAAGAGCATTTTTAGGTGTTCCGTATTTCTTCGTTGTCTCTACCTGTGATTCTTTCCATCCGGTATTTCCATGCCTTCCATTTCGTATTTTTATTTCATTCATCTCTTACTCACTCGGCCAAGATTATAATTATTTATTTTCCATTTATTTATTTTTCATTTGCTTTTTAGGCTAACTTATTTTTTTTTTTTTTTTACTCTGTGAATATTATATAAATGACTTCTTTTAGCTCAAATTATTGCTAAGATAGTGGTAGATTGTATTATTTCTCAATATATATATATATATATATATATATATATATATATATATATATATATATATATATATATATATATCTTTCTCACTGGCTTGTCTTCAAGTCCTATAAAATTCTATACTTATAGTCAATATATTATTATATTTTTATATGAACGTTCCGAGAATGCTTGGTTCCTCTCTTCTACTCTTTATTTTCCGCATCACTATAATAATAACTAGACTATTATCGTTAATTCTAAATCACCGACTTCCCGCTTAAATACTTCATAGAAATGGTAAGAAAACCAAACCGATTTACGTGGCAGATTTATTTTTTTAAAGAAATTATGTAATTATTATTATAATTTTAATTAATTATATTCCTAAATTTTCTCATGCGCTCTACATAGAATTATTCTATTCAGAAATGAAATGCAGAATCTTTAAATCATCATAACTGTCTGGATAGTTAATATTCCAGAAAGAAGGAAATCTGCCTATTTAAACAATAACATAAGAAATATTAGAAAAATAAACGTCGAGGAAGGAAAAGTCTAGGAATGGAGTTAAATAGTTTAAACAACTCAATATCATGTTGAAAAACTCGGTTGGCAAACCAATCCGCAGATTGAAAAAACACTCATAAAAGATGTAATAACAACTGCAAATAATTGCTTTTATGGTTGAAAAAACACTACAAATTAATTGCAAGGAAAATAGCAATCACGTCTGATGGGTTCAAAACGCTATATCTCCGCTATTTCTTAACAGATTTCAATGATATTTTTTACTTTCAATATATGAAATGTATAGTTAGGAAATGTATTGCGATCTTGAAAATTTTCGAATCCAAGTTTTAAAAAAAAATACACATTTTAGCTTCCCCTGAATCTATATAACAAGTCCCGACAAAAAGGTATGTGTGTGTGATTTCCTTCCTACTTTTGACTATCCATCTCGCCGAAAAATATCAAATGCAGATTCACCAGAGAATATGACTCTTTTCCAGAAATTGTCGGATTTATTTACATACTCTCTAGCTAATTTACAGCCGCTTATTCCGATTAATCTTACTGATGAAGGGCTTTCTGCTTTCGAATCGACCGCTGTATCCTTCCCTTCTTAGAATATTTCTGACTGTTTCTGGGTGGACTTGTAATCCCATAGTTTCTATTTATTCTGAGGGCCATTGAGGTGCGATAGTGTGAGGATTTACATAGACTTCAGCAAGGATGGCTCGCCTTGGGGATTCTCAGTTTCCTAGGTCTTCCAGCACGTGGTCTATCTTCCGGAAATCTTCCTTTTTGTACATACTGGAAAGTAGCTTGTAACTCATTCTGTAAAATAGATATGCAATTTTTCTTAAAGATAAGCCCTGTATTTGGCAACAAATAATAAACTCTCAAATCATGAGAAACGCGCATATTGAAAAGAAATCAGTTCACAAGGTACAAGTAAAGCTAAAATTGAACAAAGAGAAAGACGGTGACTCTTCACGGTCAACCATTGAAAGCGTATGGAAATTTTGTTGGCCTATCATTAACAAATGGCATTGTACCTCGTTTGATATTAATGATTAAAAGAAAATAAATAAATCCATTTTCATTCTAATATTAGTATTAATAATTTTTACATTAGGAAATTTTGAGTTGAAAATAAATACTCCTGCAAATTAATAACATGCTGTGTGGAAACTTTTTTGAGTGAGTGTATATTTAAAGTTAAATATTGAGGTCACAGAGGGATTGGGGAAATGAAGGGCGGACTCCTAGCTCACGTACACGTATTTGTATAATGGCTCTCATAAAGGAAATGTGTAGGTAGGCTCTTGCTTAGAATAAGTTACAAGTTATGCGCAAAGTATTGCACTTAGTTTCACAACCTCCTAAGTTTTAGGAACGTTTTGATGTACATTATAAATCGCATTTCTGTTTCACATTATGAACAATCAGTGGATGATAGAACTGATATTTTAATGTTTAGAATGATCTGAAAATTAATTCAGTACACGGCTTATATTTAAAAAAATAAAGTCAATTGATTAATCTAAACATTAGGCTTTCTCATTAGTTTCTTCATTTTTTAATGGAAAATCAATATAAGGGAATCGATAAGGAAAATCGTTATTTATGGTTTATTTCCCTCCGTCGTAAACCTATGAGCCTGCCCAACAGTATCCTTGAATAATATTCCGCTTGTACCGGTTGAACAGATCCGCCGCTATTTAGGACTCCTGCTTGACAAACAGGAGACTAAAACGACAAAAACTGCCCGCCGCTTTCGGTTACTTCTGGACACACTTACTGAACAGACGCTCTAACCTTCCACTTAACTTCAAACGGCTCATCTAATCACCATCATTAGGTCTATCTGGACTTTGTGGAGTTGAGCTCTGGGGCTCTACTAAATCATCATAAAATTCTTCCCGTACTCAACCCCTAAAATTCAAAATCCTTCGTAAAATCCTCAATGCTCCTTACTTTGTCACAAATGAGCTCATCCATAAATACCTTAACGTCCCATATGTTGCTGATTTGGGCCGAACCAGATATCAATTCCTTCATGAAAAACTCCACTCCTACTAGTTTCATCATTGCTTCCTGTTCCATTCCTGATAAACCTCCGAGGCGGCTGAAAAGAAGATGGTCTCGAGATCTAGAGTGCTACCAACAGGCAGTTTCTCTGCATATCTTTTTCATGTATTTTATCACCTTATTTACTTGATGTATTAACCAATACAGTAGTAAATATCAATAAGTTAAATTAAAAAAAAAAGTTTATTCCCTTGAGGTCCGCTCCTCATTTCTTAGGAAGAAACTAAACCGGTTAGTTACTCGAGTTACAGGCAAGTAAATAATCAGTGGTGACTTTACTCCACTCAATAGAGTAATCATCAGAAATCAAAATCTTCACTTTGATCAGAGTAGTCATGGATGCCAAGCATGAAAAGTCTTCGAAAGATACAAGCGCATACGAAATCGCACTGTTATGCTATCTCAGGCGGAGGAGATAGTACCATATCTTGAAAAATTGTCTCCACGCCTTCTCTGTTTCATGCTTTTGGTTTATTACTTTTTAAAATAAACCTTTGTAAAATTACTTTATTCCCCTAACTTAATATTTGAGGTCTTACGTTTCATGATATTTAGAACCCGAATAAAGATTTTTTTTTAAATCCGTTTGTACGTCGTACAAATTAATAAATAAATACCCAAACAAATTGTCTATTAGTGTTTAATTTATAAATCCAATATGTTGTCCGTGCTTCACTATAAGTAAAATTACCTTTAAAACAGAACAAAAAATATTGAAATTGGTTAAGAAATAGGACTCTAGGAGACTGGTTACAAACTAATTTCTGTGGATCACAGATGGTTTTTCAACTAGTAGCGCCGAGTGTAGTGTCTTAATCTCAGGCTGTGACTCGAAGTAAACCAGTTTGTAACTCGAGTCATTAGAAATTCCTTATCAGAAATAAAGGAGTTAGAAGTAGGTTCGGCGTAGAAAGAAAACTAAAGACAGGCGCATACGTTGGACCGACAAAAGATATTTGATCTGTCAATCAACATCGTTGTTTGTTTATTCATTTAACGTCATTTTGGCTAATCGGAAGATGTTCCAGTTCAGGTGCGGTATATGGCCTATCCTGGTTTAATTAGTATAGGGATCTTTAACATGCAACTGACATCGCAAAAGCTCGGAACACCGTTTTACGTCCCCTTCGAAGGGCGACATAAATATGGATTTAACACACCTATTAAAAAATCCTAGGACCAACCGGTCATAGAAAGCTATTAGGCTCGAAACTACACCATAGGTGACCCCTAAAATCGTTCCTCTCCTCAGCATCGTTAGAAGAGTACGTTAAAACGAAACTAATAAATGGGATACACAAGGTTTCTTTCAACACGAGTTAGAAATAGCACCGTCTACACAACTGTCGGGATCTCAGGGCGCAAACATTGCACAGATTTTGGAAATGAAACAATCATGTTGGAACAAACCATTTGTCGATCGATAGATCGATTCCAACATGATAGATGTTTTAATATTGAGCAGTGAATTTAAAAATGTTTTGATATATTTTTTAATCTGTTCAATAAAAAAATGATTAGTTTACTTTTTACATTGTGAATAACTGACTTTAATTATTTTATACGTTTATTTTAATAAAACGATTATGACTTCATGTTGTTCAATAAGAGCAGGAAGGGAGGTTACATAGAGGTTACTAACCTATTCTATCCAGGCTTAGTCCGCCAACAAATAAATTTCTACCTTGTCAAGGCCGAATTCGAACTGAGTGTGCTACCTTTAACACGTTTGACCATCACGACCACTTAGATTTTAAAAAATACTTTAAATGTGAATTGCGTTCAGTTCGATCAAAAAATACAAAATCATAGAGAAATATTTTCCTCATTTTCAAATGAATGAAGAACTGTAGGCGTATTTCGATATAAATAAACTTTTATAAATGACATTGAGAACCTTACGTATTAAAATACCATAGTAACATTTTCATGAATGAAGTAAAATTATAGATGAGCACATAGAAATCATGTGATGCAATTCTAAATCAAAGATGAAACAAAACACAACTTCTCAGTACACAGTTTTATAGTCACCTTACACTTATTATAAATCCAAAAAAAATTCCAAATTCTAGTGTATTAATCATCAATCAACACCAGGGGAAAATAATGCTATGATGATGAGCAAGACCAACTTCCTAAAATGTGTTCAAATCCACCCGTGGCTTGAGTTTCGCCGTGGTGTTGCAGGAAGGGTGAGTCTTATTGCCATTTAGTATTTGTAGATCCAAAAAATAATATCAGTTTTAGCAAAAGCATAAAAGATCAGATAGAGCGCATGTTTCAGTGTTATAATGATAATTTCACTTTGATAAGAATAAGAGAGAGGTATTCGTAACTTGTGTCAATTGAAAATTTTAATTCCAATAGGAATAGTTCCATTTAGGTGAATTCTTTAAAACATATTTGCACATTAAGTACTCAGATAAATGATTTAAATGTTGAATGTTTCATTAAATCTCTCAATGTTCAATTTGTTCGATGTCCATTTCATAATAACCAATATATCTACACATTAATGATTAGAATGTTAGTTAATTTGACTTTTTTTAGTAAGGATTTCAACTTTGATAATTGTTTATTTTTAATTTAAAAAATCAGAGTATTGTTTAATGGACTAAGTGATATGGTGTTTGCTACAGTAGTGGTGTTCTTCTTTCAATTTTATACGGTATCAAAAATAGAAATTAGTTTGGTTTCCTTTGGCAGGAATAAGATGCTATATTGGGACAAAAGAATAACATCAAATTTAAATTTTCAAGAAAACATTTAAGAAATCTTCCGTTTGACCTTGTTTTCAGGTTTAAGAATTTACCAGCTAACTTATTTAACAATTGACCACCTCACAGATTTAACAATTTATCATTTTAAAATATCGGTAATATACTTGCTGAGCCCCTTATGTATGCGAATTTGAAATAATTTATCAATCATTTTTCAAAACTTTTATGAATTTACGAGAATTAACTGATCGTTGACCATTGTTAATTTGTGATGATCCGATTGATTTTCCTCAGAATCTCTTTATTTATTTTAATAAAAATAGGATTTTATAGGTTTTCATTATATTTTCTACATAATGGTTATATGAACACATTCCCACTAACTTTGATAACGTTGAGAAGGGATGATATTGTTACTATCATTAGTATCGATTATTGAATTATATTTAAATGTGAATAATTTTTTTTAGGTCTTTCGAAAAATTGCGCGTAATTATCTTAGTTTCATTTATCTGTTCAAATCTCGATAAAGAACATTTTATAATGAATGAAATAGTAAAAATAAATAAAAAATGGTTAAAGTTTTAAAAATAAAGTACATTACAAACTAACAAATATTTTAATAATGCCAAGAAAAATATTATTTTTAATAAAAGCCACAGAACCGATAAAATAGTTAGAAATAATTAAAAAGACCAAACTAAAGAAACAATTAATGCAACATTTCAGGAAATATTCGGATTTGAAAATTCCTTTCTTAATACTATTTTCGAAAATTGGGCTGAGACTTTAATAAGTTTTATAATTTCGAAATAGAGCGGTCTTGGCTAAAAAAAATGATAAATATTGCATCAAATTAAATTTTATTCGGATTCGTACTTTTATAACATAACTCTTATCTTCTATAGCTATAAATTATATTACGTACTTTTCTTTTATTTAAAAAAATATACATAACTTTTGTTATGTATATTTTTTTATTACATTCGTTTCCCTTACTGAAACACTCTGAATAAATAAATATACAGGCCATAATATGTTTAAAAACGAAAATGGATCGAAAAAATTTAAAATAGAAATAAAATAATCTCAAAGCATACAATCATATATTGTCTTGTTAAATATATAATGTAAAATTGAGACTAATCTTTCCTGTCTAATGGTTATTTTGAAATAGATAGGAGTATTATGATATGATATGATATGATGATTCTCATATTGATCAATAGATGATTTAACAAAATGATGGTTATTTAACGAATTAATGGTGATTTAATTTTGTATTAATTTTTGGTTTTTTTCTTAATTGTTTTTTGAATACAAAGACTTTATATTCATATATATATATATATATATATATATATATATATATATATATATATATATATATATATGTTTTTAAAAGAACAATGTAATATTAACCTAAAATAAAATGTATAATTAATAAAATGTAAGAAAAAAAGCGGTAACTTATCAAATTCTTTCATGATATAAACCTCACAATTCTATTTTTTTCTCTACATATTTTTCCATTGAAATTTTAAAATTTTAACCACGACCTTGGGATACTTAATGGCATGTTAGATAACAGTTAGCAGTCGTGGTTTTAAACAATAAAAAAAATGTTAACAAGTATTTTATTAATAAGTAATTTATTACTTTATAATTTATCACTAATTAAGAAAAACAGTCAGTGGTGAAATAACCATGAATTTTATACGTTATTCGTGACGGAGGCCGGCATCGAATTTTATCCCAATAATTCAGCCCATAAATTTAGAGTTCTCACGAAGACATTGAGCTATGCAAATGCCCTTATTATATTTCAGGTTTCGTAATGAAGGCCATGTTTCAAGTGTATTGGCAGATTACACACCTACTGCCATTGAAGTATTTCTTAACAAATAACCGTTATTTTTACTCAGATTTCGGTGATAATTATCAACAACTAAAAAAAAAAATACTAAAAAATAAAAAGCAGAACTGTTATCCTGTTGAATACCAAACTGAAACCAACAATTATTATTTATAGAGAGAAAATTAACAAATGTAATTAATTAAGCTATTAGTTAAATCTTTTTATTTAATCTAAAACTAGTTGTCATTGCATTTATAACTGATTGATTTTATTCTTATTCCCAGAATACTGTTTATTATAAACTACTATTTATAATATGTAAATTTTTTTTTTTATTTTAATATTGTATAGTAATGTTTTCTGATTTGTTACTAAATTAACGAAGGCTCTTAGTTTTCTACGATACAGTCAATTTTTAAGGTAACGCCTTCGGGTATATTTTTCTTTAAACATATCGGTTTTTTCGGCATTAACATCCTTTTTCTGCAACCAGAGGCAGAGTTTTAAAATATATTTATATTGGGTTTTTTCACATTTATCGATTTATTTAAACGTCAGGATTTCTTCGGTACTGCAGTCTATTATGAAATCCTGATGTATCGATCAATTTTTAAATGTTCTCCTTTCCTTGATTAGATTACTTTGATTTATAAATTTACTATTATACTTGAAGAGCTGCCAATGGGTAGTATCCTCACATGTGAATCCATGACATTTGTATCTTGTATCTCATTTACTAGATGTATATAGAGTCTGGCCAGTGACGGCAACGAATGAACATCTCTTCTCTGTACCTCTTTCAACCAGTCAGATCCATTTCAGTGCTTGTTTCTTTTTTTTTTTTTTCACTCATTCTGTTCTTTAATTTTTGTTAATCGTTATATATATATTTTTATATATATATATATATATATATATATATATATATATATATATATATATATATAACATTTTAGAAGTAAACACGCACGACAAACATTTACTTCGTAAAAAACAGTTAAGATAGACGAGTGTTGTATTGGTGCGTCGACTAATCCTACCGCGGTAGGAATTAACTACGTAAACATACGGAACTGTTTATCAATATTCACGCTGTGAGTACCAGTTATTTTATATTATTTCGTTTTTTTTTTACTATATAATTTAAAAAATGGTTCTCTGCACATTATGTGATTATGCCATCACACGTGATGATAAACACAATTTAATTTGCAGCAAGTGTCGGGTCGTTTTTCACGGCAAATGTTGCAAGTTATTAGAAAGAGAAATTGAGTCTATTAAAAGTAATAAAAGCCCTGGTTTTGCCCGAAATGCGACGAAGGAAAAAAAGCTCAGTCGGTCAGTGAAAAACCAACGCCTAAAAGTTGTCAAGAGGAAGCGAAAGAGCCAACCATGGCTGATATTATGATAGCTGTTTCCGGCCTAGGTTCTCAAGTAAAAGAAGAAATAAAAGGCATCAAGGATTCACTAGAAAAGTAGGGGGAGCTAAGCTTCGAACTAAATGAGAGGCTCTCAAAAATTGAAAACCATCTCGAAGGCCAATCTAAATATATAGAAGAACTTACTTCGGAGAATAAAGCCTTAAAAAAGAAAGTGAGTGAACTTGAGATAAGACTTAGTAAGACTGAGCAGGGACTTCTGTGCAAGTCCTTAGAAATTCGGGGCACCCCAGTTCGCCCGGGAGATACCCCGGCGGCTCTGGTGACTAGTGTAGCGGCCGGCCTAGCAATGAAGATTTCCCCGGAAGATCTCGACATCGTGGAACGGCCCGACCTAAGCCGGGTGACCAAAGGCCACCTCCTCTCATCGTCCGCTTTGTAAGGCAAACTACTAGAGACGAGTTGGTAAAACAACGAAAGGTGAGGCGGGACTTCACCACGCTTGATATAGGATGGGAAGCTAATGATAGCCACCGAATATATCTCGGTGAAGAAATGTCTGCAACCAATAAACACCTTTACTGGCTCGCCAGACAGAAGAGGGCACCTGGTAAATTGAAATATGTTTGGTTTGCAGCCGGCAGAGTGCGCTGCCGTAAAGACGATGGACATCCAGTGGTCTGCATCGATCGAGCGCAAGATCTGGAGGTCTTCGACTGACATCTAGGCTTCCGTCAACCCCCCGGCTATGAATGGCTTTTCTCTTTGATCTCCATCTCTCATCTTCCGCTGTATATCTTATTTATTATAAAATATCTTTTTATTTTTTTATTTTCATTTTGTTTCAATGTTAAATTGTCACTTTTTTTCTCAGCTATTCCTCACATTCTAATTCTATTAATTTCACTTGACATTTATGTTTCAGATATTTTGAAATTCACTATTGTCTTAGCTACATCGTTTCCCTACAATCTGTATTCCTTCCCCTCCCATTCCTATGTCTAGTATCCTAAACATCTGTCACGTTAATTCCCAATCCTTGCCCGCTCATTATGATGAATTCCTCCAATATTTTACAAGCAATTTTTATCATATCATCGCAGTCTCTGAAACCTGGTTGAAACCCTATATCCCCTCCTCTCCTGTCTTCCTACCTGAATATTCCTTCATACGTCATGACCGAATAGGGCGTACAGGTGGAGGCGTCGGTATTTACGTCCATAATAGCTTAAAATCCCGCATATTAGAGGTCTCATCCCCATCCGAACTACCACATATCGAATTTCTTTTCTTGGAAATCACATGTAACACCCATCCTCTCCTTATTGCAGTAGTGTACCGCCCTCCTCTCGTTCCTTTTGACACTCTATTTGAAACAACCCTCTACAATTATATCCCTCTCTACAACAATATCATAATTTCCGGCGACCTTAATACCAATATTCTTTCCGATTCCATTGATAAACAGTACCTAGAAAACCTTCTCTTTTCCCTCAACCTCTACATTGTTCCTTTCTCCCGACACATCATACACGATGTTCAGACACTTGTAGTGTTCACATCATAGATTCACCAGAACTTCTACCTTCTCTCATTACCAGTACCATTCCTATCCTCCCATGACTTAATTCAGATATCATACAATATCCCTACTCCAGAAATCCTTCCAAAAATCATAACTTTCCCTAAAATCCATTCCCTCACCCGTGAAGACATCCTACCCGATCTTGAAACCCTGAATTGGGATGATATCTATTCCTGTTCCTCCATTGACGCCATGGTCGACATCCTCACTTCCAACCTGATCACCGTCCTTGACAAACATGCTCCCCTCAAAACCCGTACCTTCCGCCGCCGACCTGCTCCTTGGATGTGTCAAGAAATAAGAGAACAACAAAGAAAGCGTGAGGCTGCCCGTAGGCGCTATAGGCGCACAGACAAGCAGATGACTACGAAGCGTTTAGGATCCTTCGGAACTTGACACAAACAACAGTTAGGCGAGCGAAGTCCGACTATTTTCAAGAATCCCTGTCCTCTGCCCCTGATCCTAAATCCAAGTGGCAACTTCTTAGTAAACTTTCCCTCTGTAAATCATTTACCTCTTCAGTCTTTCCTGTATCACCCAATGAACTAAATTCTTATTTCTTAAACGACTCTCCAACATTTCGCCATCCTTTTCTCATAACTTATCCCTTTCATCATCATTCGATTCTGACAATTTTTATTTCTCCTACATTTCACCAACAGACCTCATATCTTCCATAATGAAATCCCGTACTACTTCCTTAGGTTTCGATGGAATTCCAGTAAAATTGCTAAAATTATGCCTTCCAGAAATCCTGCCAGTCCTTTTCATCTACAATTTTTCCCTCCAAAATTCAGTTTTCCCTGCTTCCTGGAAACAAGCTTTGGTCCATCCTATAAACAAAATCTCTAACCCATCTTCCCCTAAAGACTATCGACCCATATCCATCCTATCGAACCTTTCTAAACCTCTAGAACGGATTATACAATCCCAGGTATCCAGTTTTCTTGAAAAAACCAACCAACTTAACCCTTACCAATCCTGCTTCCGACCTGGCTACTCTACGCAATCCGCCCTGACCAAAATCACTAACGATATTTATACTGCTATAGATGAAAACAAATTAACTGTCCTGGTACTTTTAGATTTTAGCAAAGCTTTTGACTCCCTTAACCATTCGATCCTTTTCTCTAAATTAAAGTCATTATCCTTTTCCAACAGTTCTGTTCAATGGTTTCAATCCTTTCTTTCCAACCGCACTCAAGCTGTTGTCATTCCTAATCAACCCCCATCTAATTTCCTTGCCCTGTCCTCAGGCGTGGCCCAAGGCTCGAGTATTTCTCCCTTTTTGTTCAATACCTACATCAATGACCTCCCTGATTCAATCCATTACTCTTCCTACCACCTATATGCTGATGACCTCCAAATCTATTTACCTTCCCTCCTTCCGAGTTATCTGTAGCATTTGCCAGTATTCAGGAAGACCTAGATGGGATCAGTGCCTGGGCAAACTGAATAACTTAAGGCTTAATCCTACAAAAACTCAGGCCATCCTTGTTGGTTCCAAATACCTCCTCCGATCTATCACCACCCTTCCTCCGCTTTTGCTAAATGATCACCCTATTGTTTTTAGTTCCTCTGTGAAAAATCTTGGCATCATCATCGACCAAAACCTGTCCTGGAAACCCCAAATTGCCCAAATTTCCCGTCGATCGATTAGTACCTTAAAATTATTCCACCGATCCCGCCACCTCCTACCACTATCTACCCGTAAACTCCTAGTCTCATCACTCATTTTCCCCCACTTTGACTATAGTTCTGTGGCATATGGCGGCCTCTCGAAGGTACTCGAGGACAGATTGAGAAGAATTATGAATTGTTTTTTAAGATTTGTGTTCGGCACCTCGAGACGGTCTCATGTATCCCACCTCTACGACGAGTTAAAGTGGTTAACCCCAAACCTTCGAAGACAATATTTCCTTGGATCATTCCTTTATCAAATCATTAACTCCCACCACCCATTTTACGTCTACAGCCTTCTGGTATTTAAATCCTCAACCCATCACCAGGAAACAAGATCCCGTCTGTCTGACCTCCAAACTCCTTTCCATAGAACCAAAAAATACGATTGCTCCTTTTTAGCCCGTTCCACTGCCTTATGGAATACTCTCCCTTCAAACATCCGACATGCTCCTTCCCTACCATCATTCAAATCCCTCCTCTTTCAATATTTACTTTCTCTCCAGTCCGATGTAAGCTAATTTTTAATTCTTATTATGCCTATTTATGTGAGGTGATTTGTTTATATACTTTAATGAGATGTAAAAGATATATTCTAGGTTGATTCTTATTTATTTATTTTTGAATATGTACATAGAGATGTCACAATGACCTTTTTTTTTTTTCTTATTTTTTTGTTGTTATTTAAATGTAGTTATATATTGTTTTAGGCCAGATATAAATTATTATTTTGAACATTAATGTTATTCTGAAGGGACATTGTCCCAGAATAAAGTTTATTTTCTATTTCTATTTCTATTTTCTATATCATTATACAGTTGTAAATAGCAATAAATCTAATTAAAAAAAAAAAAAAATATTATATTATTGGGGGTGCTGATTAAAAAAAAAATATTGTCAATTTCAGTTTCTTATGCTCACGTAGTTATTTATGTTACTATTTCGGTTATGATCAAAAACGCTAACGTTTAGTAATTTAATATAAACTTATGTACAACGTAAATAGTTTTATGAAACCAATTTAAACTATTTTAAAATAACTTTTTGTCAAATATCCAAACTAATTTTAGCGACTTATTTAAAATACTTTGAACTTTTAGTACGTGCAACGCTAAATTAGTGTGTGAAAGATATAATAAAATATATAAAAAGCATTATACTGTGGTGGAAATTAAACGTTCTTATAAATAGCGCAATCTGATTTTTCTATGAAATTTTAGTGGCAGTACTCAAAGTATGAGGTTGTCTCGAAAATAATACAGCATTTTGGTTTAAGAAGAAGAAAAGTAAAGATTTATAACTGTTTTATTCAATCAAAATAGTCTCCACAATTATCAGTACACTTCTGCCAACGTGTTGGTAAATTTTCCAGTCCCGGGAATCGAATTAATCTTATTTAGGATGTATTAACTCAAAAAAAAACAAAAAAAAAAAACATTTTTCTAATTCCCTTTGTCCATCACATTTTTTTAGTCACCTAAGTAGTGGTCCAGGTTTCTAAAAAAAAAAAAACCGACAATACTTAACTGAGAGGTCCGGAGAGTAGGGCGCATGTAGCCAGAGTTTCATTTTTGTGAAGGGACCGGGCTTTGTTATTTGTTGTAACTACACTCCGACAAGCCAATAATGAACTTCAATTGAAGAGAGGCTTGTAATAAAAAAAATATCCTTATTAATATTCATAGCTTGATGGAATGATAAATAATTAACTATTAGAATGACTTTAGCTAAGTAATTTTAATAAACTTAACATTTATATATTTTTTTTATAATGACTAACTGATTAGTCATTAAAAAAAAAGTTAATATATAAATAATTATAAATAAATTGTTAATTATTTAATAAACTTAATATTTATATATTTTTTTTATAATGACTAATCAGTTTTCTCTTGTTTATTGTTTTACTATACTTATACATTTGAAATTATATTACGTATCATCTAATATCCATTATTACAATCAATTATCCATAAAATAATTCATTCAATTATCGATTTCTGATTCCTCCCTTAGCTTGTAGATAGACGGAAATAAACCCCTAAAGTTTGTTTTTCCCGGGAGTTGTCCGTTATTACTCGTTGGCAGGTCATTAAGCCACTGTAGGGTAGAATGCATCTCGTTAAGATATGTTCCCTTGTAAACAACCTTTTTTCCAGTCTATAAAAGTTAACGGTGCTTACATAAATTTTATCAGATTGATCTAGCATTTGTTGCATGAATTAAATAACTAAGATCTCGGGACGTTCCATCCATTTAAAGTTATAATAGCACAAACGGAGGTTATTTATTTTAATAAGGTCTAACTTTGTTATGAACTCACAAAAATTCATGAATGTTTAAGTTATTTGAACGTACCAGATAGTTTGGGATGATGAAAGCTTAAATATATGATTTAATTTAATACTTGATTTAAACATAAAGTCTACTATTTATAGTTATGTTATAATTTTAACACTAGAGTTATAAGTTAACACAATATGTTGGGCACTACATACCTTATACTTAACCTCCTTTATCAAACTAATCAAAGTTTTGAATAAATTTAAAGTTGAAAAACATAATTATATTACTTCGATAGAAACATTTTTTATTCAACTTTAAATAAAATAAAAATTATAATCTACAAAAATCATTAAATTGTATGACATTTTCATCACTCTAAATTTGACTTATTAAAGATACAATTCTACTTTCACTTGCATATAGATGGAGTATAATGTAAAAGAAAGTATAACGATCGTAAAATTTTTCGATTTTAACCACAGTTTCATCGAAAATACACGTTTTCTTGCCCTCTGATTTTAAAGTAAGTCCTGCAAAAAGATCTATTTGTATGTAGATGGTCAGTCTAGCTCAGAAACAAGTCGTATAAAACTGATTTTTTTTTTTTTTTATATTTTACTTTTCATCGAATTCAGCAACTCAGAAGAGCCAATTTGTAATATAATAATTTTATACCTTTTTACGGTTTTCTCAAAAACAGCTCTAACGATTTTGAAAATCGTAAAAAGGTGCAAGATGCATGGTATAAAGTGGCTCTTCTGGTTAGCTGATTTTGATGAAAAAGTTTCCGTAACGTCTCTGGCGTATAGTTGTCTTAAATATGAAATTTCAGTTTCATAGGACTTTTCGTTTTCGCCCGGGAGTTACCACACACGGACACAAAGACACTTTTGCGGGACTTGGTTATTTAGACTCAGGAGACCCTAAAACGTGTATTTCCGTCGAAAAATGAAATACACAGGGAAGTGAAAGTAAAAACGGGTTAATATCCATATTGAACGAATAAACGAATAGACAATTAATAAAGAAAAGAGCAAACACATTTTATTATGTAGATTTTGTTTTGTTTTGTAACGGTAATATAGATGTATAATATACCGTAAGAAAGATCTTATACATAAAGCTGTAAAAGTTAATGGAGAGTGATGAAAAGCGGATAAAACTAATTTTATAGATAATATTGTAATAGATTATTTAATTAAACTCTTGTTTCTATCGAAACAGAATATGGTTATAGTTTTTAACAACGGAGGTAATTGATCGTCTAGTCTAACGCGCCCCACATTTTTTCCTAAAATCTTTTGTCAAACTTAAAGAGTTAAATAACATTTTTTTCTAAAATCTTTAGCTAAAACGTTAACGAAATATTTTTTTGTTTATATTACTATTCTTACTTTCGAAGAAAAAAAAAATCTAGAAAAATATTTCTGCATTTACCTTTTGTTGGTTATAAAAATGTTTCCTATTAGCCCAATTCATTTTTATCAATACAAACAAAAAGACATAGTTAATTATTTCTCATTAACAGAATTGAAGATAGTTTAAAGGAATTTTTTAAAAATGTTTGGCATTTAATCCCTGTTACACTATTCAAATCAGAATAAACCTCAATAGCATGAATGACGTAGTTTCATCAGAGTTAGGAATGAGGCAATCTCTTTATGAGGCAATGAAATGACAAATTACAGAAAAATGATTATCACTAGAAAAACGATCATTTGTCAGTATATTAAAATGGCTGGTTGGTGGCAGAATAATACGCTTACATTCTTTTGTTGATTCTGAATATTGTAGTTAAATAATTGCTTCGTAATTTCCTACAAAAGCCCTAGTAAATCTTGTGAACTTTAATAGTTAATAGATAATCTTCCGAACTACGGCCCAGAGAAAAACAAATATTTTGCCTTAACTAAAACTTTATGCATGTTTTGTTCCGGATTTTTCAAGAAATATCTTATATTATTAGTACCCCTTTTTACTTTCACTTTTTTTTTCTTTAGGTCATTAACGGTTATTTTTTAACATAAGTATAAAATAAATATACCCAATCTTTTACAAAACGACGAGTTTGTTAAACAATAAACTTTTAACATGAGACCTTGGGATAGAAGGCTTTTATGCTAGCCACTATGGTACAGATGATCCGTGGTAATAGTAATAAAATAATGGTCCTAGGTTCTTAACGTATTACTTTCCCCTTACCTATATATAAAATATATAATAAAGGGAAGTATTGCGGTCATGACAATTTTACAACTATTTACAACAGAAATACGAGTTTTTTAATAATATTCCCCTTGTTCCAGTTGAACAGATCCGCTACCTAGGACTTCTACTTGACAAACGACTAACTTGGAATCCGCACACACGACTGAAACGACAAGAAACTGCCCAACGCTTTCGCTTACTTCAACACTTACTGGACAAACGCTCTAACCTTCCACTTAACTACAAAAGGCTCATCTACATTACCATCATAAGGCCTATTTGGACGTACGGAGTTGAGCTTTGGGGCTCTACTAAACCATCAAATTCTTCCCGTATTCAATCCCTACAATCCAAAATCTTTCGAAAAATCCTCAATGCTCCTTACTTTGTCACCAACAAACTCATCCATAAAGACCTTAATGTCCCATATGTTGCTGATTTGGCCCGTACGAGGTATCATTCCTTCCATGACAAACTCCACTCCCACATTAACCCACTAGTTTCAATCCTTGCTTCCTCTACCATTCTGACAATCCTCGAGGCGTTGAAAAGATGCCTCGGACTTCTAGTGTAGATTACCTAGTGGAGTGTTGCCAATGGGCATATTCTCTTCATGTCTTTTCATGTATATTATCTATACTACGAGCCAATTTACTTGATGTATTTACTAACACAGTTGTAAATTTCAATAAATTAATTTAAAAAAAATAAAATAAAAAAATACGAGTTTTAGCGACCCTCAGTCCAAATAACAAAGTCATGAAAAAAGGTTTGAGTATGTGTGTGGTAAGCCAAGCACGTAAAAGAAAAGTGCAAAACTAAAATTTGATATCTAAGACAATCAATCATGAGCCTGATATGTTACACCGAATTGTTGATCAAAATCGGAGAACCAGAATAGCCACTTTACACTATGCATTTTGCATATTTTTCCAATTTTCTCAAGAACCACTCAAACAATTTTGATTAAACGTACTCTATCAATGCATAATATATTGGCCTTTAATATCATTTATGTTTCATTCGGATTAAAATAATCTGACAAGCTTAAATTTTTATTTTATTCCTTAAAAGAACCTTTAGTTTTGGAGATTCGAAAAATATAACCGATTAGAATCTAATTGGAATTTATAAAGAATGTCTAAATATACATATACGTCTAAATATACATGCTGAACGAATTTATTTGATAACCAACTGATGGAGAAAAGAGCAAACATATCTTTTATGTATTTCTGTTTTTTTGATATTAAGAAAAGGAATATAGACGTATAATATATCGTAAGAAAGCTAATGATTTTAGAAAAAATATTATCTTACACTCAACAGTTGTAAAAAATAATGGAGGGTGAAGAAAAGCGTATGAACCTAACTCATTGTTGCAGATAATAATATAATAGATTATTTAATGAAGCACATGTTTCTAACGAAGCTTAAAGATATTTATACCTTTAATTTTATAATATACCTTTAATTCATCTCTAAAATTTAAAAGTCCTTAAATTGATTTTAGCAATGGAGGCAAGTGAAAGTCTTGTGTCGCACCAGATTTTTTTAAATAAGAATATTGTAAGAAGCAGTCATTTGTAATGTCAGGAATATTTGTCCTTTTCAGAAAGGCTTGGTAATAGGAGCTTACGAAACATGCCACGAAGGGGAGTACAAGTTGACTCCAGAAGGAGAGAAGCTCAACACCCAGCTTCAAGGAAAACTCACTAATCTCATGAAAGAGTGAGTAATATGCTAGCAATAATAAACATATAAATAACATTTAGAAGGCTATTAATAATATATTTTTATGATTTTTAAGGGTAAGGTTGTTGTTTTAAAAGGTCAATTTGATCATTCTGATATTGATTCTGTTGATTAAGATACACTAAGTCGTTTTTCCTATTATAAGCCAAGTGTAACAATGGTTTATCCGGAAAATAATGTAAGATTATTTTTGTTAAAAAAAGAAAAAGATTTACAACTGTTTTTTTTTCAATAAAAGTAGTCTTCCAGTACTATCAATATATTTTATGATACCAAATTGAAAACAATTACCATGGTTAATTTGTTTAGTAGTACCCGAACAGTTTTTCTTGGGTTTTCTTCCGCCAAAGCCCGTTAAACATCGCCATCAAGATGGGAAGTTCTTCCAAGACCTTCTTTGCCTTTAAAACTGAAGTCTCCCACCAACCACCGTTGAACAGTCATGCTGCTCTGGCCATATACTTTGTTGATGTTCCGGGTCGTCCGCGCCTTGTCTACTTAGGACATCATAATCAAACATGATATAAGAGTTATATATAGAGAAAGGGTAGGAGCATGGCGAATGTTTAGGGTTGTGAATTAAAAAAATTAAAAAAAAAAAAAAAAAAATAGTAGAATGGGCAAGAAAGGAACGTTCATAAGTTTTGATTCTGTGAGAAGGGGTATAAAGATGGGAAAGAGGGATCTCGTTTCTTATGGATTAATGAAAGATTTGAGCTGAAGGAGTTGATTAAGTAGGGTACTTGGAGTTGATTGGTTTAGCGCGCTCTACCCAGAAAAACAGATTACCAGAAACTTGGAAGAAAATGATTGCAAGTTCGCGTCTCGGTTCCGGGTGGCTTTACTTATTAATCCCTTGCCCTTCTCCTGGCCAGAGAAATCCCCGTTTAGCTTAGGTAGGGATAGACAAGAAAATATAAGTAAATAAAAAAACAAACAAAAGGAGATTATAGTTTGGTATAGAAACGATTTTGAATCGCCTTAAAGGTGAATTAAATTTTACCCCCTAGAGATATTAAAAAGAAATCTTCAAACGTAGTTCATGGTCTGCTCGTTTCAAAATTCTATGAACAGACACTTTTCTTTTAAAATTCAATATAATTTATGAAAACTGTTTATGTTCGCTTTTCTAACATCTCCTGCTGTAGATCTTGAACCTCCAATCTCAAATTTTATGAACATTAAAGGATTAGAGGTGGAATTTATGGCTATACAATTGGTGTTATATGTATCATGAATTCGGCGTAAACTCGTGCTATATTGTTGAAATTGGTGCTTCTTTTCACAATAAAATCACGTTATTTATTTAATTTTTTTTTAATCGTTATTTATTATTATCAATGGTCAGAGCGGTACAAGAGAAAGAAAAACGAATTATCCTATTCTCGAATTTTTATTACGTCTTCATGACGACTATTAGCTGAATGAATCAGTCATCCAAGAGATAGAAATTATGTTTCCTAGCAATAGCATCACTAAAAGCTTTGAGTCCCTTAGAGTTTTCCGCCTGTTGGTACAGTATTATCCTATGTAAAGGGAGATATGTGAACTAAGTGGTTTCCCATGTTCTTATTGATTAAATCAGTGAGATCCTCTGCCAAGGAAGGTAAGCTGCCTTAGAACACCTGCCCTACTGTGCCGGCTTCTATCAACCAAAATGGTTTCAGTGTTCCTTCTTCAAGTTCGGGTACTTGAGTATTCTAATTTTTCGGTTTCTCATTGTCGTACATTTGTTGTTGTTATCAAGGTAGTTAATATACCTTGTGTGATATATATGCGTAGTATATTTGTATGAACTCGTCGTGGTATCGACTTGAACGCAAGTTGGTCACTTTTCTACTTTATTTTATGGGTTATTTACAACGTCTCCTCTCAGGGCGATCCTCGCATATTCGAATTTTGACTGATAACGGATATTTGGTTCTCTGTTCGAACTTTTGAGTTGGGTGTTGTAACAAATTTCAAATTCTGATCTCAAGCAGAAGAAATTCATTGCGTATTTTCTGGCAGATTTCAAAGAAGTGGGGGAAAGACCTACTAAGTTTCTACAAATGCTTTAGATTAGAACCCAGAACCTGGAGAACAGCGCTCTAAAGTAATGCACTATTCACTGGACCACACTGCTTCTAAATCCAAACAGGAACTTGGAATTATTACGAAGTCAATACTTAAATGAAGTAGAAACTTCCATTAAATTAATGGAAGTGTAACTTAAAAAAAATGTCCAGCCTTTCAATGAGAAATCAGATAATTTATGATATCATAAAATTGAAATTATCATAAACAATTCTTTTCTTTTTTCTATCGCTTCATTAAATATTTCTTAAGACTACTAAGTGTATACTTTTTCTATGACTTAACAGCGAAGTCTAGAATTTACTAGGCACAATTTTTCCTTTAAAATGTCAAAACAAGATGTTTTAAGATGAATAGAAGTTCCGACCTCTTCATTTCGGCTTACAACTGAAAGTTTTTTTTTTTCATTCTAACCACCGAGAGTCAGAGGTTTTTTTTTTTTCATCAGAAGTGTTCTAAGCCCTCTTAGATGCTTTCAAGGGCTTGAAAATAATCTTCCCAGCTTCCAAATTATTGCTGCTTTTCTGGGAAAAATACTTAGCAATGAAAAACTGGAAACAAATCTTTAACTCTCTAGACCTTAAAAAAATAAGATGTAAAAGTAGTTCATCGTGTATAATGGACAGTTAAGTATTTAAAGAAAAAATATCTAATAATAGATACGTATATTTATTCAGGATAATTTTGAAGCACACATGAATCACCGGGAGCATACATTTAAGAGAATATAGTCTCAAATAAAAGTTATTCAATGCTTCCATTCCTGGACACGAGTTTTTATTTGTTCGGAAGAAGAGTAGGGATATTTTTACATTTAAGACTGATTACTTGGGTTTCATCCTCACCACACAAAAAAAAACAGATATTAAAGCTCTTTTAATCCCAATTTTTGCTCTTTTAATTTTGCTGATTAAATCTAAACCACTGCTCGACGATTACCAAAGTAGATTTAGGACAAATCGTTGATTTATTGATTAGATATTCTCACTTCGACAGATGATGGAGAAAATGGATTAAATTAATAAAGGCATGTGGCTACTCTTCATAGACTATAAAGCGGTAGATGACTCAGTCATTATGGAATAACTGTTCCATTCTATGGGAGAAATGGGCTTCTCGGCTAAGCTAATTCGTTTTACAAGGTGTACTCTAATGTTCAACATGGTCCTAAATGCTGCTATGAAAAGATGAGGGCTGATGTCCCAAGGAACGATCTTTAACAAGATGACACAAGTTTTGGTATATGCAGATGATTTTGTCATTGCAGGTAGGGATCGATGATCAATGCGGCGTTGGATAAGGAAGAAGATGTAAAGCACAGGATAATGACAGCAAATAGGTCCTATTTCAGTCTCTCTAAACTCTCTCTAAAAATCTCCACCAAGGGGACTGCTCAGTCGCACAACCAAACTCAGAATATATAGAACGATCGTTTTAACATACGCATCCAAAACCGAGACTTTAAGCAAAGCTAAATCTTACCGCAACGACAGGTTCAAAAGGAAGATCCTAAGGCCTAAGATCCTAAGGTATGGGCCTGTAGAGGAGCATTATTTGTTTCGCATCCGCAAAAACACAGAGCTGTATACACTTCATGATGACTTGAGCGTTTCCCAGTTTGTAAGAGTACAGCGGATTAGATAGCTGGACCACATAATCAGAATGGGCGAAGAGAAGACAGTCAAAAGACTGTACTATGGAAACCTTAGCGGAAGGAGGCCTCGTGGAAGGCGGAAGGGAAGATGGAAGGACAGCGTCTCCGAGGATCTGAAGAAAGCGGGAGTATCTGTGAGGCGTGCCTACGACCGAGAGGACTGGGGAAGGGCGGTTGAGCTGGCCAGGAACTTAGTGTGTCCGTTGAGCCGGTAATGAATGAATGAAATCATTATATTATATCTGTGGCAGTCGTGAAAAACTAGATAGCTCGAGTTATATCAAAAATTACTTCACGTATCGCTCACTCAGATCTTCTTTTACGTCGTGTTAAATTGGTTAAAGAAATTTCTTGGTGGTAGAAATTTTAGGATTAAAGAAAGCTGTAATTAATAACTATATTTTGGTATTACGTAAAACTTTAAGTCGCTCACCTGTAAAATGAAAATTTTTTGACTTAATCACTTATTCACGGCCGCCACAGATATATTGCTGACATTTATACCATTAATTATATATCGCTAATAAATTATTGGTGATGAAGTGTATTTGTCGATAAATAATAATATATCGTTATAAAATTTTCCAAATGCTATTTTCTTTCTTATCATAAATGAGAATCTTTTCTTTTCTTTTTTCAATTATTTATTTATACGATTCACTTGAATATACCACAAGCTATTTCGCTTAGAGTTTGTTATGAACTACTAATAAACAGTTGGAAACATAATAAGATTAGGGTGTAACTTCATATATTTAGATGTGATTATTGAATTTTCTGCAATGTAGTTAGTTAAACAATAGTGATTAAAGTATTAGCTATGCTAATAAATTATTGGTGATGAAGTGTATTCGTCGATAAATAATAATACATCGATATTATCTTATTTTTGTATTTCTAAAATATTATAAATATATGAAATCATACTTTCACCAGCTTCCTGGCTTGGCTAATCGAGAAATAATACTGCCATACTAAATTGGTTTGTCAAAACTCTTAATATTGTTTCCTCTCAACCAATACAATAAGCACCTGGTTGTCATGCAGGGATTTGTGGTGATTTCCAATTTATGGTGATTGTAGAAGGGGTATATTAACTTTATATATATTTATGAGCATTATTAAAATATTTTAAACTATTCCCCAAGTCAGATTTTTTCTATTATCTATGCCTTAATTTTAAAGCTCAGATATTAAATTTGGAAAGGCGGCGTTGTTTCATAACATATGCGATTACTACTCCACCGTGGTAACTGGCTTGGGACCAGAGTCCTGTGGGTACGATGAGAACGAAATAATCTACGAAAATCGCGAAAACATCAGATGTGCAGCCGCTAAAGGGATCCTAATGCAGCATGAGCAGGTGAGCAACACGCATATAATTTTATATATTTCTTTAAAAGGATAATGTAACATTTGTTTTTAAAGATACATATTGTGTGGTAAAATTCTTAATTTTCATGCCTAGAATTCTTGCCTTGGCACTTAAAACACTTTGCTAGAAAGATAGAGAAGTGAGTAGGTTGATAGAGAAAAAATACGAAAATTGTATCCATGGTTTTCTATATTTATAAATAGTACCATTTAACTCTATTTTCAAGTCATCGCAGTAACTCAAAAATGACTACAGTTGTGAAGCTGAATTTTTCCCTAGAGATTCATCGTACTGTCTAGATGTGAAATAAGGCTGGAAAGAAAATATATTTTTTTATAAACCTTTAGAAAAAAAACTGATTTACGAATAACTCAAAAACTACACCTTACCTGAAAAGGTATAAGTACTAATTAAATTCCAAAGCACATGAAAGCAACATCGCCTTAATCTCATCTAAATATAATAAATTTTTAGCAAATATATTGGGTTGATGCAAAATTAATGCAGGTTTTGTAGGTATTGTAATACGCCATATCTTTACTTTAACCATATATATTTAATCAAAATAATTTCCATCTGAATCAATGCACTTTTGCCAACGTTCAACAAGCTTTCTTATTCCACCAGAAAAAAAATCCGAATCCCTGGACTCAATGAAATCACGAAAAGAATTTTCAATGTCGTCCTGGTTTTGAAAATTTTTCTCCCTCAAAAAGTTGTCCAGATGCCTGAAAAAGTGGAAGTCTGTAGGAGAGAGGTCAGGTGAATAAGGCGGATGTTGGAGAACTTCGTAGCCCAACTCGTGCAGTCGTCGAAGCGTTGGTTGTGCAACGTGTGGTCTGGCGTTATCGTGGAGCAGGATCGGCCCCTTCCGATTCATCAATGCTGGGCAAAGACGTTGCAATTTTTGAGTTCCGAGTTCCGCCGCCATTTCTCGTGTGGTTTTGGTTGGGTCTTCTTCCACCTCAGCTGGTCGTTGTCCAGAGCAAGATGACGGCCCTGACCTTCCTTGTCTTCGAGGTCGAAATCTCCTCTGCGAAACTTCTGGAACCAACGCTGCACCGTGCACTCATTAATAGCCCCCTGACCCCACACTTCATTAATATTACGAGCCGTTTGCGCAGCGCTGCGCCCTAATTTAAATTCGTAAAAATAAATTTGACGAAAATCGCACTTTGACATTTTCGATTCAAGACCTTTGAACACACTGAACAAAACGATTTTACTAAACAAATTCATGGTGAAAGAGAGGGTATTAGATAAGGTTTGTTTTGGTATAATAATGATCAATGTTAGGATTAGCTTTGTTTACACAATTGGAATTAAGATATTGCAATAGAGGAAACCTGCATTAATTTTGCATCAACCCAATAATTAAGCATATTGAGCTTTGTTGTCCAAGTTTCTCCTGCTGGCTCCCATGGGAATATATTACATTGTTTTTTTAGTTTAAAATTGTTTATAGCGGCTAAAAATCATTAGCAAATAGATGAACTTATTTCTGAAACATAAAAATATAGTATTGTTTTTGGTGAAAAGCTTCATCCTCGAATGGGATTAATCCACATTTATGTTGCAAACGAGATGACTAAATAAAATGATTACGTTAAAAATCTGTAACATAGTGAGTAATTTTGTGCATAGTTAAAAGGGTGGCTGATTGACGGATAGCGAAGTTTTGTGTATTATAGTAAATTTAACTATTGACGCAGATTTATGTGAATCAATACGATATGAAATATTCGTAAGCGAAGCCGCGCGATACTGTTAGTATATTAGTAAAAGGATAGAAAACATCTAGTAAAAAAAAACAAAACATGAAAATAAAAATATGTATGGAAAAATGAAATATTTAAAATATAATGACCCATATTCAAGTTTATAAAAAAATAAAATAAAAAAAAAGAAAAGAAAATGGTCAAACGAGGTTTATGAAGGAAGAATAAGGTCATTAACTTGGTTAAACTGCCTGTCGTTTGGATAGCTTTATTACCGTTTAGATAAATTTATTGTCGTTTCGACCCTGTTCCTTGAAAAGTACTGCAAACAGTAATAATATAATATTCATATTACAGGTGTAATTTTGGTGATAGCTTACCTTACAACACGTGTAACAATTATTTTTCCAAAATATATAGCTATTGGGTTGTGTCCCATGAAATGTCCGTTTTCAAGGTAAAGGATTTTTATATTAAAAAATCCGATATGAAAACAAGATAATTTTATTCGAAGTATTTACCTTCTTTCTCTACCCATTTTTCCCAACGTGACACCAATTTTTTTATCCCAGTACTGAAAAACTCTGAGCTTTGAAGTGAAACAAAATCTGAAAACGCACTTTACACTTGATCATCATTTTTAAAAAGTTTTTCTTTGACAAAGTTGTCTAAATTCCTGAACTGGTAGTAATCTGTTGGAGACAAGTCGGGAGAATATGGTGGGTGCGGAAGAACTTCGTAGCCCAGTTCTTTCAATTTTTGCTCGGTATGTTTTGAAACATGGGGTCTTGCTGCCACTCAGTGAGATCATGAGGTACCCATGTATCGAGCTTTTTTACTTTCCCAATACTCTTTAAATGTCTGGAAACGGTAGATGCACTTGCATTTAGTTGTGTTGAAAGTCATTTACCTTTTCGTAGGGGTTTCCTTCTACTGAATGTTTGAGGACATCGTTGTCTATTACGGACAGAGGTCTTCCTCGGGACAACTTTTCCAAGTCGGTATCCCCAGCTGAAAACTTAGCAAACAAACGGCGAATGGTCCGTTCATTAGCACTCCCTTCCCCAAACGCCTTGCAAATATTTCTAGCGGCCTCAGCTGCTGAATGACCGAGTTTAAACTCGTACAAAAAATATTACTCGAAAATCGCGTGTTTCCATGTTCATATTTAGAGGTATACTAAAAAGGTGGGTAATTGATTGGAAAGCTAATGTTTATAATGCAAAGGTAGAGGATTAGTAACTGTTCACTTTAAATATGTAAACATTCGGAAGGAAACAACGGAGACACGCAAAATCCTTTATGTATTTCAGAAACTATAAAAACGGAAATTTCATGTGAAACAACCTAATAGTTATTTAATCATGTCTTATTCATGAAATTCAAGAATTGAGACGTTGATTTCCAAAAGGTACTATAACCCTTCTAAGGAATGTTACAGGAAGCGCGAAAATCTCTTATTATTATTTTATTAAACCAGCTAATTTGATTCTTTTCGCATTAGAATCTATAATTATTACTTTACTGTATTAATAACAGCATATTAAAGTTATGAAATGAAATGTTCTGGTATGATTTAGAATGAAACTAAATGTGTAATTAGTATCTTAAAAAATTAATAGCATTTATCAATCACGTTATTAAAGGATATGACTATTTATTAGAAACAATCAAATTTAAGATTTAGATAAAACTAAATGAGGAGAATATAAATATGTAAAAGTATCGATTTCGCAACAAATATCCTTTAGTACCTTTTGGAAATCAACGTCTCAATTGAGACTTTTATTTCCAGGAGTTACTAAAGGACATTTTTTTTTTTTAAGTAGTATTTTTGTAATTTAAGAATTAATTAAATTCATTTTTGAATGGAATCATTTTGTTGTTTGTACTGTGTAGTTTGGGAGCCCGTGGCTGAGTGGTTAGCGCGCTAGTCTCTCGTACTAAAGATTGTGAGTTGGAATCCCAGTCTCGGAGAGACTTTTTCAAGCATTAAATTATTGGGGATTCACTTACAGCCTCTCCTCCGGGTATGTGAGACCCGTCAGCCAAATGGTGGCCACTCACAAAATTAGGCGTAGGGAGTGATGACCTAACACAACAAAATGCATCAAGTATAGTGAATGTAATCTCTCAGGAGATTACATTGCCAGGCCTAGGGCCTACACGACCTGTCGCGCCACTGGGGAAAGCAAAAAATGTTTTGGGCGAAGGGAGTGACGATTCTATCCTATAACCTATCATCAAGAATCCTAAGAAACCACATCAAGCAGACAAAAGAATGTTGATTCTGCCTTTAAATATAATCAAAGGAACATTCAAGTCCTTTAAAGGCGCAGTTCAGAAATGCATTTTTTTTTTTTTAATAATAATTACTAATTTAATTTTGCTCCAAATCTCACTAAACAATTTCTCCCATAACGTAAAAATAATGTTAATTAAAAACAATTTAACATTTTAATGTAAAAATATTCAAACAAATTAGTTTAATAATAAATTAATCAGTGATTGCGCTACAGGTAAAATTTCCTAGAATATCCATTCTAGTAACTTTTGGAAATCAATGTCTCAGTTCTATTTACTTACATTATTTAACCTGTTAACCGGAGAATGCCCTATTTAATTACACGGCATATAACGGGAGGAAACTCCTAATTACGAAATCTCACGGACGTAATTTGATATTATTATTTATTTATTTTCGTGCTTCAAATAAATGAAAAGACAATGAATTATATACTTTTTCGTTTATTTATTTGTGGATGTACATATATTCGATATAGTTCACGTTGGACGAATTTATACGTCCCGCCCGGTTAACAGGTTAAACAATGGAATTAAATAGTACTTTTAACTCGTCATTAATTAGTAAATATAAAATCCCTGTGATAGATCCAAGAAAAATGGGTTATATTTCATGCATTTAAATATTTCATGCAGTAGTGGATCCACAGAATGCAACGGGGAAACTACTCTTCCTCCAAAATGACCATAAAAAATAATCATTAAAAAAAAAATATATATGGGCTGTTTTAAGGGAGTGCAGCATATTCAATATACCTAAAATTAATATATATAATATATATATAATATATATAATATATATATATATATATATATATATATATATATATATATATATACGTGTATAAATAAATAAACATATATAAATACTAGAATCCATACTGTTGAGTCAGTTACTTAAATAAGATAAGCCTGTTTAGACTCATTAAAAGAGGTAAGTACCTTCCACTTCTTCCCCTGAAAAAAAATAATTCTTAAGAATCTCTCCCCCCCCCCAAAAAAAACTAAATAAAAAAAAAAAAAAAAACTGCTCTGTAACTGCCTCTGATCATGCTGGGTCTTAATAAGAAGCCTATACTCCTCAAAAACACTATAAATATTAATTTATAACATCTCTTGCGTGAAATAACTATCATTTCTTGAATACCGATTTCTTTTTAAGGACGTGTCCTGTGTCTGCATGGATCCCATGAGCTGCGCAGAAGCTGCGGCGGAGGGATCTAAATTGGCGAATTGGTCTTACCAAGAACTGAGGGACCCTGAAGAGCAGGATTCCACGCCCTGACATCGACATCCTCTCGAATTGTACTGCAGGCGAAAAGTAAGGATAAACGAAAAGTGACTTTACCACACTTCCCCTCTTTATAAATATTTATATTATGATTATAGTCACAGTAAATATATTTTTATTATAATATAAGAATTATTTGAAAGTTTATTTGCTGAAGATTAGGTAGCATAAACTTACAATTTAACTTATAATTTTTCACTGCAACCCTTAGGTGAACTTGGGTTGGTGAACGCTACACTTCTTTAACCACTTAAAAACAATCCTATCTTATTCTAAAAGTGTTTTGACTGATTAAAACTGTCCTGACAGAAAAACTTTTCGTTATTTACAGCCTTAGTTTCCAAATCCAGTACTTTCCCCGAAAAATAGGCTATTCTTTTGAAACCCATGTTAGCAGGGAGGGTGCAGATATTAAGCAAAAATTTTCTTTTTATGCAATTTTTACTTTCACTTACATTAATATGAAATATATAGTAAGGGAAAGTATTGCGGTCGTGAAAATTTTCTAATTCTAGTTTTCAAAGGAAATACACGTTTTAGGGCTCTAACTATTTTGATTAAACTCCCTAGATTGATGTAAAATTTAATAGGCTTTAATATGATGTAGGTTTTATATTGCTTGAAATAGTCTAACAAGGCTGAAATACCGATATTTTTAATTTGATTATAGAATATTATAAGAAATATTAAAATTTAGTTCTCTGCATGACGTTGTGCAACACTTGCTTCCCTATCTGGAGGGTTGGACTCTCTCCTTTCATTCGGAACCATATTTTTTTTCTTAGCTAGCACATGAAAAATCAAAAAAAGAAAATTTGATTTATCTCGCTAACTGTTGAGAATCGAACATTGGGTCATCTTCTTCTTGTGGTCTCGTATCTACTCTCACATTATGACTAGACATTTATGAGATATCCTGTATGTGTATATATAAAGTGAAAGTAGAAGTCCACTAGAAGCTTGTGCATATTTACTTGAGGTTTTTCTCCTTAATTTTAAAGCTTAAACGTTTCACCACAGTATTTTTACTTTCACTTACTTGTATATATAAAATATATAGAAAGGGAAAGCATTGCGATCGTGAAAAGTTACGAATTCCAGTTTTCAACGGAACTACACGTTTTAGGGTATCCTGAGTACAAATAACAAAGTCCCGCAAAAAGGTCAGTGTGTCTGTGTCATGTGTCTGTGTTGGTAACTCTAGGGCAAAAACGTAAAGTCGTACGAAACTGAAATTATCATATTAAGAGTACGCCCGAGATGTTACAGCAACTTTTTCATCTAAAATCGGCTGACCGGAAGTTCTACTTTATCACCTTATCAGCATTTAGCACCTTTTTATCGATTTTTCAAAAACGGCTCTAACGATTTTGATTAAACTCGTTATATTGATGTAAAAATGGGCTTTGGTAGCATGTAGGTTTCATTCAGATTGAAATAGTCTGATGGGGCTTAAATGCAGATTTTTAAATTTTCTCACTCTGAAGTGCCTTTAACTATGTAGGTTCTATAAAAAATAACTATATTATCTTGTTACCATTGATAATTAACAGCTAAATATGCACGTTGAGCGAATTTGATAAACAATTAAAGGAGAAAACTGAACATTTTTTTTTTATGAATTTTTTGTGTTTTTGAACACAACAATATTAATTGTAAAGGGTAATGGAGAGTGATGAAAAGCCGATAAAACTAACAATTAACTAAAATTTTTGTGTTCCGAAAAAGAAAATTCATTTTGACCGTGCTGCAACCTGGCTTGTCAATGAAGCACAGCGCGCCAATCTTATTTTTGAACATAAGAACAGTAATATAGACGTATAATACACCGTTTGAAAGAGAAAGACTTTAGAAAATGTATTATCTTATACACCAAGCTTGTAAAATTGAATACAGAGTGATAAAAAGCCGATAAAACTGATTATTTTAGATAATAATATAATATCGTTTTTAATTAAATTGAATTATTAATTATTAAAGGTTTCACTCATTTTTATCTGTAACTGTATTTGGAAATTTTTTAAACGATTTTAAAAACGGAGGTAAGTGAAAGTCGTGTGTTGCCCGCACTACATTTTTAAATAAACCTTTTTTTTAATTCTTATGTAATTTAATTTGTGTTGTAGAGTTGCTTTTGAAGTTCACAATATTTTTTCCTTCCGAAATTCTCCATAGCAAATTTTTCTAACACGCAATTTTGTTCTTTTCATTTTAACACCTAACGGCCAAATCTTTTTTTAATTAAATATTTTAGATATTAACTAGAATTGAATGGTCTTTACTTAATAAACTGATTTACTATTACTTAAGTGACAGAGTTAATTGCTAACGAGGCATTTTTATCATGAACATAAGTAAAAAAACATTGCATGATATGAAAATAGAAACTATAAAAATAGACTACTATGCGGTAAAGTATTCCGAGAGCCAGTCTCATGATAAATATAATTAATTTTGTTTCAAAATCATCAGTATCCGCAAAAACTTTTTCTGTACAATGCCAAAGGAAGTTTCTAGTTTAATTTCCGACATGCTGGATTGCGAAGTTAAATTAGAAAACTGTATGTTACAGAGAAGGCTGGTTTAGAGGAAGTGTATTGGCTGATGCGCAAAACGTGGCACGCACACTTGAAGATATACCAGCCAATATCATGACTCCTAAGTTTTTCGCTGAGGTAAGTTAATTATTCTTAAATAATTAGCAATCATATTCCTGCAGGAGGGAAACAACTTTAAACCAAAAATAAAAAAAATTGTTATCATATAGTTAGCAGAATCTAATTGATGTTTCAAGGGTGGTGATTATCTATAATTAATTCTTATTTTCAGTCAGTTGATGTGAAAAATTCTCTATTTTTCAGCGTATATGTTCATTTCTTTGTCTGATTTTTCGAAACGTTGAATGGCTTAGTTTTTTACCGAAATTTTAGAAACTCTAGAAGCTCTGGTTTTGGAATCTCCATATCGAAAGCCGAAAAATGTTTCTAATCATACATTAACAGTCAATAATAACTGTTAAATAATGGAGTTTTACACACTGAAGTTTTGTCACCGTATTTACTGTCCACAAAATTTATACTTAACATTGATGAATCAGTTTAAAAATCAGGAAAAAATAAATAAAATGCTACTAGAACCCGACCCTTGCTAATATAGGCCGCGCTACATAGCAAGAGCAGAGAAAAGTGAAATATGAAAATGTGTGAAGTCTGTGGTAATGAATCATCATGATCCATAAATGAATCATTATGAATTATCATACACTTTTAAAACGTATCATAATTTTGTTTTTCTATAACAAACCATTCTTTATTCAATATATTAATATTTGTAATTAATATAATCCATGTAAATCCATATAAAATTAATATTGATTCCATATCGTATTGTAATTAATATAGCTGTTACCATCTACTTCATCCGCGCAAATTTCTGTTTATGATCGGGATTTAGCAGTTTTTAAAAGAATATATTTTAAAGAACTTCTTCGTAAATGATATTTTTAATTTTCTTCTCTTGTAGCAGAAGAACGTAGTGATTTTCTCTGCAACCCGATCTTGACAATGAATGCGACATATACAGTGAGCTTTGAAAGTATTCGGAATTCACTATCATTATGTAATTTACTTGCTTTTGAGTTATTATTTCTGTTTTTAAAGAGTTGTTATTCACTTAATAATATTTAAGAGGAAGGTGTACATTAGACAAAGCCAAAAATCACGACAATAGTCATTTTATATTTAACGGTTTCAACGTTAATTTACGAAAAATATAAAAATAGGAGTGTCAAAAGTATTCGGAATTAAGTGGTTTCTGATTTGGAATTTAGTGAGAATTTGAACATTTGAAACCATTAAACAATAGATTTCCCATTAAACAACAAAAACGATTTCCGAATACTTTTGACACTGAATGATCTGGTAATTTTACAAAATTAATTGTTTAATCTTTAAAAAAAATAAACATTTCGATTATCTGGTTTGCTTTATGGAAGTATCTTTTAAAGATTTATGATTTAAAAAGGATTATATAAATTAATAGTTGTGAAATATAATTATTAAATGAAAAGAATTCCAAATACTTTTGACACTCACTGTAGTTGGCAGTGCGAAAAGTATTCTTGACGTAAATCGATTTCTATCCCCTTTGATTTATTAATTGTTACGAAAAAATATAATTCAACGGGAAATTATATTATTTTAAAATTTAAAGGTAAATCATTTGGAATCATTCGGATGCGAGGTCGATTTCCTCCGTTTTTTCCAGATTCTTCGGTCCTATTATATAGCCTATAGCCTTCTTCGATAAATGGACTATCCAACACAAAAATAATTTTTCGATTCGAACCAGTAGTTTTTGAGATAAGCGCGTTCAAACAAACAAACTCTTCAGCTTTATAATATTAGTATAGATTATTTTTTTGTTTATAACTAATATATAATATAATATATAAATGATGTTTAATTCCTTAAAATGGTGATTCTAAATTTTAAAAAAAAAATGCAAATTTTTAAACAATGGTTTATTATTTTCAAATACATAAAACTGTTTATATGGCTGTTTAAAGGCAATTAACTTACATGAAAAGCTATAAATAATTCAAAGGAAAATAGTCTATCCTTACTGATAATTTCAAAACGCTATATCTCTGCTGGTTCTAAACCGATTTTAATGATTATTTTTTCGTTTCGCAAAAAAAAATAATTTACTATCAAATAGTATTACAATTATATTTTATGTATTTATTCGAACAGTGGATGTAAGATTTTTTTTATTTCTTATTCAGATTAAATTTTAATTGGAACAATCATTTTTTCGTCGATTACAAAGGTTCATTACTGAAAATAGCAAACAAAACAACACCTCTTCTTTTTTAATGGGAATATTACAATTATTAAATTTTTTTTCCCATTTTTCTATTGTTTTCTATTTTTGTCTGTTATATAATGGGACTTGTCTTCATTCAAAACTATTTTATTATCAATAATAATAATATTATATCATAATGTTTTATAACTACGTTTCTAGGTCTTGCCTCATTTTCAGGTAAAACAATGTTTACTATCATTACAAATAATTTAAAATTAAGGTTTACAAACGAATAAGAATAGGTGTAAAAGTAAATGATAACAAGTAAACTTATAAAAGTGGATAATAGGATTATAGTACATCAGATGAGAATTTGGAGAGTAATGAGGGTACTCTAATGAATTGTGAAATATGTGTTGTGAAGTAAATACTGAGGACAATGACGATTTTTTATATATTGATTTTTGTATTAATAAATTAGTATGATTATATTTCGAGGTTTGTTGTAATAATACAATAGTTTCTATTGTTCTGACTTCATCATTAAGTTTTGTGATATTTATAATATTTTATGCTATTATCCGAGTTTATCAAAGAAATTCCTTCCATCGCTCAATTACTTTCGTGAACTCTACCACAAGCTCTCGCCTTCACGTATTTTTACCTACTTCTTCTCTCACTAAGTAGAGCCAGTCCTAACACGAGTCATGGATTATTACCAACCGGTCGGTAACCGGGTATGGGTGCTAAGGCCCTTATTTTATTTTAGCTTGATGGTTTGTTTAGTTATCTATTAATTCTTCTAAAATGTGATACGTTACGATGATCCTGGAGCTAGGAGGCTATCCGGATTCTGTGCCCTTGCGGTGTGCATGTGAACGTAAGGAACATGAAGTGGATCGAGGACCAGAGGATGTTCGCCTTCCTCAACATCGCCAAGGGCTCCTGCGAGCCGCCCTACTTCTTGGAGATCAGCTACTGCGGAGGCGGGGAGACCGATCGCCCGGTGCTCCTCATCGGGAAGGGGGTCACCTTCGACTCCGGAGGTATCTGCCTTAAGACCTGCATCCCGCAGTTCACCTACACCCTCGACATGGCCGACTATAGGGGAGCCATGAACGGCGCCGCCGTCGTCGTAGGATGTATCAAAGCCTTGGCAAGGCTCGCTATTCCCATTAATGTTGTTGGTGAGTAAATATATACATATCTATTAAACAAAAAGTTGTAATTTTATAGGTTCATGGTTTAAGTACATCCTAAGGAAGTTTTATTTCTTAAGCAACGATAATACTATAATGTAATATTGTCAGTTAAGCCTTCCAAACATATCAACTCCCCTAGGGATGGATTTGGAGGTTAAGTAAAGGTGCTGACAATATTACATTCTATTTTGTATTATATTTATTCTATTCTATTCACTTCAGCTCCAAGTCCATCCCTAGGAGAGTTGATATGCTTGGAAGACTTAACTTCAGAGTAGGAAGAGTAAATAGCAGAAATATGAAATATTTTTATTTTACTATAAATAAAATTGGATCTAGCAGCCCAACTTGATCTGAAGCAAGAAGATGACCGATGGCAGAAAATGTGGGACGATAGCCAGGTAAGCAAACTGAAGCATATAAAACAAACAGTGAAACCCTGGTCTACATCTAGCCGTAGCAGCCGGAGGGAGGAGGTCGCGTTGACCCGGCTAAGGATAGGACACTCGCGTCTGACGCACTCTTATCTTTTTGCTAGGCAGCCGGTGCCCCGATGCCAGCGCTGTGATGGAACCCTTACCATTCGGCATATTTTTCAAGAATGCCCTTATTATTCATCACACCTGAATAAAATTGGACTAAGCCCGAATATTTCAGCGGTGCTGGGTGATAGAGAGAAAACCATTGAATTAGTTTTTGATTTTCTTGATTTATCTTAACCATTCCTAGTCAGTTAGCATTACTAGTATTAGCTTTTTAAACTATAGTTTACATAAAAAAATTTTTTTTTCTTTCTTTATTTTATTTTTTTTATTATTTTTTTTATTTATGTATTATTTATTTTATTTTTTTTCTTTCTTTCTCTCAATCACCCATTACCTAATAGTTCTTTCTTATAAAGATTGAATATGCATATAGTGTCTAGGCGTTGATGACCTTAGGGTTTATACGCCTTAAAACCTAAACAAACAAACAAACTGCGCCTCCGCTAGGTTATTTGAGAAAATAATACAATACATAGTCTGGTTTATATTAATACCTACCAGATGTCAATAGTATTCTGCTTTCCTTGATAACCGTCATATCTAAATGCTTACTCGCAGAGAAATCATGTATTCTCAAGTTTCCAAGTGCGATTCCGTGATTACAGCTCAAAGACGTTTAAGGTTGAAGTACCAAAGCGGTCCTAACATTTTGTTCTCCATCCTTGTGTTCCTGATGAAAATGTTGCAGAATTCAAACTGCTTTTCAACGTAGTCCTTCAAAATCAGCTCCTGACTCTTTGCTGGGCGCTCGAAACTGCTCGCTACATGCAGAGCGCAATGCCCCTCCACTATTCAGGCACCCTAATGGCAGTGTTGTCCCCAGAGTCATATTGTACAGGCTGCATGCGATCACAAAGAATCTATCAGAACTAGCTGATATAACAGAATATATTTATAAATCAATTGAAACCCCGATACTTAAACCCGGTTCTTACCCAGTCTTAACCACTCAGCTAGTCAGTTACACAGTAGTAAGATAGATAACATACATTGGTAAGATCTTCGGATTATTCATGGCAGAATAAGTAATTATTTAAAGGATTCTACTCAACCTCTATGGTGGGTATTTAGAAATTCGTTGGAAAACTGGCGTCGGCAAATTGACTCCTAGCTCATCCGTTTCCTCCACGAATCACCTCTACGACGTAATACAGAATTCACAATAGAGGTTGATTGTCAATTTATTGCTAAATCAATAATAATTTGAAGGCTATTAAGGGCTGAAACAAATGTCAAATTTAGATTATTAAAAAAAGTATTTCCGTATAACGCAGCAGAAATGTTTTTGACAACTTTCTTTGATGCAATAAATTAGATTAATTTATTAAGAAAAAAAAAAAAGAGAGGAAATAATAAAAGATTTAGCCTTGTTTGCTTATCGTATCGTTGGATCACCCTATGTGCATAATAAAGAAGCTATCTTATCTTTTTTATAGCGCATCCTCCAACTCATCTCGACCACATGAAAGCAGAAAAGGAATGATCTATAATTTTCGAAATAAAAATCCTATCATTCAATTTTTCTATTTCCCCCTAACTGAGTGAACCTGAGATTTGTTTTATATGCTCGTGTAACTCTAACCATTACGGTATCTATAGATGCAATCGACATCCAACAGGAGCCAAAATATATTGCCGATCGTTATCCGATTTACTATTGGGAATCATAATTTTTTAGTTGGGAATCATACTTTTTTTTTACATAGGCAAACGTTTGAAGATTTTTTTTTTAAAGATAATTTATTGAAATTTACTTAAAAATTTACTAAACTGTACTAAAAAAAAATACATCAAGTAAATATGATATTAGAAAAATGACATGAAAAAGACTTGTAGAAGAACTAGCCAATGATGGCACTCCTGTATCTAATCTAAACTAGAAGGTCTCGGGGCTATCTCCTTTTCAGACGCCTCGGAGGATTGTCGAGAATTGAAGAAGAAGAAAGGATTGAAACTAGAGGATTAGGGTGGGAATGGAGTTTATCATGAAAGGAATGGTATCTAGATCGAGCCAAATCAGCAACATACGGAATATTAAGGTCTTTGTGGATCAGTTTATTAGTTACAAAATAAGGAGCATTGAGGATTTTAAGAAGGATTTTAGATTGTAGGGATTGGGTAAGGGAAGAATTTGATGGTTTAGGAGAGCCCCAAAGCTCTACTCCGTAAGTCCATTATGATAGTCATGTAGATGAGCCTTTTGTAGTTAAGTGGAAAATTAGAACGTTTGTTTAATAAGTGTTGAAGTAATCGAAAACGTCGTGCAGTTTCTTGTCGCTTCAGTCTTGTATGAGGGTTCCATGTAACGCGTTTGTCAAGGTGTAGTCCTAGATATCGGATCTGTTCAACCGCGACAAGAGGAGTATTATTGAAGGAGACAGTAGGGCAGTATGTCTTGGTTTACGACGTAGGGTAAAGATAATTTGGTTGGATTTGTTGGCATTTATTTTAATTATGCTCTGACACCATACTTCAAGGTCTCTGATGTGGGATTGGAGAGTTTGAGAGGCAATAGTTGGATCAGCATTGACTGATAACACACATGTGTCATCAGCATAGGTAGAAAGGAAAGAGTTAGGATGGGATGGGATATCAGCTGTATAAACCGTGTAAAGGATGGGTCCTAGGATACTGCCGTGCCTTGAGGAACACCAGCAAACTGACTAAAAATGGATAAATAGGAATTATTATGATTTACTTTGAAGGATCTGCCAGTGAGGTAGGACTGGATGATAAGGAAGTATATAGGAGGGAGGAATTTGCGGAGCTTGTAAAGTAATCCTCGGTGCCAGACTCGGTCAAAGCCTGTTCCACATTGAGGAAGGCTCCCGTGCAATACAAGCCGCGCTCCAATGTAGACGATACAACGTCCACCACACGATGACATTGCTGGATAGTGGGATGTTCTGGGACGTTCTGAAGCCAAACTGGTGATCAGGAATAATGGAATTAGTATCCAGGATGGGATATAGACGTTTCAATATAAGCTACTCCAAGATTTTGCCCATGATTGGTAAAAGTGAGATAGGACGGTAAGAAGATGGATTTTCTGGCGGTTTCAGAGGTTTGGGTATCATTTTGACAATGGATAATTTCCAGGAAGTATAAAAGTATGTGTAGCGGAGTACGGAATTATATATGTAAGTGAGATAGAGGATGGCTTTTCGAGGAAGTAGTTTTGAAATATGGGAAGTTATAAGATCATGCCCAGGAGCTTTGCGGGATGGTAAACTTTGAATAATGCTAAATATTTCTGACGGATGGAAGGCTTTGGAAGGAAGGACCATTTGGAGTGGGATATCTAGCTCATCTTCTATAAACTTAATGTGACCGGGATTATGGATTTCTGCATGTGGATTAAAGGTTCGGAAAAGGTGCTGACCGAATATCTGGGCCTTCTCTTCATCAGATCTTGTCAGTTTATTATAATAAGTTTTGTCTGACGGATATCTAGTCCTATGCCACTTCGATCTTCGTGAGTTAGTATTATTAATGGTTGTAGTGTTGTCGAGTATGCTACTGCTAATTGAGTCAGTCAGTTGTTTAACGGCTTTATCAATATCGTGTTTAGTCTTAAGTGGGATTTTTAAGTCCTGTTTGTCTTCCAAGTCAATCATAGTAAACTAACTATTTAGAGTAAACTACTAAATCATTTATCCTTTTTTTTTTTTCTTTCCAGTTGTTTATTTATCTAAAAATAATATAATTACCTTTTATATTATATCAAAAAAATTATCAGAAATTTATCTTCCACTTAAAAATATATTAATGGCAGGAGTATAGCTGACGGTAGATTGAATTATAGATGTTAGAGATGCGGTCATTGAAGAAAAATAGCACGTTCAAACGAAAATAATTATCGTATTGTGTGCCGGCGTTTCTGCCTAATTTGTATGCCACTACCATTCGTAAAATTAATCAAATAAACTATATAAAAATTAATAATCATTAACAGACCAAAATTGTTCCATTTTTATTAATAACTCATTAAATTATTTTAGGAGGAAATTAGTCCGGGTGGAGGTCCAAGAAAGAAAACTCAATGCAATCGCCTAAGCTACTCATTGTAATGGCAACATTTAGATCATCTTCATGGCGATTGATTGAAGGTTATTCAATCACCTCATTTTGTTATATCCTTCACTTAATCGCCATGAAGATATCATAAAAGTTAGGCCGAAACGTAGCCAAAACAATAAATATTTAAAACTATTCCATTGTTATTTTTTTCTTTGACCACCTCTCGGGCAAATATCCTCTTGATTATCCCAACGGTCAACTATTAATATTAACTTTTATTTTATTATTTTTTTTTTTCTGTGATGATGCCAAGATCTCAGAAAAGTTAGTTTTCGTTCGAATTCCTTGCTATCTCTTAAAAGAACTTTTTAAAATTATAAATACATTTACATTTACGTTTTACATATTTATCATATTATATTAATTAAATTTTTTTAAAAAAATATAATTTCTCTTTAGATTTATTCTTACTTATCAGTACAAACGTTGATGCACCTGATATACGTTGTTGTTTTATACTAGGTTTGATACCACTCTTCGAAAACATGCCGAGCGGATCTGCTATAAAACCAGGCGACGTGGTGCTGACCCTTAAAGGGAAGACGATAGTGGTTGAGGACACTGACAACGAGGGTCGCGTGGCCCTAGCCGATGCCCTAGCGTACTCCGAGCACTTCTCGCCTTGTCTGGACGTCACTATCGGAAACCTAGCGCGTGAGTCCATATCCTCAATAACCGTAGAAATATTAAAAAAATATTTAGGGAGAAATGATTTATTTATTGGTAAGGCTGCCCAAATACGTCGGGTTGCTTTACACAGAATATCGGGCTCAGCATATTGATGTTCGAGGAGATGGATAAATAGGTGATGCTTAAAGGAAGTTGAGGATTAGTATGTTCGAATCGACATGGGTTAGGAATTCCAAAACGAAGATGCACGCACGACAAAGGATCTCTTGAAGGAAGCAATTCAGTGGAATGAAATGAGCAGATTCGAGGGCTGGAATCTTGTGTTGATAGAGTGGACAAAGGAGAATGGGTCACCATCTTGTAGATATAGAGGATTTTTTTTTTGTGGAGAAACGGTATAAGTAAGTTCCTAGGAAGTATTGCCGTCGGAATTTTAGGAAACGCCACTTCATCTCGGCATGCCAAGTGGAGACATATTGCATATATATTTTTCTTTGCTATTTTTTCTAACCTATTCTAATGACTTAATATATAGTTCTTTACATTAAAATTATTTATTTCTTATACGGCCTTCAAGTTTTCTTTAATTTTGTGATGTAATACCAGTCTATCTACTCTCTCTCTCTCTCTCTCTCTCTCTTTAGATATATATATATATATATATATATATATATATATATATATATATATATATATATATATATATATATATCAATTCATATTTCTCTTGGTTATAGCATTAGGCCTGAACGGTAAACCAATTTCGCTAATTGTGTTTTTTTAAATTATATTTATATAGTGATATTTAATTTGGTATTAGATAGTGATATTTAAATTTAATTCAGAACAACGTCAGCTATAATAAATATATTTTGGATAAGTACTATGTTAGTAATTTAACATTTTAATTATTAATATGTAGATTCAGCACTATTTATGTTTTGATATTTTTATTACAGCTGGTGGCAAGTGGTCCCTTGGTTCGGGCGCCACTCCAGTATTTTCTTCTTCCCAGATCGTCTGGGACGAAATGCAGAAGGCAGGCTCAATAACAGGAGATAGGGTGTGGAGGTTCCCTTTGTGGAAGCAGTACGTCCAACGAGTGAGAAGTGAGTAGCCATTTTTTCTTTTTTTCCTTCAAAAACATATAAATATTCAACTGAAAGATGTTCATAGAACCATCAGTAAAAAATAATGTCCCTTTACTTTATATTTCATAGCTAATTAGTATAATTAGAAGTAAAACGAGAGCGAAATCGCACATCAAGGCAGAGCTATTTATTTTACATTAACTTACCCTGTAAATGAAACATATAGTAGGGGAAAGTATTGCGATCGTGAAAATTTTATAACGTGAAATGGAAATAAGCGTTTAAGGGTCTCTTGAGTCCAAATGATCATGTCCCGAGGAAAGGTGGTGTGTGTGTGGTGTGTGTGTGTTTCTGTGGGCGGTAAGTCTAGAACCAAAACGAATAGTGGTACAAAACAGAAATTTTATATTCAAGACAACTTATACGTCCCAAATATTACAGCAACTTTTTCATCAAAACCGGCCAACCAGAAAAGCCACACTTTATATCATGCATTTTGCACATTTTCTATGATTTTCTCCAAAATGGTTGTTAGCATTGATAAATATCGGGTAAATATATAATTTGAACAAGTACGATATTAACTAACGGAGAAAAGAGGAAACATATTTTTTTAAATACAAAAATTGTATTTTAAAGTGTTTTTGAATACACGGACCGTAATATAGATGTATAATAAACGTTGGAAAACTAAAGATTTTATAAGAAATAATATCTTATAAAAATAATTGTAAGAGTAAGGAAAAGCCGACAAAACTTATTCTTGTTGATAATGGTATAATAGATTATTTTATAAAACTCATGTTTCTATCGAAACTCTTACTTAATTCTATAACCTTTTTTTCATCTCTGTATTTGAAAATTCTTAAATTGATATTAACAACGGAAGTAAGCATAAGTCGTTTGTTGCGCGCACCACTTTTTTTGTTGTTGTTTTTTTTCGTTTTTCGATAAACAACTTTTATACAGGCATATTACAATTGGTCTTAGTATGCACAAAAATAATTATTTTTTTAAATCATATTCACTCAATATTTACAGAATAAAAAATGGTAAAGTCAAATTATATAAAATAGAAAATTTAATAAATATATAAACCAAAAATATAATCATTGAAGGAATTAGTCCGGGTGGCGGTCATTAAATGAAACAACTGAATAGTTTCAACTATTTTATTGTTTGCCAACGTTTCGACCCCCATTGTGGGTCATCATCAGGGCGTCTGGTAGGCGAGTGGAGTTTCTAGTTTTCTTTAGATGAGCAAATGGAATTGGTTGTTACCATTGATTACTTTACAAAAAACATAATGAAACGAAAAATGTCTTTCTTTATTTCCATCAATGCATTATATTATAAAATGGAGCGGGGTGGTCTAGTATATAGAGCACTACTCTAATGTCTACTACCAGATCTTAGGTTCGAATCCCGGCTGAGGCAGACTATATTTATTTTGTTATTTTAGCCGTGAGGTGAGCCACAGGTATGGAGACCCTTCTGGGGCACACCCAGCCTCTATAACCTTGGGAACCAAAAATGGAGGGAAAAAACCTGGTCGCTGAGAGGGATTTCGCTCTAATCACCTCATTGCACGGTCGTTGGCCAAGAAACAGTTAAGAACTCTGTGTTTAGTGAGCCCAAGACCCTTCAGGGATCATAGACGTATAGGTTTTTATTTTATAATTCTATTCTAAAGAAATAAAATTCCTTCACTTACCCTTCAGCTGATTCGTAATTAAATAAAGACTTATATATAATATAAACACTTCATTATTTCTGTTTTAATGTACATATAAAATTGTTTTAGTGTGCCAACATGTGGACATGTGTAACACAGGAAAAGGATTCCCAACTGCCAATTCGTGCCTAGCTGCTGGTTTCCTGTCTGTGAGTATATTATAAAATATTATGAATACTTTAATTAAAATTAATTTGTATTCCATCGTTTCAGAAAAATAAGTCGTCATATAATGTTATGTAACTAAGATATATAACATTCTTAAAGTTTAATCTACACATTTATACCAGTTTGAATCATTATTAGTTATTTCCGAGAATACTTATATTTATTATAATTTTTTTTTAAATTTATCATAGCGATTAAAAAAAAACAACATAATGATAACAACTTTTTAGCAACATTAATGATTAAACCTGTTTGAACTTCCTCCCTCGACTATGAAGAGAAAGTGTTGTAATCGAACACATTTTTTAGGAAACATTACATAATTCAACGAGCCAGCGACGGGATCCTGAAAATTAATTCTTAAGAAATTTTCTTTTTTTATACCTTATTTTGTTGATACCTTGCTTGTCTAAAGAATTATTGGACCATTATTACTATAAAACTACGGATACTTAATTAATGTAAAGCTCAAGAATGCATTTAAAATACTTACATTATATTTTGGAAGATTTATTGATTTAGTTTCCCAAGTACAGGGTGTAAACATTTAATACGATCCTAAATCTCTAAGGAATTTATTTTTAAAAAATCTTCTATTTATTTTGTTACTATTATTGTTTTCCATAGTATAAAAATGAGCTGTAATGATTCCATATGATGGTAAACATTGTTTATTCTATTTTATTTCATTAATGTGAGATATTCAAGGTGGATTTAGCTTGTTATAAGTCCGCTAACCGTAACTTTTTTTATTTTTAAATTATCTGATAAATCATTTCTACTTTCACTATCCTATATATGAAATAGGAAAAGTATTGTGATAGTGAAAATTTTGGTTTTTGGGTCTCCTGAGTCCAAATGACCAAGTCGAGCAAAAAGTTTTGTTCGTGGGAGGTGTGTGTGTGTTTTCCTCTTGTTACCGTTTTCTCAAAAATGGCTAGAGCGATTCTGATTAAACTCGCTATATTGATGTACAATTTAGTGGGCTTTAATATTATGTAGGTTTCATTCTGATTGAAATAGTCTGACAGGGCTTAAAAGTAGAATTTTTGTATTTTCTTTATCTAAAGTACCTTTAATTTTGCATATTAAAAAAAAAACATATCATCTTATTAGGATTGGTAAAATACAGCTAAATATAAAAGTTGAACAAATTTGATAACCAACTAAAGGGGAAAAGAGGACACGTATTTTTTAATGTGATAATGCTTTTGTTTTAATATAACAACAGTAATATAGGTGTATAGTATACCGCTGGAAAGCTAAAGATTTTAGAAAAAAATATTTCTAGGAAATTTATAGTGTACAAAAAAAAAACTTATTGTAAGTGTGTAAGGATGTGGCATATGGGTGAAAGAGGCAAGGGGCGCTGTGAACGATGTGGGGATATAAAAATCAACACCAAAAATTATTTTTTTTAAAATTTATTCCTTAAAATTATATAAATATAATTAATTAATAAGGTCAGAAAACTGACAAAAAATATCAATATCTTAATGCCATTGCGTGAATAATATTTTTTGTTAGCCCATCTTTAGCTAACACAAACAAAATGGGTGGTTTACCCACTCGAGAGCATGCCGCGTGTAATTGTCAGTGTGAAAAACATGAGTGACACTGAGATAGTAAAATGATAATTGTAAAGGTTACTACTACGCTTGATGCATGAACAATAATAATTGTCGAAAAATTTGGAGGGAGTGAGAGAAGTCTTATTGTGTGAGAGAAAGAGGATCCATCCATACTCCGTGCTGTTTGCTGGCTGAGAATTGACACCGGTAGACCTCTGGCGGGGTTAACTTACCAAGTCATAATTGATCAGTTATCAAGCGGGATAAAAATTATTAAATTACTAAAATGAGTATTAAAAAATAGGAGTTGGTGATAGAAGGGTGAAAATTAAGGGTTGTATGTATTTTTAATGCAACATTATTAAAAAAAAAAAAAAAAAATATATATATATATATATATATATATATATATTGTTGTCTAAAAAATTAAAAAATAATGTTAGGGGTAGACAACCCTTATCACGTAGGGGTATGAAAATAGATAGTAGCCGATTCTCAGAGCTATTGAATATGCATATAAAATTTCATGAAAATCGGTCAAGCCGTTTCGGAGGAGTATGGTAACTAACATTGTGACACGAGATTTTTATATATTAGATATTATTTAATCTAAATCATGTTTTCAACGAAACTGAATAAACTTTTTATTTAAATTAACGTTAAAATTTAATTTTATTTAATAGTTGTTAAATTGATTTTAACAGCCAAGGTAAATAAAAGTTGTGTGTTGTACGCACCAGATTTTTTTTTTTATCCAATCAAATTATTGTTCTGAACCAACGAAATGAAACGAGACATTCGTGTTTTTTTTGTTTATTTTTTTTAATCCTAAGTAAAAATAAAATGTTGTAGTTGATTAAAGCTTGGCGAGGCGAGGAGATAATTTACTGGCAGGTTGAGCAAACAGACTTGGGATATCATACAAAAGGTTTATTAAGCCTCCTTATAGAATTATGGCTTCTTTGTGGCTATATAGATATTGTAAATTTTTAATCTTTATGAAGACGGAGATTTATAGGTCTTAAGTAATGAAATATCTTGAAGTTATCTCTTAGCTGCATTCTAACTTATACCGGATTTTTGAAGTTTGGTCCAGTGAGTAAAACGCTGAAAAATATTACTCGACGGTTTATCGTTTCCTAATAATTATGTTATCATATAATATTTTAACATTTTATGTCGCTCTTTTGCCGATTATTGATAATTTAAAGAAATAATAATTATTATTTTTGCGTTAATTATCATATTGTATAGCTGCTTATGTAAGTATGTATGTATGTGTATACATATAAACATTCACTCAAAAAAGTTTCCATACAGCATGCTTTTATTTTGCATAGCTATTTTCAACTTAAAAATTTCCTAATGTACAAATTATTATTAGTAATATTAGATAACAAAATATATTCATTTCATCATTAATATCAAACGAGGCATAATACAATTTTTTAATGAAAGCTCAAAAAAGTTTTCATACAGTTTTAATATTAATCCTATAATCCTATTTGTTGTACTATGACCATCTTTCTAGTGCTATATGTGTAAATCTGGTAAAGACGAATTGGAAGGTGGTTTTTTAGTGAGTAGGGATCTCACACTGTTGTGTAATGTGATTGTTGCACTTCGTCTCATGAAAGATTTTTCTCCTACCAAAAAAAAAAAAAAAAAACACCTTTTTGTGGGACTTGGATATCTGGACTCAGAGGACCCTAAAACGTATATTTCCGTTGAAAACTGGAATTAGAAAATGTTCACGATCGCAATACTTTCCCTCACTATATAAAAAAAAAAAAAAAAAAAAAAATTATATATATATATTATATATATATATATATATATATATATATATATATATATATATATATACAGGAATGTTGTTCAAAATTGAATCATGCAAAGAATCTCCACTAAAAAAACATTTAATTTAAAATTATCAACTAACAGTTTCTTTCTAACTGATTTTATTAATCTGAAAAAAATAATTGAATTACACATTATTAATATATTGTATAACAGTCAAGATAAGATAACCGTTCTAAATTAATAACACCCTAAGTCACCAGCTAAAATTTACACTTCCCCCTGAGCTGACTTTTCTGTGAGAGAAAGTTGACAGTGAAAGAAATTTGAAATCTTTTTCTTTTTCCCACAATCGACTTCATACATCGAAGAAATATCTTGAAAGGTCCGATTCTTACTTTATCGGCCTTCCTCCTGTTCATCTTACTTCCATTCTCAATGATTACATCATCTCCAACTTTGAATGCAAACTCTCTTCTGTTTTTTTCACTCTCGTCTTATTTATCTCGAAACTCTTCATAGAATTTCGAAACGCTTCTTCTCTATCTTCGGCAAGATTACATTTATTATCCGTGCCCACTGGACAAATCGAGGATTTATTACCAAAAAGTAAACATGCTGGTTCGAATTTTGTCGAAGAGTGAATAGTCCTATAACATTCTATCACACAATTTTCTGCTACTCTCGACCAAGTACATTTGTCACCGCTGTTGATCTTACAACGAACGTATCCTTTTAACCAATGTTTGGTTCAATCTCTCGTTAAGGCCGTTAGATTGTAGACAATCAATAAAGGTGAATATTAACTTAATGTTCCTGCTATACAAATTTCTCTTAAGTATTTTAGAATTCCACGCAGTGTTAAACAGTAGTGTGTTATTAGTTTGGAACTATTATCGAATGTTGACAGTTATACAATATAGTACTAACGTGTAATTCAAATCATATTTTCAGATTTAATAGAATCAGTTAGAAAGAAACTTAAAAATTAAAGTACAAGTTATTACTATATTGTATAACAGTCAACATACGATAACCTTAGTCACCACCTGGAATTTACAATTTTTTTCGAGTTGCGTCCACAGAAAAATCACTTTTGTAAATCAATTATGAATTCATGTTTATGCATTGAAAAAAACTTTTATATTACTTCAGAGCTTCTATAATATGTTGATTAATATTTATGAAGCTCGGTAACATTAACATACAATACAGTATCTATTTTAAGAGCAATACTGATAGCCAATGATTGCTCCAAATCACTCCTTTACATTCTGTTAATTAAGTACTTAGGGACTGACAATCATGCAAAAATATCTCCGCAATAAGTTTTATGACTTCCATTTTCTCAAAAGGCTTTTCTTTGCTTCCTTGGTACGTTTATTAAAAATATGTACCTCATTATACTTTAATACGTAAAATTAAATATTTACAACAACAATTTTCATTCGGATATATTGAAATAATGACATAAGATCATATTTATATAATATTAACATTAGATGTTTAGAATTTTATCATGACATTATAAAAATATTTAAGAAAAGCTTTTCTATAGTAATAACTTTTTCTTGATAAAAAATGGGTATAATCTATGATATTTTTTCGACTTAAAGTTAATATACCGTCGGAAAGGTAAAGAGATTTAATAATGTTATTTAACATAAGACTCATTCCATACAGAGTGGTCTAGCACTGTTTGCTCCACTATTTCAGAAACATTTAATTTTTTTCAGGGTAACCTCCCTTAGGTTCCATAGGCTCGAAAATATGTTTTTATTATTTGCCCTTTAGAAATCGCTGTTATTTTTGTTTTTCGCACTTGCAAGCATCTGTAGCTGTTTTCATAATGCTATTATGACTTGCTCTATGCCTCTCATATAAAGTGTATTTAGTTCAGCACACTCTGCCCTAAAAACTAATACCTATATCACCCCGCTGAATCCATTTCTTGATGTATTTTTAATATCTCAAAGTTGGTTTGATAGTATTGGGTTATTTCACATGAAATGTCCGTTTTTATAGTTTCTGAAATATATAAAGGATTTTGCAGGTCTCTGTTGTTTTCTTTCGAATGTTTACATATTTAAAGTAAACAGTTACTAATCCTCTACCTTCGTATTATAAACATTAGCTTCCCAATCAATTACCCACTTTTTAGTATACCTCCAAATATGAACATGGAAACACGCGATTTTCGAGTAATATTTTTGTACGAGATTACACTTGGCCATTCAGCAGCTGAGGCCGCTAGAAATATTTGCAAGGCGTTTAGGGAAGGCAGTGTTAATGAACGTACCATTTATCGTTGGTTTGCTAAGTTTTCAGCTGGGATACCGACTTGGAAAACTTGCCCCGAAAAAAACCTCCGTCCGTAATAGACAACGATGTCCTCAAACATACAGTAGAAGGAAACCCCCACCAAACAGTGAAAGGACTCTCAGCAAAACTAAATACAAGTGCATCTACCGTTTCCAGACATTTAAAGTGTATTGGGGAATTAAAAAAGCTCGATACATGGGTACCTCATGATCTCACTGAGCGGCAGCAAGACCCCATGTTTCAAAACATACCGTACAAAAATTGAAAGAACTGGGCTACGAAGTTCTTCCGCACCCACCATATTCTCCCAACTTGTCTCTAACAGATTACCTCCTGTTCAGGAATTTAGACAACTTCGTCAATGGAAAACTTTTTGAAAATGATGATCAGGTGAAAAGTGCGTTTTCAGATTTTTTTTCACTTCAAAGGTCAGAGTGTTTCAGTTCGGGGATAAAAAAAGTTAGTGTCACGTTGGGAAAAATGTGTAGAAAAATAAGGTAAATACTTCGAAAAAATTATCTTGTATTCATATCGTATTTTTAATAAAAATCCTTTACCTTTAAAACGGACATTTCATGTGACACAACCCATTAAAAAAAAAAAAAATCATTCATTGAACGGAAGTTTTTCAAAGAAGAAATAACTTTTGTGGCTCAATATTTGCTAGTAAACTAAACAGAATAGTTAACTTTCTATGGAATATCAATATTGGGATTCTTAGCATTAAAGAAATATATGATTTTTAAAAACGGATTTTTTTGAACCTGTGATATTTCTGTTGAGGTCAAATCCAAAAATTACGCACTTTATAGGTGCCCATGATGTAATTAACCTTAAGGAATTTACCCTGACAATATCTCCTTGAGATGGACGAGCAACCAGTTACTTTTTTTCTTGACCACTTAGTTTGGAACGACCCATCAGATGTAGAATGTAATGTAGAACGACGGAAAGGGGCATTCATGTAAGTTATTGTTATAAATAATAATTTATATTGTTATATTATTTAGTTTAAAATGAATCTTTACATCGAAGCTTAATGTAGTTTTTTTTTTAACTTAAAAATTCCTATAATCTTATAGCGTAAATGAAATTCATGTCTTAGGCGCACCAGATTTTTTTTTTTTTACCTCAACTATTAAAAATAAAAATCATTATTATAGTGCGTATTGAATGTTGTCTACAGTAAATTTAAGAAAATTTAGCAAAAATGACACTGAGCTGTCTAGAAAATAAATGTTATAGAAGTGATTTAATTAGGATATTATGAACAGGTATTTAAAACGACCCCTATGAACCATGCTATTTACCAAATTGAATCAATATTAGAGCGTCAAAAAATGTTATAAAGGATTCAAACATAATATTTTTCAAAAAAAGAGACAATAGCGATCAAGAATATGGGTCCCTAAGGTCAGCATTGATTGGGTTAGAGGAAACGAGAGCAACGGTACTGTTCCGTTCAATCCTTCAAACTTCAAATTCTCTATAATTTTGGATAGAGCTTAGGAAAAAAAAACTATTCACATACAATACAAGTATTTCACGTAAATCAAATCTTAAAGTAAGGGCTAATATCTGGTGAATAATATGTTTATATAAAAAATAAATCTGTAGAATGCATGAACCACGATGAAAATATTCCGTGATTGACATTATAAAATCTGGTGCGGGCAACTTACCACTTACCATGATTGGTAAAATCAATTTAAGAATCATTAAATAAATATAAAGTTAAAACAAGCTTAAAGAATTAGATTCAGTTTCGTAGGAAAAATATTTTTTAGATCAAAGATAACAATAGAAATTATTATCTACAATAATCACTAATAATAATAATAAATTTATGCCCTTTTTATCTTTCTACATTACGTTTTACAGATATGTATATAAGATACCTATTTTTTTTTAAATCTTTAGCTTTCCAACTGTATATTATACATCTATATTACTATTTGTTCGATAATTATCAGGCCGATTTTCAAAAGAAATTCTTGGATATTTTTTTTAAAACAATTTATTTAATCAAGTCATTGCGACGTTTCAGCCTCTAGGGCCATTTTCAAGCTTCTGTAATCAATTAAAATCTCATTGCATTTATATATTTCCAACAATTCAATTACAACAACATATAATAAATTATTTTTAATAATTATGTCACCTACCATGCATATCCATCCTAATTATCTTTTCATTTTTCCGCTTTTCATTTATCCTAAAGATAATTAGGATGGATATGCATGGTAGGTGACATAATTATTAAAAATAATTTATTATATGTTGTTGTAATTGAATTGTTGGAAATATATAAATGCAATGAGACTTTAATTGATTACAGAAGCTTGAAAATGGCCCTAGAGGCTGAAACGTCGCGATGACTTGATTAAATAAATTGTTTTTAAAAAAATATCCAAGAATTTCTTTTGAAAATCGGCCTGATAATTATCGAACAAATATTCAAACAAAAGAAAAATAACGACAATGATGAGAAAAAAATATATTACTATTCTTATGTTCGGAATAAAAAAATTTACCTAAAAAATTTGTTTACTCTTTTCACCTTTAGTTGGTGATAAAATTCGTTCAACATGAATATATACATATATATTTTTTATTTTAAAATTTTCACTATCACAATACTTTCCCTTTTTATATAATTCATATATAGGTAAGTTAAAGTAAAAAAAAAAATAGACAAAACTGATAAATTGCATAAGCACATAATGTACATTTGTTATAAACATTGGGGAAGCAACCGAATCCCGATAGAAATTTGCAAAAACTTCACTGCAATGCTTGAATGCAACCAAGAAATGAAAAGGAAGTTACATAGCTTTTTTTTTAGCTTCAATGAATAGTTTTTTTGCATTATTATTTATTACTATACCATTCGTTTGGAAACCAAATGCTATTTTCATTATAAAATAAGGGAATCAGACGCTTATAAGAAGAGAAATTAGAGAAAGTGTTAAAGCTTTAACATTGGATGTTTTATCTTGGACATTTTTATTAAATACAAATCCTTCATCTGTGTTGGATTATTTACTGGATTAGCGCTTACCGGATTCAACTTGCCTTTTTATCAGCCACTTGCGTAATACTATTCTATTATATCATTCAAACACAATGGAATCTTAACAGCTAGTAGACAATATAATATAGTTGTGTTTTTTGGATTACAAATCTGCAGAAAAAATAACAAAAAAAACTCCGAACTTGACAATTGACCATGCACAGGGTCCTACTTAAATTCATTAAAGTAATTTATGCGGAGACCGTACATTGGATTTAACTTTGCCACTGATGGATCATGATGGATCAAGATTCAAGGGCGGGATTATGTAGCATGGATAAACCCAGTGAGGGAATTTTCGTATCTCTAGGTAACCATAGTAACGGAAATAAACATATGTGTCCAAATCCTTATTTTGAGGAGGCGAGATCCAGACTTATTACTAACTATCCAGGCCGATAGCTAAGCTTTGTGAAGCAACACTCAAGTGAAGCAACTCGGTCTGAAGTGCTAGTTGAGTGTATGAATAATAACTTTAACACTGTCTCAGAGGATCTAGAAAATCTGGTGCGCTCAACACACAACTTTCACTTACTTCCGTTTTAAAAATTAATTAAATCATTTTTAAATACAGTAAGAGATGAAAATTGATTAAAGAATTATTTACATTGAGGTTCGATAGAAACACGTGTTTTATTAAATAATCTAATAACTACAACAATCAGTTTTCTCCTCTTTCCATCACTCTCCATTACCTTCAACAATTTCGGGTATAAGATAATGTTGTTTTTTTGTTTTTTTTTTATCTTTAGCCTTTCAAGGGTATATTACATAATACATATATGTTTGAAGTTCATGAAATGAATCATATCATAAAACGAAAGGTTTCATCAAAGCAATATAATCAAGCTCTAGTGGAGGGTCATTCTCTTCTCTAAATGGATAGGACAAGATTACCCTGAGAAGGGTGAAAGGATACTGTCCGTTTTAAAAGCATCTTCATATAATGGGATGAGTAGGGTCACCTATCTGATGATTTTGCAAAATGGACAATGAAACTGCATATGTAATATGCAGTTGTAAAATAGAATAGCTAGGATAAGATTTAACCACCTCGGTTATGACCTTATTTCTGAACCTTCACTTAAATTTGTTCATCATCTCACATTTGACATTCGATGAATTTTTATATTTATAAATAAAAAAGCAAGATGTTTCCTTTTAAGTTTTAATTATTATACCATACATTCTGCTATAATAATTTCTATAATATAATCTATATTATATCGCAAAATCTCACAATAATACTCTCACCTCTCAAAACTTCTTCTCTAACTAAAAAGCGAGCTTCAGCCAACCATTTTATCTTCACTACAGTATCCTATATTTGCCATTAATTTAAGTGTTAATGGAAATAAAATTCAGAAAGAAGTCGCTTATTAGTATTTCAACAATAACAAATCATATATTGGTCTTTATATGAAGAAACTACATTGGTAGCATTATAAATTAAAGGCATAACTTTTGGCTTCGCTCAAACCACGTACTTTCGGTTAACGATTCTCTCATTAACGAAAACTTTGGTTCGTTAGTGGTGGGGTGGCCGAGTAGGTTAGATCGTTGCTATGAACGCGCGTTGCCGTGCAACCAGATAACCAGAAATATAGAACAATATAATTAGGAGTTCACATCTCCCAGACGAGGAACTTAACTCGGAATTATCCCTGGCCCAAGAAAACCCTGTATAGCCAAAATATGCTTCAATTTTCTTTTGACAGCCGAGCGTATTTCATCTAAAACAACCATATTGTATAAGGTTAGCCACTTCGATATAATAATGACAATGGACATGGTTTGTTAAAATACTATTTTAATGTCAATATGATGAAACGGAGTATCAACAATTATTAGATTTTGTCTGACCTGCAACGTATGTGTGAACTTAACTTAATAGTAATTCATCTAGCAAGTATTTTTTAGATGCGAAGTAACGAGAGAGAAACGACTTTAACACTTTTAGTGCCGGACGACAGTATATCGTCGTGCGTGTAAAACCGCCTTATTTTTCGTATTGCGAGAAAACATTGTCACTTAATAAATTTATAATTGATCTAATTTGATTGTAAATGATCAAATTTCTTTGACAAGAAATTTGTGAACCGGCTTGGATCTGACATTATACAAAGTTTATACCGGAGTGTGCTGAGACTCTGTTTACGCTGGAGCGATAAGATGGACACTCGGCACCAGACACTCTTCTAGGTACAAAGTCGAACTGTTTATGATATTGTGTTGTTTCACATGAAATGTTCGTTTCTGAAATACATAAAGGATTTTGCAGGTCTCTGTTGTTTTCTTCCGAATGTTTACATATTTAAAGGAAACAGTTACTAATCCTCTACCTTTGTATTACAAACATTAGCTTCCCAATCAATTACCCACTGTTTAGTATACCTCCAAATATGAACATGGAAACACGCGATTTTCGAGTAATATTTTTGCACGAGTTTAAACTTGACCATTCAGCAGCAGAGGCCGCTAGAAATATTTGCAAGGCGTTTGGGAAAGGGAGTGTTAATGAACGGTTGGTTTGCTAAGTTTTCAGCGGAGGATACCGACTTGGAAAACTTGCCCCGAGGAAGACCTCCGTCCGTAATAGACAACGATGTCCTCAAACATACAGTAGAAGGAAACCCCTACCAAACAGTTAAAGGACTCTCAGCACAACTAAATGCAAGTGCATCTACCGTTTCCAGACATTTAAAGTGTATTGGGGAAGTAAAAAAGCTCGATACATGGGCACCTCATGATCTCACTGAGCGGCAGCAAGACCCCATGTTTCAAAACATCCCGTGCAAAAATTGAAAGAACTGGGCTACGAAGTTCTTCCGCACCGACCATATTCTCCCGACTTGTCTCCAACAGATTACCACCTGTTCAGGAATTTAGACAACTTCGTCAAAGGAAAACTTTTTGAAAATGATCAAGTGAAAAGTGCGTTTTCAGATTTTGTTTCACTTCAAAGCTCAGAGTTTTTCAGTTCGGGGATAAAAAAGTTAGTGTCACGCTGGGAAAAATGTGTAGAAAAATAAGGTGAATACTTCGAATAAAAGTATCTTGTTTTTATATTTTTAATAAAAATTCTTTACCTTGAAAACGTGAAAAATTTCATGTGACACAACCCAATAGTTATCTGAAAATTCATATGCCACACAGTTCATCATTTATCGCAGTTAAGTTATTTATAATTGTATTATACATATTGTTTTCAATTGATATCGGATAATCATTAACACTGCTTTATTCTCCATTTCGTCTAAAATACGTGGTATTTTTAAGAATGTAAATATCATTTGTGGTTAGGTTTTTATAAGCGTTTTTCCAAATCGTTGAATATTTGTAAAATTCTGCCGGTTATCTTCCCATAAGCACTCGTTTTTCGCCCGGCACTAAAGGGGTTAAGTGCGTAAAGTGATAGGTAATGAACTAGATTTGAAATATCATTCTTGTTTAACAAAACTGCTACTAATAACATCAACGATTCATAAATTTTAAGAAAATTATATATTTTATTAATATTTAAAAAAAAATTATAATGCAAATAAGTCCCAATTAGAAAAAAAAATTCAGAATAGTTTTAGCTTATTATTAAAAAAGAAAAAGACCAACACGTTTTTTATGGTAATGAAATAATTAATAAATACAATGAACATTTTGTTAATTTGAATTAATGGACTTACAAAAAGGAATGGTTTATCGCCGCATTGGTTGCATGTTACTTATCCCACGGCTATTAAACTTGTATCTGAATATTTGACTTTGTAATTAGTAGAAACGTTTCCAGTCTTTTTATCTTAAGCCTTTGAACTTGACAGAGTATTATAATGAAAAATGCTTCTCTGTATTTTCTCAAGTCAAATGATATTCCTAGAATCTGATTAAATTACACAAAACTATTTAGTAGCGAATCAATCAGAAACAGCTTGATGAATAAAAGATTATTTGTTGAATTCATGCGACTGCCATCACTTTGAGATCAAATTTAGAGTTTTTTTATTTTCATTTACCTATATAGTAAAGGAACGTATTGCGATCGTGAAAATTTTCGAATTCCTGTTTTTGACGGAAATACACGTTTTAGAGTCTCCTGAATCTAATAAGTCCCAAAGAAAGGTCCGTGGTGTGTGTGTGTGGTGTGTGTTGTGTGTGTGTGTGTGTGTGTGTGTGTGTGTGTGTGTTGTGTGTTGGTAACTAACGCAAAAACGAAAAGTTGTAAGAAACTGAAATTTCATATTTAAGACAACCAAACACCAGACATTTTAAAGCAGTTTATTAGAAGGGCCACTTTATACGAAGCATAAAGTAAGCATACATTTTGTATATTTTTACGTTTTTCTCAAAAACGGCTCTAACGATTTTGATTAAACTCGCTATATCGATGTAAAATTTAATGGGCTTTAAAATAATGTAGATTTCACTATGATTGAAATGGTCTGACAGGGCTTAAATAGAGAAATTTTTAAATTTTCTTTCTTCAAAGTACCTTTGATTTTGTAGACTTTATAAAATTATCCATATCATCTAATTATCATTGATAAAAACAGCTGAATATAGAAGTTGAACGAATTCGAATTCTAACTAAAAGAGAAATAAACCAAAATATTTTATTAAATATAATATTTTATAATAGTTTATTTAATTAAGTATTCAATTTATGTGTTTTTGAACATAAACAGAGTTATATAGATGTTTAATATATCGGTGGAAAGCTAAAAAATTTAAGAAAAAATATAACATTATACACAAAATTGTAAAAGTTAACGGAGAGTGATGAAAAGCCAATAAAACAAATTAATTGTCGGAGATAATAATATAATGGATTATTTAATAAAACACATGTTTAATTAATTCTTTAACAATTTATTGTTATCTCCTAATATATTTAAAAATCATAAATTGATTTTAACAACTGAGTTAAGTAAAATTCATGTGAGGGGAGCACCAGGTTTTTTAGAATACAAAAATTCCCTGCGTACATAAATCGGTCTGTATATTTTACTGACATATTTATTGTCAGTAAAATATACAGATATACGCATAATAAACTTCGTCTTAAATAAGGAATATGAACTTTACTTTGGGAGTGCTGTCAATTTTTCTTAATACTCGCTGTCAGATTACTCTCTCGCATAAAAAAACAGTGACCTTAGGATGGATGCATTTCGAAGAATGGCAGAACATAGACTAGCCACTTTCCTAAAACAAATCAGAGAGGATAGATGTGAAGCGCTCCTTGGCCGTTAAACTAATGGTCTTCTTCGAAAGGTTTTGTTTAACGATGAGAAAATTTTCAGAATCAAAGAAAAATTTAATCACCAAAATGATCATGTATACGCATACAGCTGAAGTGATTAGAAGAGTGGAAATATAAAATCATTCCTTCTTAGTAATTGTTTGCTTTGATGGCACCAGAAAAAAATGCTTATAACTATCAATACGATATTTTGGAGCCTGTTATTACGCCTTTAAATGATACTCTATTTAATGGAAGTCGTTGGGTTTTCAAGTAGGATTCTGCTCAAGCTCGCAAGTCAGGTCAACCCAGCAGAGGCTACAAAAGAACATTGAAGCGTTCATCTATAGCTCGGATTGGCCCCCAGGAAACACTGATCCCAGCCCACTAGATTACCAGCTTGGGTCCGAACTGGAGAGGATGGCATGCCACAGAGCACACCATAACTTGGAAATCCTCAAACAATCCCTGTTCCGAGCAGTTGAGTGCTTTCCTCAATAAGTGCTGCGTGCTGCTATTGATGTCTGGCCACGGAGATTAAATTCCTATGTCAAGGCAAAGGGGGGCATTTTGATAATTTATTTTTTATTATAGTCTCTATAGATATACATTTTATTTTCTAATAACGTTTTTGAAAATTTAATTTTTCTGTTGAGATCTGCATATATTTTCCTTTAACAATATTCATGGCAGAACCAGGTATATGAATATTAACTGCACTCACCGAAAATTAAGAGGAATATAGTTAATATCCATTTGAAGAGGGATGCTATAAGGGTATGACCTGGGAGAGTGGAAATTGAATTAGTGCCATGTGCGTCTGGTTGCTAACTAGCCTAAATTGACGTGAAGCTACGAAAGAGGTTAATGGGAGCACGCGCCATTCGAGGAGTGAAATATCTAGTACACGCTTCACCTATGCATATCACAATATTAAAATTTATGCATGTTCGTGTCTTTTGAAGATTTTTATGAAAAAAAAAATAATACGAATTGTTTTAAATTAACGAATATTAAATTATGATAATGTGTTTAATATTCATTCTTTTTACCTTATCATTTTTTTTTACTGAGTTTTTACGTATCAATGATATCATTTTCGGTAGTTAGATATATTACTTTCTCTTTTAAATGCATTTTTGAATCCAATTTTTAAGAGGACTCCGAATAATATGTCCGTGTAAGTGTGGTAAGTCTAACTCGTAAACGAAACCTAAAATATTTAGAATGTTTATTGAGGATGTATAGTCGACTGTAGAAACTATTATAGGTGGAATAATAAGGAGTCAGTCTTTTTCTAAACATTTTTATTTTTGCCGACGTTTTGGCTCAAGCTTGTGAGCCATCATCAGGGCATTACTGAGCCATGTCCAAGGATATTTATCAGTAATGCCCTGATGATGGTTCACAAGCTTGAGCCGAAACGTCGGCAAAATTAAAAATATTAAGAAAAGACTTATTATTCCATCTATAATTTACAATACTTCCATTAAATACTTCTATAGTTAGTTATAGCAAACGTTTCGTAAAAATCGATTTCCCACAAATGATTTACTTACATCATCTACTTCACACTTTTTTTTTTTAATTTTATCAAAAATAGTTCATACAATACACTAGCCGATTTCAAAAATGCACTATATTCATTAGGGAATTTTATAGAAAAAGCGAAAATCTTTCAATTATTCGTTATTAAATCAATGATTCCTTACACTATAAAATCTAGAATCTTTTCTTTTACTATACTTTGAACATTATTTCTACCTCATGAAAGTAAATGTTTAAGTATCATACGAAAAGAAATTAAATGTTCAATTAGCATCTTTAAGAAGTAATTATCAAACGCGTTTCGAAAAGACATGGGTGGTTTTTTTACTGAATCGATGAATGATTTCGATTACAGAATATTAGAATACAAATATTCAAAATATAATTTTCATTAAAAAAAAATAAATAAATCGTTAGTACTTTTTGGAAATCAACGTCAAAATTTTGTTTGAACGTATAATGTCATTGTATAGTTAAATTAACTTTGATTTCAGCTAGGTCTCATTCTTATTGAAATAGTTACAATGATATAAAATTAGGTGCTGCAAACTTTTTTTCTTCTCTATGGTAATATTTATAATTCCCAAATTTAAAAGAAATGTTCAAAAACAGAAGCTAGATCTATCACATATCTTTTCTAAACTCGAAATCGAAAATAAAAAATACATAATATATAAAGTTATATGATGTTATTGTTAGCGTTGTTAGAGTGGTTAGCGCGCGTTGCTTTGAACGCGATTTGCCAAGCAACCACAGAGGACCAAAATTGGCATAAGACCCATGAGCTTAAAATTTATATTTAATTGATATTTTAAATTGAACTGTTCGACAATTTCGGCTATTTGAACACTTACTAGATAAACATTCTAATATTCTACTTAGCTACAAAAAGATATGGACTTATGGAGTACTGGTTTAGGGCTCTAATAAATCTTCGAATTCTTCCCGTATCCAATCCCTACAATCCAAAATCCTTAATGTTTCTTACTTTGTAGCAAATAAGCTGATCCTTAAAGACCTTAATGTTAGATGTTTTGCTGATTTGTCACAAACAAGATAACATTCCTTTCATGACAAACTTTATTACCACTCTAATCTACTATTTTTAATCCTTTCTCCCTTTTTTAATTCCTGATAATCCTCCGAGGCTTCTGAAAAGAAGATGGCCCCGAAAGCTTCTAGTTTAGAATATTTTTGCAGTGCTTTCAATGGGAAGCTTCTCTGCATGAGTATCATACTTTTTATACCTTAATCACATTTACTTATTGTATTACAAATACAGAAGTTAATTATAATAAATATATGTTAAAATAATAAATTAAAACATATATGTTAAATTATGAATTTAAATTATTCATGAATTGATCGATGGTTTCATAGGTTTAAGCTATATAATCTCATATCAATCCCATTTACTTGTTGTATTGAATCAATACAGTTGTAAAGGGTATAGCCGGTTAGGATGGTAAATCTGCCCCGGAGCTTTTTTGGCTCAAACTTGGGGATCAATTTGGTGTCGAATAAAAATAAATCACCTCATTTTTTAGCTTTTTAATTTAAAGGTTTCGAGATTTTTCAAAAAAACTATTTTTTCGATTTTAATTTTTTTTTAATAGTAAAATTTAAATTTATTAATGATAATTTTTCTCTAATTCTTAGGAGTCAAGGCATGAAAAAGTATATGGTCATGATTCTTATTGAAAAGCCAATTTTAGCGAAAGTAATAAAACAAAAATATATATTTTTTAAACCTTTTTGAAAAGTGTCAATCACCGGATTTTTTTCGGAAAATGTCTTTTATACTTCTCTATACACAGAAATTTTTTCGAATTTTCGAGTGGTGGAACAATATGGAAAAAAATAAAAACTTATGTTTTTCTGAAATCTCGCGTTAAACTTATGTTTGTTATTATTATAGAACAATGTGTAAACAATTATTTCTCACCAAAAATTCAAATTACATTACTTATAAAACTTTTCAACTATTTTTCTACAAAATGATTGGATCAAAGCTATGTTTTTCAAAACGCGCGCCAGGCTACTAGCGCTCTGTAACCTTGTCTATTTAGCTACTATCAATCATTTCTTATAAGATTTCGCTTGTTCAAGTATTCCTATGGATTTTGTCCACGAAGGATGCATTTTCGGTTAAAAAAATAGTTGTCTACACATTTTTCGATAATCTAAAAACTATAAGTTTCTTAAAACGCAATATTTTGGAAAAAAAAAAACAAAACAGTTTTTATTTGTTTCCATATTGTTCCAATACTTCGAAAAATTCGAAAAAATTCTAGAGTACAGAAGAGCATCAAAGACACTTTCTGAGAAAAATACGGTGATTGACACATATATTTATTTCTTTCGCTAAAAATTGGCTTTTCGTTTAAGAATCATGACCATATATTTTTTCATGCCCTTGACTCCTAAGAATTAGAGAAAAAATCATCATTAATTAATTTAAAATTTTACTATTAAAAAAAATCAAAATCGAAAAAAGAGTTTTTTTAGAAAAATCTCGAAAACTATTTAAATTAAAAAGCTGAAATTGGGGTGATTTATTTTTATTGGACACCAAATTGATTCCCCAAGTTTGAGCCAAAAAAAGCCTCGGGGAGGGGAGGGGGGGGGGGCAGATTTACCATCCTAACCCGGCTATACCCTTTATTTAAATAAATAAATTTAAAAAAAAGCTATAACAAATTACTATGGAAACTAAATTTAAACATTTTAAATTCATTCCAAGTGAGAAGGAGTGGAATGTGAGTGAAAGTGATGTGAATCGAGCATCATATTTTTTTTGTCTTAAACAATGTGTAGCCTTTCGGAATGAAGAGCCTTGGCCCATCTATCAGGCGAAATACGGTTAGTTCGAAAAAAGAAATCCGGTTCTCTGAAAGCTAACCCATTCATCAAACCTTTTTTCTCTACTATCATAAAAAGGAGTGCTCAAAAAGAAGCTACCGCATGGACCGCAACAAATTGAAATTCAAAGGATCACCCTGAGTAATACTACAGGTGCGGTAGAAGATCCTTCACTCAATCCTTACACATCACCTATGTTTTTGGAGTTGTTACTATATATCATGTCGTTGTTATTAAATATATTCGTACAGAATATAACTATCTGTCAATTTTACAGATTAAAGCTCACTTCTTATAGGAGGTTTACTGTTTAACTCTACTTGCTACTAGCTCTTTCATCTTCAATGGCGTTTGCAGTATATATACTATATTATTTCTTATAAAACGTTCATAAATTCACTAACCTGATGAAATATATAGTAAGGCAAAGTATTGCGACCGTGAAAATTTTGAATTCCAGTTTTCAACGAAAATACACGTTTTAGTGCCCTTGAGTGGTTTTTATTCTAGAAAAAAAACAAAACCTTGTACCAAACTGAAATTTCATATTCAAGGCAACTATACGTCCTAAATGTTGCAGAAACTGTTCCATCAAAACCGGCCAACCATTAAAGACCCTATATATTATGCATTTTGCACTTCTTTTTTTTTTTTTTTTTTTCTTAAAACGGTTTTAATTCTGACTGAAATAGCCTGACTGGGCTTAAATGGCGGAATTTTAAAATTTCTTCCTCAAATTTAACGTTAATTTTACATTAACTGTAAAACATAGGTAATCATGTAAGTTGAACAAATCTTATATCCGACTAAAGGAGAAAAGAGCGAACATATTTTTGTATCTATTGTTTGCTTTTTTGGATATAACAATAGTAATACAGACGTGGAATATACCGTTGGAAAGCTAAACATTTCAGGAAAAAATATTATCATATACAGAAAGGTGTAAAAGGTAATGGAGAGTGATGAAAACGGAACCAAACTAACTGATTTTTGTAAAAACATATGATTTCCATTAAATAATATAGCAACATCATATTGTTACGTATCGGTATCAGTAATAAAGTTATGGCCTATATTAGGCACATTACCTTGCCTTTTACATCTCAGTATATAAGATAATATTTTTTATAAAATCTTTAGCTTTACAACGGTATATTATACTTATCTATTTTGTTCTACTTATCTTCAAAAACCAAAAGAATACACTAAAAAAGTATTTTCACTCTTTTATCTTTTAATTCGTTATCACATTCGTTCAACTTTTATATTAAACAGTTTATATATACTCAAATAAGATGATATGGGTATTTCTTTTGAATCTATAAAATTCCATTTGTTAATATTGCTTTATTGAGAAATAATACAATCTGCCACTGTCTCGAGCAATAAGTATTAGAGCTAAAAGAATTCATTCATTCCATATGTACAAAGTAGAACAAGCAAATAATAAAATAAGCTAACCTAAATAACAAATGAAAAAAATAAAATAATTATTATCTTGGCCACATTGATACATGTTTACAATATTTACATACCTGGGAACTCCGAATCAAACGTCCGCATTCAGAAATGGATGCCGAGGCACAATGTCAGGAGATCCCAGCGCCTCTCAGTCAGCCGCGTCACCAATTTAGTCAGTGGAAACTGAGTGAGGGCGCTAGAGATACACACTCTCAGGCATGAGTGGAGAAGTTGGCCTTTGCCAGCACTCCAGCCGCATATTTTTAATATATCTCTCGGATCTAGGAGGGTTGTAAGGATGGTTGGTACTAGATAGGGATTGTGCCCAGAGGATTAGGAAGGTGAGCAAGTTTCTGGTGGAAGGTTGAGAATTTGGATGGGATGAGATCAAGGACATAAGGGATCTTGAGGTCATGATGTAAGGTCTTGTTTGTAACATAATAAGGAGCATTGACTATTGTTGTAAGGACTTTGGGCTGAAAGGATTGGATACGTTTGATGTTCGAAAATTTAGTAGTATCCCATAGCTCAATTCCGTAGGTCCACATAGGTTTGAGAATTGTCTTGCAAATTAATAATTTGTTTCCAACGGAAAGTTGGAATTTTCTGTTCAGTAGTCTTTATAACTGTCCGTATCTTCTGTTGTGCTCTTGTCTTTTAGGTCGAGTATGTGGGTTCCAGGTCAGTCTTTTGTCTATATATAAAACTAAAGACACTTTAAAGGAAAATTTTAAATCTCAGCATTTAAGTCCTTTCAGACTATTTTAACCAGGATTTACTCATTAAAATTTACTTCGATATAGCGAGTTTAATCAAAATCGTTAGACTCGATTTTGAGAAAATGATAAAAAGGATCAAGATGCACGAGTATAAAGTAGCACTTTCGGTCAACCGATTTTATTGAAAAAGTTGCTGCAACTTTTCGAGCGTATAATTGTTCTAAATATGAAATTTTAATTTTATATTAACTTTTCGGGGCTTGGTTATTTCCGTTGAAAACTGGAATTCGAAAATCTTCAGGTTCGTTCACAATTTTTGTATATCATATATAGGTAAGTGAAAGTAATAATAATATAATAGATTATTTATTAAAACACATGTTTTGATTAAAACTCAATGTAATTTATACTTCTACCTTTCTGTTATCTCTAACTGTATTTAAAAATTCAGGAATTTATTTTAGCGACGCACAGTTGAAAATATGACCTGTTCAGGGGGACAAAATTCTGAAACTTGTCTATATTTAACCTTTGGGGTCCCATTTACGGAAAAAATTATAAAAACTGATTAATTTTTTGACACGATTGGCGGTGTCAATGGTCAAACACCAAATTTAAATTTAAATTCCCTACAGTTTCAGTTTGAAGTCCCAGAATACGGAAAAAACAATACGAAAAATCTAATTATGACTCGGAGTGGCGAAAACCTACTAATAGATGTATTTTATATCATTTAGGAAATTCTTCAAATTATAGATTGTGAAACTTTTGATTCGGAGTGTTGTGTCGGAAAAAAATTAAGTATCACCAAAATCGCAAAAATTCTTTGTAATATTTAAAGACTAGAAGGATTGATGAAACAAACCCTACAAATAAATTCTTGTGGGAACTCGGGGATTACATAGTTTTTTTGATTTTGAATAGATTGAAATCGTTATTGAATAGGGGCTTACATTTACAAATTGCTAAATTAACTCTACAGGTGAGATTGCAATGTATATTAAATAACGAATTTGGAAATATAATTCTTACCTGTCTCAGGAATGTCCATTGTTAAATAAAAGCAAAAAAACTTTGCTCTAAATAAACCTTGAACACAATAAATGACCATCAAATAAAGATAATCCCATTTCCGGTTATTAGGCACTAGTGTGAAGAGGAATGATTCACTCATTTACTATTATTTGTAAACACGGTATGGCGGGAAATATTAGTATTAAGGGTCTTGCCAACTAATAATGAAAATGTGAAGCACTGGAAAATTCTAAACTTTTGACTTGACTTTTGTCCACCTCAATTGGTGATTTTGCCCACTGTGCGACTGATGTAATTAAAAGTCGCTGTATGTAAATATAGTTCGCTTACCAGATTTTTTTAATTTTTTTTTTTATCGTGTTTACCATGCTAATCTGCTTAAAATGAACAGGAAATTATTTTTATGGAAACTATATTATCCATTTTTTAAAAAGAATTTTAGTATTAGTTGTAATTTATTAACTATTGTTTTACAAACAAAGCAGTGAAATATAATTTTAACTCACAACGCCCTATTTCTTTCATTTATTCAGTTTTATGAGTTACTAACTGAAATATTTGGTTCTTCGGGTTGATAAACATTAATTTTTTCTCCATTTACCATGCATTTGTAAGACTTTGAGTCAAAGCAGTAAGTTTATGAAAAAAAAAAAAAAAAAGCAACTAATAAACACGTCTTCTCTAAAAGATGTTTTAATCGAAAATAATAATAATTTGTAAAAAGGAAAAAAATTACACTTCCATCATCCATTTTATTTGTGATTATTGAACGATACATCCTGAGGTCTTTTTATATACCCTTATATTTAGCTTTTATTAAAAATTAATCATATGTAAAGAAAATATACCTAAGATTAAATCGGAAATGTTAACAAAAGTCACTGTGACTTGTTTCGATTTATCACTTAATCCTCTGAGTCTTGATTTTAATTAATATTTAAGCATATGGTCATGACTAATATTTTAATTTTAAATTAAGGTCGATAGTTAGTTCGTCATGATGAATCCTATGTTACTACTTTAAACTAATTTAATATTATAAAATAACCGGATTGTTTTTATATCTTTTGATGAACATATATTTTTAATAAATATAATAATAAAAATGTACTTTTGGATATTAAGAAAATTTCTAGCGTAAACATATAAAAAGGTAGAAAGATGTTTTTTAGAGGCAATATTTCCACCCACTCCAATTAGGTGATGGTGCTTGGAGTACCATTGAGAAAGTATTTCTTGATGAGCTCAATTTTACCGACATGAGACCATAAAATTTCTCCCACTTATCCTATATCAACAGAATACTTGAGTTCTATTCAATTAATATTTTTCCTATTTTCAATTGTATTATAGTTTTTCTATAATATTATATTTAAAATATAAAATTTTACTATTATACTTCAATACTAATTTTCTTATAACGATGATATAAAAATGAATGGAAAATCGCTTGAATATCCAGGGAAAAAATAAAAAAAAACATTATTCATTCACGAACCATTAAAAAAAATTGTATTTAGTTTACTTTCAATGAATCACTGTATACTCTCAACACAATATAAATAAATAAAAATGCCCTTTATTTGCAGGTTACGTTTCGGAATACCTTCTTTGGAATATTTTTTTTATTTTAAAGAAAAGTAGAGTATTCCAGTATAAAAATCAAAATTAAATTTTTGAATAAACTATTTTCTACGACACTTAAAGAATAAATATTGTCTTAAGTAACAAAAATATTTTTGTTTGCCATAATTAATAAAATTCCATAGCAAGTAACATCAAATTTCTAAATTTGTTCGATAAATATTAGGCCGTTTTACAAAATAATTCTTGGATATATTTTTTTAAAAAATATTTATTTAATTTCCGATCATCACTACGTTTCAGCCTCTAGGGTCATTTTCAAGCTTCATGCATATCCATGTTACATATAATTCATTTCACCGCTTTTCAGCAGCATCATCATAATTTTTAAAATATCATTTTTCAAAAAAACTCAACAGTTTTCGGCCGTCTTATAGGTGTTCTCGTGTAAAACGGCCTAATATTTATCGAACAAATATTCAAACAAAAGAACAATTACGACAATGATGAGAAAAACAAATTTCTAAACTACGTTAATATTAATTTGACGCAATTCATTCACGTTAAATCTCTTGATAAATATGAATGAAAGTTTATTGATTGAGAATAAAAAATATTGATAAAAACGTTGCCTAGCGTGCAGACATTTAAAAAAAAGTTATCTTCACAACCCGGAATGACGTTTTGCCCCTTCAGAGTTGACTAACCTCATTCTTTATTACTTATCATTTTTATGGTCCCATATTATTTTATAATTTATATCGATAAGAAGACATACGTTTCATTTAGTATATGTTATGAAAAGGGCATACAACCTCAAATACGACCACAAAATTTGAGATTTTTAAAAATAACAAAAATTCTATTTCTATAGATTTTTACTTTCACTTACTATATATAGTAAGGAAAGTATTGCGATCGTGAAAATTTTCGAATTCCAGTTTTCAACGGAAATACACGTTTTAGGGTCCCCTGAGTCCAAATAACCAAGTCCCGCAAAAAGGTCTGTGTGTGGTAACTCCCGGGCGGAAACGGTAAGTCCTATGAAACTGAAATTTCATATTTAAGACAACTATACGCCCGAGACGTGACAAAACTTTTTTCATCAAAATGAGCTTACCAGAAGAGGCACTTTATACCATGCATTTTGCACCTTTTTTCGATTTTCTCAAAAACGGTTCCGACGATTTTGATTAAACTCGCTATATCGATGTAAAATTAAATGGGCTTTAATATCATGTAGGTTTTATTTGGATAAAAATGGTCTGACAGGGCTTAAATGCCGATATTTTAAATTTTCTTCCTCTAAAGTACCTTTAATTTTTTAGATTCAATAATAATAACTAGATTATCTTGTTAGCGCTGATGAAAAACAGGTAAATATATAAATTGAATAAATTCGATACCCAACTAAAGGAGAAAACAGAAAAAATATATTTTTACTTTCACTTACTATATATAGTAAGGAAAGTATTGCGATCGTGAAAATTTTCGAATTCCAGTTTTCAACGGAAATACACGTTTTAGGGTCCCCTGAGTCCAAATAACCAAGTCCCGCAAAAAGGTCTGTGTGTGTGTTGTGTGTGTGTGTGGTAACTCCCGGGCGGAAACGGTAAGTCCTATGAAACTGAAATTTCATATTTAAGACAACTATACGCCCGAGACGTGACAAAACTTTTTTCATCAAAATGAGCTTACCAGAAGAGGCACTTTATACCATGCATTTTGCACCTTTTTTCGAATCTCTCAAAAACGGTTCCGACGATTTTGATTAAACTCGCTATATCGATGTAAAATTAAATGGGCTTTAATATCATGTAGGTTTTATTTGGATAAAAATGGTCTGACAGGGCTTAAATGCCGATATTTTAAATTTTCTTCCTCTAAAGTACCTTTAATTTTTTATATTCAATAATAATAACTAGATTATCTTGTTAGCGCTGATGAAAAACAGGTAAATATATAAATTGAATAAATTCGATACCCAAGTAAAGGAGAAAACAGAAAAAATATATTTTTAATGAAATTTTTCGTTTTTGAACATAAGAGCAGTAATATACATGTATGATATACCGTTGGAAAGCTAAAGATTTTAGAAAAAATATCATCTCATACACAAGCTTTTAGAAGTTAATAGAGAGTGATGAGAAGAAGATAAAACTAACTGATTATATTAGATAATAATATAATAGATTTTTTAATAAAACACATGTTTATATATAAATTCAATTTGATTAATTCCTTAATAGTTTCACGTATTTTTATCTCTAACTGTATTTGAAAATTCTTTCATTGATTTTAAAAATCGAGGTAAGTGAAAGTCGTGTGTTGCCCGCACCAGATTTTTTTCTTAGTACTCGACATGGTTTTAGTTCTGGAAGGAACCAGAATGTATTTGAAAAATTATTCACTTAATTCCTATTTTGAAACTATTTCAAGTTAAGATATGCAACCAATATTAAATCTTTAAGTGGACAGACAGATAAATAGGAAATAATCTGGTGCGCGCAACACACGACTTTCACTTACCTCCGTTGATAAAATCAATTTATAAATTTTTAAATACATATAAAGATAAAAATAAATGTTTAAAGAATTAATTAAATTGAATTTTAACAGAAACGTGTGTTTTAAATAAATAATCTATCATATTTTATCTACAACGACAAAACATTTTTCTCGGCTTTTCATCACTCTCTATTAACTTCAGTGTATTATAAAACATTTTTTCTAAAATCTTTAGCTATCCAACGGTATATTTTACATCAATATTACTATTCTTGTGCTCAACTTGCATATTTACCTGTTATTCATCAATCCTAACAAAATGACGTGTCTACTATTTCATATATATGTAACTGAAAGTAAAAAAACTTTATTCTGGAAATAATTCCCCTAGGAAAAAAATATATTTCAAGATGGGATATGATTTTTTACATCTGGGTAAGAGATAGGCTTAATGAAACAATTGTTATAGTTAGATTTTATTTTTCCGATCATTATAATAGTAATATAGATGTATAATATATTTTTCGAAAGATAAAGATTTTGTTGTTTGTTATTGTTAATATTGTAATTTTTTTTATTACTTTTTAGATTAATTATCTAAAACATATTTTTCCTTCGTAACTCAAAGTTTTTTTATTTGCACTTATTTTTTCATGTCTGAATTTATTTAACTTCTTTATCTTCTTCTTTAGACACCGTCTCAGAGTCAACCCCCTCTCCCCCTCCCCTCCACAATGTAGGCCGAAATGTCGGCACATAATTAAAACCGTACCCCCAACCATCTTCCTCATCTAATTTCTCAACAGTCAACTAAACTCCATCATTATAAATTAATTTAAAGTTCCTCTGTTGTTTTTAACAACGGAGGTAAGTTAAAGTCGTATGTTTCACGAACCAGAGGTTTTATTTAACAACCAAAATAATTACTAGAAATAGTGAATTACATGACAAAACAACGTTTGCCGGGTTGGCTATTATTACTATTATTACTTCCACTTACCTATATATATATATATATATATATATATATATATATAGTATGGGAAAGTATTGCGATCGTGAAAATTTTCGAATTCCTGTTTTCAATGAAAATATACGTTTTAGGGTCTAGGCCTAGTGACCAAGTTCCCAGAAAAGGTCTGTTTGTGTGTGGTAAGTCTAGCGCTAAAACGAAAAATCGTACATTCCAAAAGATTAACCATATCATCTTAATGACATTGATGAAGGATAGCTAAATATACAAGTTGGACGAATTCAATGACCAACAATAGTAGAACTTTTTATGTAATTTTTTTTTTTTTTTTAATCATAAGAACAGTAATATATACGTATAATACACCGATGGAAAGAAAAATATTACCCGATATTTGTACAAAATCGTACAAGTTAATATAAAGTAACGAATCGGGAATAAACTTATTATTGATTAACAATTTAATATAGTTACATTATTTAATCCAATTCTTATGTTTCTAACGAAAATGAATACAGGTTTTATTAAAATCAACTTAAAATATTTTTTAAATTGAAGTATTTAATAGTTTTTTAATTGATCTTAACAGTCGAGGTAAGAGAAAGCCGTGGTGTTACCTGTGCCAGATTTTACTTTCACTTACTATATATAGTAAGGGGAAGTATTGCGATCGTGAAAATATTCAAATTCCAGTTTTCAACGGAAATACACGTTTTAGAGTCCCCTGAGTCCAAATAACCAAGTCCCGCAAAAAGGTCTGTGTGTGTGTTGTGTGTGTGTGTGGTAACTCCCGGGCGGAAACGGTAAGTCCTATGAAACTGAAATTTCATATTTAAGACAACAACACGCCCGAGACGAGACAAAACTTCTTTCATCAAAATGAGCTTACCAGAAGAGGCACTTTATACCATGCATTTTTCACCTTTTTTCGATTTTCTCGAAAACGGTTTCGACGATTTTGATCAAACTCGTTATGTCGATGTAAAATGTAATGGGCTTTAATATCATGTAGGTTTTATTTGGATAAAAATGGTCTGACAGGGCTTAAATGCCGATATTTTAAATTTTCTTTTCCTAAAGTACCTTTAATTTTATAGATTCAATAATAATAACTAGATTATCTTGTTAACGCTGATGAAAAAGAGGTAAATATATAAATTGAATAAATTCGATACCCAACTAAAGGAGAAAACAGAAAAAAAAAATTTTTAATGCAATTTTTCGTATTTGAACATAAGAGCAGTAATATACATGTATTATATACCGTTGGAAAGCTAATGATTTTAGAAAAAATATCATCTTATACACAAGCTTTTAGAAGTTAATAGAAAGTGATGAGAAGAAGATAAAACTAACTGATTATTTTAGATAATAATAAAATAGATTTTTTAATAAAATACATGTTTCTATATAAATTCAATTTGATTAATTCCTTAATAGTTTCACGTATTTTTATCTCTAACTGTATTTGAAAATTCTTTCATTGATTTTAAAAATCGAGGTAAGTGAAAGTCGTGTGTTGCCCGCACCAGATTTTTTTTAAATATTATTTAATATCAAACGTAACTGAATTCTTTAAACTTTTTTTAACTTTATTACTTCTTAAATTGATTTTAACAAAGTGAAAGTCGTGTGTTGCCCACAACAGATTTTTCCTTTTGTACCGCGAATGCAAATCATTACAGCAGCCTGGTTGTTTCAGCAGACCCTTGAGTTGGTGATTAGGAAGATGGAATTGCTCGGAAGGATGTTACTTAACTTGAAAGGAATCGGGTTGCACGGAATTATGCTGGCCCTGACTAGAAGTGGCTAGGCCATGCTAGGGTGCAAGAGGTATCTAGTTTCCTGTCTGTCACTGCCTGTTCTCGGTCCTTAATCTTCGCCCTTCCATACTAAAGTATCATTAAAGTAGCAAAACAATCATTTAAATATAACTTTTTAAAAAATCATTGAATAAATCCATATGTGACAAATACATATTTTATATTTTAAACATCAATTTTTTACAAGTTAACATTTTGTTTTGGTAGAAGAGTATCTAGTTTGAATGGAAGAATCAGCTTTTGTATATAATATAAATGAAGAATATGATTATTGTAAACTCATTTTTACATCTGCGACTCGATTTTTTATAAAATAAATTTCGAAAACTTGGACCAATATTACTACCATCGTGCATTTTTAACTTTAAATTTATTTTTTCTCATTTGATTATCAATGGAGATATTGATTTCCAAAAAAAGTACCGAGGACATTTTTTTTTTTAATTACGAATAGAATAGGATAGAATATACTTTTATTGCAATCGGGGATGTCCCCATACAATAGGAGTGTGTACATAAATTATATTTTTATAAACAATTTTCAACTTTTTGGTGTAACAAACTAAAGAAAACATATATATATATATATATATATATATATATATATATATATATATATATAATAGTAAATATATGTACATAGTCATATATGAGTACAATAAAAAATAAATTTAGCCACAATAAAAAAACAAAAAACAAAATACAAAAAATAAACAGTAATCATTAGCAAAAAATATATATCCATTTCTTATGGCTTCAAAAACAAAATCATAATAAATAAGTTAAGATACATTTTTTGAGTTAGTGATCTATCACAAAACCTCTTAAATTTAGACTTGCTCTGGTGTAAAAGTACATTTTTTTAGTATTTTCGGAGGTTATATTTTTGAGATATAGTCTGAAGTTTGAAGGTGTTAACTGGGCTATGGCTGGTAAGATGGTTGAGCGGTAGGAGGAGTAGGCTGGGCATGATGTGAAGAAATGGTGAATATTGTCAGCTTCTTTCTTATTGCAGATGCTGGTACTGTTTTCTATTGGATTGAATCTGTGCGTTATGTTTTTCATTGTGATTTGCTGGAATTTATTTACGAAATTCATACTTTGACATTTCTAAAGAACAGACGAGTACTTTAAAAACGCGATTTTAAAATGTTCATAGGAAATTTTTTCAAAATGTAATAATAATTACACATTTATTAATACTAATAATTTACAAATTTATTAATACTAATAATAAAGCGAAAAAGAAATTTCGTCATTATAGCCCAGTTTGAATATTTTAATGTGCATTAAATTAGAATTATAATAAATATTATTAACTTGTTGACTGATATAAAAAGTTTAATCAAATTAGTTTAAACTGTTTTTGAGGAAATAGTAAAAGTCTTTAATATGATCAAATATAAAACTTCAGTTTTCGAATCAGAATTAAAAACACAAAAACAGTTACACTTGGTTTTTTGGTAATAATAAGGTTATAATAATAATAATAACCGTTAAAAACTTGGATTCGGAAATTTTCCAAAGTAAAAATAGGTTTTGATCCATTTTGAAATAGACTATTGTAGTGTTTGTTAAATACTTTATTATTGAAAGATGTATATTATATTAATGTTTAATTTACTTGATGAACCCAACTTCAATCCTTACTATCTAAAATCCTTCAAAATGTCCTCAACGCTTTTTACTTCGTCGCGAATAAGCTCATCTATAAAGACCTTAATATTCCTTATGTAGCTGATTTGGCCCGAAGCAGGTATCAATCCTTCCATAATAAACTCCATTCCGACTCTAACCCACTAGTTTCAATTCTAGTTTTTTCTTCTATACCTGCCAATCCTGCGAGGGGTCTGAAAAGAAGATGGCCTCGAGACCTTCTAGTTTAGATTACCTTTTGGAGTGCTGCCAACGGGCAGTTTCTTCATGTCTTTTTCATGTGTTTTATCTAAAAGCTAATTTACTAGTTGTATTAATCAATAAGGGGGAGCGGCGTGGTCTAGTGGATAGAGCGCTAGTCTGCTGTGCTCCGGGTCCTGGGTTCGAATCCCGGCTATGGCAGAATATTATTTATTCTGTTAATTCAGTCGGGGGGCGACCCTAGGGTATGGAGACCCTCCTGGGGCAGACCCAGCCTCTATAAAGTGGGTACCCAAATTAATTGGGGAAAAACCTGGCGGCTGAGCGCGATTAAGGCCTAATCACCTCATTGCACTGCCGTTGGTCTAGAAACAGTACGAATCTCTATATGTACTGAGCCCAAGACCCTTCATGGGTTTTAGTGGTACAGGTTTTTTTTTTTTTTTTTTTTATTAATCAATAAAGTTGTAAATATAAATAAATAAAAAATTTATTTAATTAAAACCTAATTTCACTATTGGTTTATTTGTTGAACATGACTTTAGTATTATCAAACGAACACAGTTTAATTGTAGTGATAAAAAAGGGCGATATTATTTTTTAATATATTTAAAAGTATTCTATATCCTTTGTTTAAAAAGTATATCTTCCATAAAGTTTCTGGACGACTTCCTGAATTACTAAAACTATTAGCTTAGTCATATACATAAATATTACTGTTTTGTAATGGGTTTGTTGGAACAAACCTTGAAATATCTTTCCGTTAAACGTATTCTTGGATGTTGATAGTAAATCAAAAGGTTTTATAGTCTCTGAGAGAAGAACGCAAGCCAAGTTAATTACACGGCATCATCGCAAGTAATGAATTCTTTTCCGGGTGGTTTAGTTTCAATAAAAAATAAACAGTGAATTATTATAGTTAAATCAAGTATAGACCCTCCAAAAATCGCCTAATTAAAGCTAATAAGATTTAAAATTCAATAAATATTCATCAATTGCCTTCTCATTCACGTTTCAAAGCAAAAGTTACATTTTCCATGCCCGAGTCGTGACACAGTAAATAAACTACACAACACGTTGCGTGCTTGCAAAGTATACGGATCTCTTGGTTTTCAGAGTAGATATTTTATACAAACGAAAATATGCTGAGGGATGGTCGATTGCTATCACCAAGCCTCTCACGTATATATTACAAATGCATTAACATTATTTAAACCTTTATTGTTTAAAACATGAACCGTGGTAATAAAAAATATATTGTACGCAAGGGTTTGGCGTGGGTTTTAAAACGCCCAACAGTAGAGAAACTAAAAAATGTACACTAACCTGCAAAAATCTTCCAAAATCATGTTATTTTGATCAATAATATGATAAATAGTAAGTTAGTAACGATTTACGTCCTCCTAACGAAAATTTTTAAGTGACATTCGGCGATATAATAAGTAAAGATTGCCATTTCTGAACTTGAAAAAAACTATTGCACTAACGAAATTAAATAATATTTTACAAAACTTCGTAAAAAATGTTATTGTTTATATGTTTCCTATCGCAAATTTCTAAACATTCGAATTAATTGGAATATTCCGCAAAAGTGTGCATATTTTAAAAACAGTGAACGTTTTGACGACGAACGAACATGATTCACACTTTTTATGGTTTTCTTTTTTTTTAAAACGAGAATACATATCGATTTTCGGCTTATTTGAACCAATGTAAGTTACTTTGAGTGCCCAATACAGTCTAAAAATAAATGTGTCTATATTAAATATATATGTTTTATTAAAATGTATCGGGTGTTAGGTCTTTGAAAGATTTGTTAAAAGAATTTTTAAGACCTAAAATTAACCACCCTATGAATTTTAGTAAAAAACTATAATATAAAATGTCGATGAATTTTATTGGAATATCTTTATTTGTTTAACGTCACTTTATGCTACTGTGGCAAATCGGACGATGTTATAATGAGAGTCCTGATTTTTTTGTTCTGGGCATAGCAATATAATGTACATTTGAAAAGCCGAAAATTTTAGAAAAATTGTTATATTACATACAAAGCTGTAAAACATAATGCAGAATGTTGAAAAGGGCATGCTTTATATTTATTTTATTATTTAATGTACTATTTCAAAGGATTTATTTTATTGCTTTATTTTTATTTATGCTTTATTTTATTGTTATATTATTTAATCTAAAATATATGTTTCCAACGAAACTGAATATAGTTCTTTTAAATGGTTTAAACATTTAGGTTTATTTAATAATTCATTCTTAAATGGATTATACCAACCGTTGTAAATTCGTGGGTCGATTTTAAAAATGTTGCACCCGTGCGAAGCTGGTGTAATCAGAATCTGGTGTTCTGTGAAGTCTTTTATACTATACTTTTTGTTTTTATGTCATTTAGACTAATTCTACCTACTAATGTTGAGCCCCTAACTTATGTATATTATAATATAATGTTAATGTTAATTTTATATTGTGCACGGTTTTTGAATAAAAGAATGAATTAATGAATCGGAAAAAAACAAAAAATCTTCATTCTGGGACAAGGTTCCTTAAAAATAACATAAATGTACATGAAAAGTAATATCTATAACTGGCCTAACTCTAGTCGCTTATACTAAAGGTTTTATTTTTATGTGATTTTGACTAATTCTATATTCTAATGTTAGACCCCTATATATTAAAGCAGCTTAAGGTTGATGTTATATTTTGTAGGATTTTGGTTCCCTACAGTCTAAAACATTATCTTATATTTATCCTTAGCTAATTCGATGGATGGTCTAAACTCTATTATCATGAAAAAAAGGACAACTGTAATTATGATACAAAACATATTTGTATTTAGTGTACATTGTAAATATTGTATATAAATAAATGTTCTTATCCTTATTATATAAAGTTGATGTAAACTATATGCACTAATATTCCAATCGAAACCCGTAAGCTCTTGGTTAGCTCCTTAATATTTCCCCACTTTGACTACTGCTGTACGGTGTATGGAGGTGTCTCTGGGGATCTGGAGGCAAAACTAAAACGAATGTTTAATTGCTTTATACGTTTCATCTTTGGGATATCCAGAGACACCTCTATCACCCGATTTTACGATGAGTTAAAGTGGCGTTAACCTTCATTTTTCAATTAGTACTTACTGGCATCCCACCTCCTCCATAATATCCAATCCCGGTGTCCGTTTTACATCTCGGATCTCCTAGATCTAAATCTAAATTCAAATCCTCCGTTCGTTCATGTAACACCCGCTCGCGGCCTTCTGATCTGTACATAACGTCCCATCTATCCACATCTTTCCATAGATCGTTCTTAATCCGATCCTCATCTCTCTGGAATTCCATTCCTTCCAATAACGTGACTCCCAAACTTTTTCAACATTTAAATCCCATATATTCAGCCATTTTCTATCGATTCAATTCCGAAATAGTCCCAAGTAAATGCTAATTACAAGTAAAATCGACAAGCAAAGCAGATAAATACGTTTATTTATTTATTTAATTTTTCATTTTCATGGGTACGTCCAAGAGCGAATATTATTTGAAACGATTATCTTTTCAAATATGTAAGATTAAATTATATATTATTTTGCAAACATTGTGAAGAATTGTAATTTCCTTTTTTTTTCTCTCTCTCTCTTTAAAAAAAAAAAAAAAAAAAAACTGTATATTTTTACCTTTTTTTTTAAATCCTTAAGTTGTTTTATTTGTTTATTTTATTAGTTTAATCTAATTGTTTTCAATCATTTTACTGTATGACTCCAGTCTTAAATTCACATTTTATTTAATATGTTATATTATTTTAAAGGGACTTATCCCAGAATAAATAAAGAATTATTATTATTAATATTTACTTGGCCTGTTGACAGGAGTTCGTGCCTGATTGCGACTTCGTGCACTTGGACACTGCAGGTACCGGGCTGCGAACGCGCGGTACATACGCTCCGTACTTGAGGGGAGGCTTCATGACGGGCCGCCCTGTGAGGACCGTGGTCCAGTTCCTCATAAACATGGCCTGCCCCCTCGACGCTCACACCAAGTGCGTCCAATAACGTCCCTCGACTCTGCATTCCATTTGTCTGTTCTTTATCCATCAATGTACACTCTACATTGAGTCGGCACGCGTCATGGTGGTTTTATTTTAGCGTCTGAAATGCAGTGATTTTTCTATACAACAATATATATTTCTTAATTTTGACAATTTTTTGTTATTTTCTTGAATGACATAATATAATAATAACAGCTTCATTTCATCCTTTACAGAACAATAAGCCTCTCTCTTTTGGGAGGTACAAGTCTGGTATTGATTTTTTTTTATTTATTCAAGGAAGAAGCACGACGGATTTTTGATGGTAAAGTATTCCAGAAAACAGTGGACCGGGCTAAGAGGGAACATTTTATATTTTTTGTTTCTTTGGTATGGGTTGTGGATTAAGATTGCTGGAGTCTGTAAATGTAAGAGGGGCGGTGAGAGGGTATGGTTTGATAGAGAAATGGACCAAGGAAGTATGAACAAACGGAGTTGGGACAAACCTTGCAAAAAGGTGATAACGTTATTTTAAATGTGAACTAGATTGACTAAGGCGTACTTTTTACAATTACATGCATGATGGTTTGTTTATTCATTTAACGTCGCTTTGTGCTACTTTGGTGAATCGGACGGTCCTGGAATGGGTGTCCTAACATTTGATAATCCAGGTTTAATTAGAATAGGGATCTTTCATCAAGGAATGCATAAACTCGGAACCACCATTTTACGTCCTTTAAAAAAATCTGTATCATCTGCCAGGTTTTAACCTGCCACTGCGGACACAGAAGGTTTTGCTTGACAATACACCATAGGTGAACATACACATTTACATATGAAAATTTAAATTAAAAAACAAAGAAGAAAGATAAACAGATAAAAAACAACTCAGAATGTAAATAAACAATTCGTAAAATAAAACACAAAGCCTAATTTATAAAACCATGTTTAAAGTATATAAATTATAAATTAGTCATGTAAAACCTATATCATGAATTTTGATGTGTTTTTTTTTTAAGAATTATCTAATTTTAACGCCACTGTATAATAATAAAAAAAACAAAAAACATTTCACTTCTGCTGGCTATATATTGAGATCAGAATCCTTAACATTGTGTCTGTATTCAGAGTTATTTTTTTTTATTAATTTCTTTACTGAAGTAATGATTTTTGTATCAATTCATTATAGCTTTGAGGTTTTTTGTAAGCGGTAACAAAATCGTACAACAGAACGTCAATTTGTCAAGTAGAATAATTAATAAATTTCGAATCTGTGTGTCTATAGAAAGAGAAACGAGAGAAATTTAGTATAACTTCACAAACGGGCTTGATTTAGACTTTGCTGACATAAAGCTAGAACATTAAGAGGCGAATCAGCAAAAGCTGAGGTATCATTAATTATACAGCGACTGGAACTAAGTTAGGACGGTTTATTTTTCAGATGACTACCTATTTTAGCAAGAGCGTTAAATTTCCATAAAATAAACTTTAATCAGAGAGCTGCTCCACAAAGTTCAAACAAAAAGGTTAATGAACATATATTAAAACAAACTAAAAGATAAACAGGTAGAAACATGATACTAATTAAAATCACTGCAGTTGATGAGTAAATTAAAGACTAACGATTTTTCTAAGAAACTGTTATTTATGTTTTCACTATGAAAGGGTGTTATTTACTGAAGTGTGGATAAAAAATTACTTGTTGCAACTATGATTTACTAAGATGTGTATAATTATTACTACATAAAATGTTCTCGATGAGAAGCGGTTCGTGTAAGTTGACTAAGAGGTAAGTTAAGTAGCAAAACCCTTGGTGCAACTATAAACCCTATTTGTAATCTCTCACGAAGAGGGTTGTTTACCTTCAGCGGAGTTGAGAAGGTCAATTAATACATTTAAGGCTATTCAATCGACCTCCTTTAATAAGTTCCATTAGTCACGCATACACACAAACAACTGCTCATTTCACGTCCCCTTATATTATCCGCACATTTCAAAAGAGCAGCTTGTTACAATGGAAGCAGATCCGATTGGATAATTGCAGTGGTTTATGAGGCGGTATCAGGATGTTTAGAAGAAATATTAATTTTTTTTACAGGAAACACGCAAGCTTATAAACACTCCACTTAAGATGCCAGTAGCATTCATTAATTTAATTGAACTCCTTAATTCTGCAATAGCTTAAATATCTACAATGCTAAATCATCAACTAATAAAAATTAAAGCTCGGCTTTGTAGTGTACCGCATTTTACGATGAGATTGCAAAGTGGGTAAACGATACCTAACCTCTGAACCTTAGGTTGATTCTGGACATGGCGGAAAGCGTGCTCCTTATTCAATCAGCCAGGATCCTACAGTGAGACCAAAACACAATCTTGTCGCAAATCCTACCCTCTCTATAAAGTTTATGTCTTTTTATCAGTTAGGGCGAGAGGGATATTGATGGCGGTGGAGAGTGGATGCTACCACAACCTTCGGCCAGGAATCCGCTCTTTCTCACACACTACCAGACCCTAAATCCGTCGAATTCAAATACATAGCAATGAATTAAACATCTTGAATTATTCATTCAGATGAATGAATACAAAAAAATTATATTTCTAGGTTTATTTGATAATATCAAGAAGAATTTATATTATACTTGTACTATACTTTGACCAATTACATTAATATATGAGAAAGAATAGGATTTCTAAAAAGAAAACCTCATGGTATGTCCGACAAGATCCGCCTTTTATACCCGCTAAACCCTCACTACTTTTGAGTACTGCGGGTGATGTAAGCCTTGCCGCCCCGTGTCTATTTCTGAATATAGCAGTAAATCACGAAAATGATTTTTTAAAAGTTTTTATGACCTTTTCCATACTAAAATCGTCTTTAAATGCCTGTATAGACCTCTATTATGAACAAAGTGCAAATGAGGCACTTTGAATCGGCTCAAGGGATTCTAGATAGCGTCAGAGCTGCTCTGACTCATTTCTCGATGAATACAGAATGCCGGCAGAATGAATGGTCTGTATTTTCTGCCTCTTTTAAATCCCGACTGATAAGAGATTCAATGAGTAGCAGCAATGGTTGCTGTTGTTTATTATTTTTATGGTATTCCTTCTTTTTTTTTTTCTCAGTTTTTTATCAACCATGATTACGTATCTACACATGCTCATAGAGGTGCTAATAGTGCATATGAAAATCATAGAACAGGTGATTAAAACCAGGTAAATACAGTGTTGAAAAAAAATGCATTCCATCAAAGAGCACGTAAAAAAAAAATTAAGAAACGTGAAACCACAACCGTATATAAAGATTATTTTAGCTGTTGATCACTGTTATTGTCTAGCAAATGGAGTAAAATCGAGAGAAAGCAGGTGAAACAAAACTCAAGAGGAATACATAGAATATTTACGATTTTTTTAAACATGTATATACTGCATTATTATGGTTGTAGACGTACAGGTATCGTTTTTTTCTTCTTCTTTTTTTAAAGTAAAGTAGTTAATTTTCTTTTTTTCAAATATTTTTACTGGTTTTTTATCTTCTACGTCCAGATACATCATTTAATTAGAATATATAATTATAGAAAAGGTTAATTACAAAATATGTTGGTGTGTGAATCCTGGTAGTACATCGAAGAATATTTTGGAATAATGATGTAAGGGTAATTTTTAATCTTCATAATGTCTATATACTACATTTATTATTTTCAAATAATGTTGGATAAATCTGTTAACAACGTTAAATAAATTTTAGAGGAGGAAGATGGTTGGGGGTGCGGTCATAAATTAGAAACACACTTTTAAAATAAGTGCTATTTTAATTATGTGCAGACGTTTTGGCCTACAATGTGGGCTTTCATTAGAGCTAAAAGAAACAAGATAACAACCAATGTAATTATAGACTTAATAATGCGTTAGGTATATAATAATAATATGACAGTAATATAATATGGGAATTTAAATAAAATTAAATGTAAAATGATAATAAGATGACAGTGATAAAGTATGGAAATAAACTAAATAAAGATGATAGTTATAAAGTATGTAAGTAAACATAATCTTTCTCCCTCTTTCCATACTCATATCTTTCTCCGTTACGTATCCTGACATATAATTGTTAGTTTAATATCACATTATTTTAAAATTTAAAATTATTTTTTTTATTCATACTGTTTCTCTTTTTTAATACCTATGTTCTTTTTTATATATTACCTATACTCTTAACTATGTTTTTAATATATTACCGTCATATATCAACTCAAAATTGTTAATATTTAAAATTTTAATTGTTCACATATTTTACCTTTGTCATTCTTTCATTTGCTTAGTCTCTCTTTATATATTCTTATTACAATATTATCATCTCATTATGTGTTACTTCCATTACTTTATAACTATCATCTTAATTTTGTTTATTTCCATACTTTATAACTGTCATCTTATTATTAATTTTACATTTAATTTTATTTATATTCCTATATTATATTACTGTCATATTATTATTATATACCTAACGCATTATTAAGTCTATAATTACATTGGTTGTTACCTTGTTTCTTTTAGCCCTGATGAAGGCCCACATTGTAGGCCGAAACATCGGCACATAATTAAAATAGCACTTATTTTAAATGTGTGTTTCTAATTTATGACCGCACCCCCAACCATCTTCCTCATCTAATTTCTCAACGGTCATCAAAACTCCATCATTATAAATAAAATTTAGGATTAAAATACCTGCAACATTTAGCAGAGAAATACTCATTAAATAAAAATTGTTTTTTATAACTTATAACTGGTCTAAGCACATTATATAATAAAGGCATATTGTTATTCTATATATTGAGGTGCTGAAAAACACATCAAAGTAAATCACTGCGTGTCTGAGTTCGTAAGCCTTTGTATTCTAGCATAAGACACGGATTACTATGCAAAATACTCTGTTCTCAAAAGTGCTGTCTTTGTCAAATGTTTCTTGCATATCTAACGAAAATCCATTCTACTTTAAATGTTATATAAATGTCAGAGAATACTGAATTCTTTTAAGGTCAACATTAAATATTTTTTCTTCAAGCTGAATGTAAAAATATTAACCTTTAGCATTTCCTATTTTCAAACAAATAATTCACAATTCAGGACATGATCGGATCAAAAATTGTAATTTTATTAATATTTTGATAATTGTAAACCGCAAAGTCCAAAATTTACAGTTGTTCAGAGGTTTTTTTAAAAATTATAAATGAGTCTAAAACCCGAAAAAGCTTTCCTCCAGCTTGTTTTGGGAAGACCTGATAGCAATTATTAAATTATAAATGAGACCAAGTTGGCATAGAATGATATTTTACTGACTCTTTGCATTATTAAATGAAATGAAATGAAATGGAATGAAATGAAATGAAAATGAAATGAAAAGAAAATTTTATTCTGTGACAGCTAGTCCCCTAAGAATAATATAAATGTACAATATAAGATTTTGCTTCTGGCTATATAAATTTTAACAACATGGTATCAAATTATATAGCATATGGTATATACATGCATGCACACACACAGACATACATACATATATACACATACAATCTCATTTATATACCTACATATTTATACACACATTCACAAACACTAACACATATATATATATATATATTATATATATATATATATATATATATATATATATATATATATACATATACAACATATTACTGTTATTATTTTGTTCAACACACTCTATTACAATGGAAAATATGGTTATTATCAATAATATAGCTTGGTTTGTGATAATTTAGTACAATAGCATCATAGTATGTTATATCACCTAGCGAACCCCAATCTTTCATGGTAACGGTATTTACGCTGGCGGAAAAAAACAAGTAATTTGATGAGAGTTAAAACTAAAAGCAGAACAAAAAACTATTCTAAGTCACTCGAGCGTTTATCAAGATGTTTCTGTTAAATAGAGCTTTAAATGTAGAAACTGAATCAAGTACACTACATAAATGAAGGAATGACAGAATAGCCCCGACATCGCTGATGACAAAGAGCTAAAATAATAAATAATAAGGTTCAATTGTAAGCATCCATTTTTTATTTAAACAATTAGGCTTTAAACAAGATATGTTTTCCTAATGATTCATCAGTAGCATTTATAAGAATTATTTTTATCGAAAAATTATTTAGGTTAAATAGACTATATGCATGCCTGTGATTGTAGGTATAAAGGTAAATAGTGAGGTATGTACGTAAATCTAGTATGGACGTAGAGAGGTAGGCAGATAATAAGTAGTATGTACATAGAGAGGTAAGTAGGTAATAAGTAGTATAAACGTAGAGACGTATGTAGTTAGTAGTATGTACACTCTATCTACCTCTCTAGGCAGGTATTAAGTAGTATGTATGTAGAGAGGTAGGTAGGTAATAAATAGTATGTAGGAAGTAGTATGTATAGGTAGGCAGGTATTAAGCAGTATGTATGTAGAGAGGTAGGTAGGTAATAAGTAGTATGTAAGTAGGACGTAGGAAGTAGTATGTATAGGTAGGCAGGTGTATGTAGGCAAGCAGTATGTATGTAGAGAGGTAGGTAGGTAATAAATAGTATGTAGGAAGTAGTATGTATAGGTAGGCAGGTATTAAGCAGTATGTATGTAGAGAGGTAGGTAGGTAATAAGTAGTATGTAAGTAGGACGTAGGAAGTAGTATGTATAGGTAGGCAGGTATTAAGCAGTATGTATGTAGAGAGGTAGGTAGGTAATAAATAGTATGTAGGAAGTAGTATGTATAGGTAGGCAGGTATTAAGCAGTATGTATGTAGAGAGGTAGGTAGGTAATAAGTAGTATGTAAGTAGGACGTAGGAAGTAGTATGTATAGGTAGGCAGGTGTATGTAGGCAAGCAGTATGTATGTAGAGAGGTAGGTAGGTAATAAATAGTATGTAGGAAGTAGTATGTATAGGTAGGCAGGTATTAAGCAGTATGTATGTAGAGAGGTAGGTAGGTAATAAGTAGTATGTAAGTAGGACGTAGGAAGTAGTATGTATAGGTAGGCAGGTGTATGTAGGCAAGCAGTATGTATGTAGAGAGGTAGGTAGGTAATAAATAGTATGTAGGAAGTAGTATGTATAGGTAGGCAGGTATTAAGCAGTATGTATGTAGAGAGGTAGGTAGGTAATAAGTAGTATGTAAGTAGGACGTAGGAAGTAGTATGTATAGGTAGGCAGGTATTAAGCAGTATGTATGTAGAGAGGTAGGTAGGTAATAAATAGTATGTAGGAAGTAGTATGTATAGGTAGGCAGGTATTAAGCAGTATGTATGTAGAGAGGTAGGTAGGTAATAAGTAGTATGTAAGTAGGACGTAGGAAGTAGTATGTATAGGTAGGCAGGTATTAAGCAGTATGTATGTAGAGAGGTAGGTAGGTAATAAATAGTATGTAGGAAGTAGTATGTATAGGTAGGCAGGTATTAAGCAGTATGTATGTAGAGAGGTAGGTAGGTAATAAGTAGTATGTAAGTAGGACGTAGGAAGTAGTATGTATAGGTAGGCAGGTATTAAGCAGTATGTATGTAGAGAGGTAGGTAGGTAATAAATAGTATGTAGGAAGTAGTATGTATAGGTAGGCAGGTATTAAGCAGTATGTATGTAGAAAGGTAGGTAGGTAATAAGTAGTATGTAAGTAGGACGTAGGAAGTAGTATGTATAGGTAGGCAGGTGTATGTAGGCAAGCAGTATGTATGTAGAGAGGTAGGTAGGTAATAAATAGTATGTAGGAAGTAGTATGTATAGGTAGGCAGGTATTAAGCAGTATGTATGTAGAGAGGTAGGTAGGTAATAAGTAGTATGTAAGTAGGACGTAGGAAGTAGTATGTATAGGTAGGCAGGTGTATGTAGGCAAGCAGTATGTATGTAGAGAGGTAGGTAGGTAATAAATAGTATGTAGGAAGTAGTATGTATAGGTAGGCAGGTATTAAGCAGTATGTATGTAGAGAGGTAGGTAGGTAATAAGTAGTATGTAAGTAGGACGTAGGAAGTAGTATGTATAGGTAGGCAGGTATTAAGCAGTATGTATGTAGAGAGGTAGGTAGGTAATAAATAGTATGTAGGAAGTAGTATGTATAGGTAGGCAGGTATTAAGCAGTATGTATGTAGAGAGGTAGGTAGGTAATAAATAGTATGTAGGAAGTAGTATGTATAAGTAGGCAGGTATTAAGCAGTATGTATGTAGAGAGGTAGGTAGGTAATAAGTAGTATGTAAGTAGGACGTAGGAAGTAGTATGTATAGGTAGGCAGGTATTAAGCAGTATGTATGTAGAGAGGTAGGTAGGTAATAAGTAGTATAAAACGTAGAGACGTATGTAGTTAGTATCTAGTATGTACACTCTATCTACCCCTCTAGGCAGGTATTAAGTAGTATCAAACCTACAAACGCTTGGAAAATGAAGTTCAAATAGGGGTGCGGACTTTGCTGAAAATTTGCTTTAATGTGTTCTGAAAACTTGCGAAAATTCAGCTTTTCTCTAATTTCTTAATACAAAATGCCAATTTTCTCCTTCATTACCTTCCTGGGCTATATGTAGGTGTTTCTTGGCTTTATTATGATAACTCCACACGAAGTAGAAGCTAATTCACAATACAGACTTTCTTAGTTTAACTCGAGTTTAATTTTTTTCTTGTTTTAATACATTATTACCTTAAAACATAAAGGTTATACAATTTATTATTTGTTAACCTTAAATAGAGTAGGAGAGTCAAACTAAAAAATAAAATACTTTTTCGGGACAGTTTTAGAGTTTCTTTGTGGAAGGAAATGTGTAAAAATTACAAACCAACATGTTTTTGTTTTTTTTTAATTTTTTTAGTAAAACCAAAACTAAGATTTATTTCAGAAAGAAACATTTCAAAACTAATATATATCTTCAATTTTATTTTCTTTGTTTATAATCTCTAAATTTATAGTAAAAGAAAATAGTAATCGATTTAAAATAGTTTATTTTTGAATAATGAGATCAATAATAAATAAACAAATATTATGACTTGTATTTTTTGGGCTCCCTCAGGAAATATTTAAAACTTTCTTGTATTTTGTATTATGTATTTTGGTATTTTAAAAGTATTTAGGTATAACTAAATGTAAGCTTTATTTCTGGAAGTGATGGTTCAAAACGAGTATATTTTCAACTATCTTTCTTATTTTATAACCTGTATAAATTTATAATAAAGACAGCAGTAAGATTATTAATCGATTTAAAATAGTTTATTCCTAGGAAATGGGAGTGAGTATAAATAAATAAATATTATGACTTGTATTTTTTCTACCGTCCTTGGTAAGGGCCGCTCCACTCAGAACTTATAAAACTTTGAAACCTTATAGATCAAGTTTTGCCAAGAAGTCGATAACCAAGCGATTTTTGATAGGTTATAGGAAACAACAAATTACACTTTCTGACATATTATACTCCATCAGACGATATATATATATAATTAAATTATTTTATATTTACTGGAATACAGTCATATATTCAATTACGTAAATGATTTCGTTTGAGTTATTTTATCATTTATAGTTTGTATTTTTAATAATTATTACTGTTCAAGCCCAAATTAACAATTAATTATAATTGTATTTATTTCTATCAAGAGAACAGATGTTCTTTTGTTTTTTTATGTGCGTGGGTTTTATTATTGTTAAAAAAACATATGATAGAGAGTGTGAGTGAACTATTGTTGTGAGTTGTTGTTAAAGCCAGAAAAACACTATCCCACCTCTTTTTAGTGAAACAAACCTGTTATCAAGAAATTGATCTTATTTCTGTGAAGCCGAAGTGAAGAAAGCACCAGGTGGTAAGTTTTCACCTTTTTTTACCATTCTTATTTTAACCACCCAACAGTCTGACGGGGAAAGGTTCGTTTTTCGATTGAGAAAAGCCCCTCCAACAATTACTATATAGAGGGACTAGCGAACCGCCCTTATTTCGCACGTGTGCAATTTCAATGCGTGGTCATTTATGTTTAAAAAATTTAAGTTTAACCAATTAGAGTTTATCACTATGGAATTATGAGTTTATAGTCATTAAGATAGCACTTTCCAAGAAAATGTTATATTTATTTCATAGCGTCTATTCGTTAGAATATTTAGTCATTGACAGAAATTAGAAACATACATTGGTCAAAATTCAAAACCAGGTCACTTTCTTTATTCGTTATGTTAAACAGTTCCTGTTTTATTAGATTTATTACTATTTAATATTTTAAATCAACTTTGTCTAAATACATTTTTAAGTTTAATTTACTTTTTTTAGTTGGAGCATCATTTAGTTTACCGACGACTTTTCGATTATTTTAACAACGTACGTACGATTTTTTAAGTAAAATATTTTCTAAAGCCTTGGGTTTTACAAATTATATTTTTAAAAAAAATCCATTTCCTGAATAGGAGGATATATCCTGAAAGATACTGTACGCTGGCAAAACTGAATCACTATAACCTCCCTCGTCACAACATAACAAACAACATGTTCAAAAGTTATAACAGATACATATTAACTTGTACGACTGATTTTATTGATTATTCAATTTTCTTTAATCTTGCGCTTTCCAAAGGTATATTGTAAGTCTATGTCACAACTCATAATAATTAAAATTAAATTAAATGATTAATTAAAAATTTCCTTAAAATATTAAAATCGGGCATATCCTTTGAAATAGTAAAAAGTTGTCCTTAATTACGCAGGTAAAGGAGTAATTTTACTATCTAGAAGGATGTGCCCGAATTTCATATTTTAAGGACTGTTTTAATTATGTTTTAAAATTCTTGTTGAAAGAATGCTTAACAATTGACATATCTAGTAACTAGGATACGATTCAAAATGTAAGAGAAATACCATTTTTGACTCGATTCTCCTTTGAAAAGGATACGAATCGAAATATTTCAGTGGTAACCAGGATTACTACACTACAAAGGACGTTCTTTAATATAGCAGCTATCTTTCTGATGCAAAAAGCGATCCGAAATAGCATAAATCTAATTGTTTATTTAAGGGAGCAAGGTTCACGCATAAAAAGGACTAATTTTAATATTTCTGGAGATATTGTCAGGATATAATAAGGACTGTTTTGATTTTTTTTTTTTTTAACTCCAAGATAAAGTCGCCATTCTCTATCTAAGGATTATTAACAATTGACATATCTTTTAACTAGGATACGATTCAAAATGGAAGAGAATCACCATTTTTTACTACTGTTTTGAAATACGAACTAATTACACTGAAAGAAAATTGAGGTGGATTTGATCAATTCAAAAGACTACCACTACCAGATATAACTTAACGATAACCATCAAAATGAACCGAAGTGCTACTTCGTACTCTTTCCAACGGTATATTATAAGTATATATTACTATACGTCTATATTACTACTCATAATTAAGGAATAAATTTTACATGACTTGAATACATCAAATTTTAATTATCCTTCCAAAGAAAGACTTAATAAGAATGTCTTTTATTGATAAGCCTTCAGGAAAGAATGCCCTAAAGGATAATGAAAACCGTATTAAAATCGATCGTGTGGTTTATAAATTCGCCGTATCATTTTATATATAGAGAGATTTTTAAAGAAAGACTTAAAATCCTTCGTAATGTTCTAGACAACCTAATAACATATGGTGTAAGAACAACACGACGGGTTATAAAGTTACCTAACCAGTTTAATAACATTTTAATCCTACAACATGAGCGACTTTATATGAGCGTATAATTAACTGTGTGATAAATTTATTTAGTGATGCACAGATTGCAAGGTAAATTCTACTATTTTGAGAAAAGTGCTTTAATTTGTTTCTGATGGTTATATTTTTGTGATCATGTGATCTGGTCTACGAATAATCTGATGTTTTCTCTCATGACGTAAGCTACAACGTAAGCGGATGCAGCTACAGTAGGAACTGGTCAAAGGAAACGACACATTTGGACCAATCAACTGCTAATACTGGACCTCTTGTAGCCATTAAACAGAAGAACAGGCCCTCTTACGGACTGGCTAGACAAATATAACATCTTAGATCATTATCCTTATTTGAATACGGTATCTTTTATCAATTTATATTTTAAATTGTCTTCCTCTAAAGTACCTTTAATTTTGTAGATTACAAAAAATTATGCACATCATCTTGTTAGCATTGATAATAAAGGGAAATAAATGTAATACCCAAATTTGGGGTATTTTTAGTTTAATATGCTTGAAAGTTGTACGTTACAATGAAGGCAACATAGCATCAATAGCATTAAGGTTTTTAATATAACCTTTCTATCTGGATAATTTTTTTAATTCATAAAATAACTACGTATAGTAACATCTATCAGAGATTCTGTATCTTATTTACTTGGATATTAAATATTTGATGTGATATTTGCTGCGTATTTTCGGTATTTTAGAGAAAGAGTTTTTAGGAATCCTAAAATCACAAATAAAATATTTTATTCATTTTGTTGTTTTGGATATATTAGATTTATATTAATCAAACCTGTTAATTTATAAATTTTACTGTCCAACGACACGATTAATTAATTACGTCACTATCAAGATATGTCCAGCTAACCGTTTTTCTACTTTATCTTAAGAGAAAGACTAGTGTATGGAATATTCCAAAATGAAAGTTTATTTAGGACTGGTATAAACAAATAATATTGGGTTGATGCGAAATTAATGCAGGTTTTTAGTAGGTATTGTAAATACGCCATATCTTTACTTTAACCATATATATTTAATCAAAATAATTTCCATCTGAATCAATGCACTTTTGCCAACGTTCAACAAGCTTTCTTATTCCACCAGAAAAAAAATCCGAATCCCTGGACTCAATGAAATCACGAAAAGAATTTTCAATGTCGTCCTGGTTTTGAAAATTTTTCTCCCTCAAAAAGTTGTCCAGATGCCTGAAAAAGTGGAAGTCTGTAGGAGAGAGGTCAGGTGAATAAGGCGGATGTTGGAGAACTTCGTAGCCCAACTCGTGCAGTCGTCGAAGCGTTGGTTGTGCAACGTGTGGTCTGGCGTTATCGTGGAGCAGGATCGGCCCCTTCCGATTCATCAATGCTGGGCAAAGACGTTGCAATTTTTGATTCATGCTGTCAATTTCTTGACAGTACTTGTCAGCAGTTATAGTCTCACCTCGATTGAGAAAGCTGTAGTGAATAACACCAGCATTATACCGCAAGATGACGGCCCCGACCTTCCTTGTCTTCGAGGTCGAAATCTCCTCTGCGAAACTTCTGGAACCAACGCTGCACCGTGCACTCATTAATAGCCCCCTGACCCCACACTTCATTAATATTACGAGCCGTTTGCGCAGCGCTGCGCCCTAATTTAAATTCGTAAAAATAAATTTGACGAAAATCGCACTTTGACATTTTCGATTCAAGACCTTTGAACACACTGAACAAAACGATTTTACTAAACAAATTCATGGTGAAAGAGAGGGTATTAGATAAGGTTTGTTTTGGTATAATAATGATCAATGTTAGGATTAGCTTTGTTTACACAATTGGAATTAAGATATTGCAATAGAGGAAACCTGCATTAATTTCGCATCAACCCAATAGTTGGTTCCGAATTGTAATTAAAAGGTTCAAAGCAAAAATTGTAATAGTGCCATTGAAAATGCGTACATAGCTCCAGCATAATTCGTTAAATTTTATTAAGAATTAATGAGCTTTATTTCATTAGTTAAAAGGCTACGTTTTATTTGGTCTGAGCTTTTCAAAACTTACTATTAGTGTTTGAATTCCCAAATTAGAGTAAAAAGCTCTGCTAAGAAATCTCAGTCTATACGATTTACCAACTGGAAGGAAGAGATTTCAGCAACTAAATTTTTACTAAACTCAGAGCTATCATATACCAAATGTTTGAACTTACCGTAGCCGTATATTATTACCATTAAAAAAATTATATTGTCGATTATAAGTTGAATATATTGAATAAATAATATCAATTAATGTAGATAATTATTATCATAATTTTTTAATGAACTTCTAAATTTTGTTAAGTTTCACTTGTAATTCCTTCTTTCATCACTATACTTATCCGTGGGATAGATTGCTGAAGCAATTTGTTTAGGCAATAAGAGTTGTATTCATTGATAGGTCAATACATTTAAGAACAAAAAACAAAAACAAATTTAATATTGTCCTAACTTATATTTCTAATTAACTAATATATATTTTGTTTTCTTAGAAGATAACAATGGTTCGTTTTTAAAACAAAACACAGAAATTCGTTATGTTAATAACAAAGACTTAGGATTCTTCTGGAATAGTCGCAAGACATTACCAAGATGTATAAATTAGAAATTATGGCATGCATGTACAGATTGTTTCCGAGGATTATCCCACGAAAGTTCAATTTATATTCCTTATTTTATACTTAGTGGTGATAATCATGACATCGCTACATAAATTACATTTTTTTTTTTTTTTTTTTTTTTTTTTTTGCCTTTACTTAGTTTATATTTAGGTATTCTAACGTAGCTATTAATTAGCTTTCACAATAAACAGAAGCTTACCTGTTTAGCAAAATGAACCCAGAAATGGTTAAAAAAAAATTGTCTACAGTATAATTTTTATAAAGATGGATATGTATTTTTAAATATTATCTATATTACAATAAAAATTAAAAAGTAGAAAAAATTTGTGACGACAGTAATAATAATAATTCTTTATTTATTCTGGGAGAACTCCATTCAGAATAATATAACAGAAAATAAAAAGGATATTTAAGACAGGAGTCTTAGAGTAAACAAATTGAAAACAGTTGAATGAAACTAATAAAATGAACAAATAAAATAACTCAAAAGATTAATTCTAGTAAAAATGTACAAGCAAATTTTAAAAAACTGTTAACATGAGAACAGAAAAATAAGATATAATGAAAATAAAATGAGATTTAAGAAAAAAAAAAGAAGTGAAAAGATACAGTATAAAAAAAAAAAAAAAAATCGTTTTAAATAATATTCCCTCTTGGATGTAGCCATGAAAACGAAAAATTGAATAAATAAATAAACTTATCTGTCTGCTTTGTCGATTTTTCCTGAGATTAGCATCTACTTGGAATTATTTGGGAATCGAATCGAAAGGAAATGGCTGAAAAGACGGGATTTAAATGTTGAAAGAGTTTGGGAGTCCCGGATATTTGAAGGAATGTAGTTCCAGAGGGATGCGGATCGGATTAAGAACGATCTATCGAAAGCTGTGGATCGATGAAACGCTAGATACCCATCAGAAGGTCGCGAGTGGGTATTTTTGAATTTAGGGAGATCCTAGATGTAAAAAGGACACCGGAATTGGATAGTAACTATCATTTTGCAAGATATTTCAAATTCTCGTCAATGTATTGAATTTTCAGTTTATACTAACTTTTGCTACCATCATTAATGTTGGGTAATATTTTTTCCTTTATTTTCTTTTAACTTTTGCAGTAAATTTGCTATATATTTAAATAAAATATAATAGAAATTTATTTGAATTCTCTGATTATATTTCTCAAACTTTTTTTTTCCTGAGGTTAAAAGCTTTGGTCATGGAAGCCGTCTATCGAGTGTATCACCCACTTTTATCACTATAAACCAGCTACAGATTGAATAGTTATTTCAACTACCTGCTAGTGCATTATATTTGACGTCTTACGAAGCCAAGAACATAGCAAAAGTATGTTTAAAGTATGACATTTACGATAATCATGAGAGAAATATAAATATATTGTATAATGATGCTATTAGAATGCGATATAAAAACAGTCAAGGTGAACCAGGCGCATTGCTTAATCTACACATCTACTTACTCTTCTCGTCTGCAATGACTCCGGCAGCAGAAACGTCTCGTCAAAATATCTTCTAGACCTGTATAAAAAAAAATTAATGAAACCATTGAACCAAGTAAACTTATATTATTAAAAATCAGTTTTATTTACTATATTAAATATATATTTAGTTAAAGTATAACCTGAAAATTAATTTAAATGTAGAATGGCTTTGAAAAGAGACGTATAAAACTGAAATCGCAAATTTAAGATTAGTTTCTTCGTCGTAAAGCTATGACATTCTGCCCTATAGTATTTTTTAAAATAATATTCCGCTTGTTCCAGTTGAACAGATCCGCTACCTAGGATTCCTACTTGACAAATGTCTTACATGGAATCCGCACACTAGACTGAAACAAGAAACTGCCCGCCGCTTTCGGTTTACAACAATTACTAGACATACGCTCCAACTACCCACTTCACAACAAAAGGCTCATGACTACCATAATGCCTATATGGACTTACGAAGTAGAGCTTTGGGGCTCTATTACTTCTTCCCGTCTTCAATCCTTACAATCCAAAATCATTCGAAAAATCACTTTACTTACTTTACTTTACTTTAAAAATTACTTTGTCACGAATAAGCTCATCCATAACGACCTAAATAATAATATAAGCTGATTTGGCGCGAACCAGGTATCAATCCTTCCATGGCAAACTCCACTCCCAATCTAACCCACTAGTTTCAATCCTTGCCTCCTCTTCCATTCCTCACAATCCTCCGAGACATCTGAAAAGAAGATGACCTCGAGACCTAGTTTAGATTACCTTCTGGAGAGCTGCCAATGGGTAGTTTATCTTCATGTATCTTTCACTTATTTAATCTCATAGCTCATTTATTTGTTGTATTAACCAATACAGTTGTAAATATCAATAAATGAAATAAAAAAAGACTGGTATGTTACATAAATGGTACAGCATGTATAGACTTAATATACTTTACACTATGGATTGTACACATTTTTACCATTATCTCAAAAATAACCCTTATGATTTTTTTTAATTAACTAAAGTCTTTATATCGATATAAAATTGGATTGGATTTTATATTATGTAGATTTTAGCGTCACTGAAATAAATCGTAAACATTTTCGAATCACTGTCGGAAATATACAATGTAAGGTCCCTCGGTCCTATATTACAAAATTTCCAAACAGCTATATTTGTATGTGATAAGTCTAGTCAAAAACGCTCTATACACTATAACAAAATGGTTTATTATTTTCAAATTACTATATTAGAGTATAACTGTTTAAAGGAAATCAACTAGTTTAGTTTTTATTGATTTAATTTTTATATTTATCCACATACAAGACTGAAACGACAAAAAACAGCTCGAAGATATCGATTACTACAATACTTACTAGACAAACACTCAAAACTTCCAGTATATTACAAAAGACTCATTTACATAAGTATTATCAGACCTATTTGGACTTATGGAATCGAGCTTTGGGGCTCTACGAAACCATCTAATTCGTCCCGCATCCAATCCTTACTATCCAAAATCCTCCTCAAAATCCTGAATTCTCCTTATTTTGTTACAAATCAACTCATTCATAATGACCTTGATATCCCATTTGTTGCAGAGATAGCCCGTGATAGATACTCCACTTTTCATTCTAAACTCCCTGCCCGTACAAATCCACTTGTCCGTATTTTATCTTCCTTAGATATCCCTAATAACCTTCCAAGGCGACTGAAAAGAAGGTGGTCTCGGGACCTACTGAGTTAAAATAGTTCGTGAAGTGCTACCACTGGGTAGTTCTTTCTCAAGACTTTTTTTTTCATTCCTTAGATTTACTTATTGTGTTCTTTAATACAGTTGTAAATTACTATAAATAAATATTAAAAAAAAATTTATATTTATTTAATAGTTGACATTTTAATTTTAACACCCTTCTCCCCCCTTTGATGGACATCCTATTTAGACATGAGGTTTTTGGTTGTAAGCATCCACTCTGAATAGGTAACTTGTATATTTTAATTTAATTAGTTATTGTTTCATACTTATTAATTAAACTTTAATCTTTTTTAATTGAATTTCAATAATGATGAACATAGTACATCTATTGAATTATTTTATAATTCATTTCTATAGTGGAATTATATTCAATGTTCTTTTTTAATTGTATATTTTAAAGCTATTGACAGATTTTTAAGAATGTAACGTTAATCTTATAGATTATTGACAATTTTAAGTATATACATTTTATTTATTTTTTATTATACCTTTTTATCGTTATATAATTTCATTATAAACTGTTAGATTGATTATTTTCGGTTGTTGGTAATATTTTGTACTTACAGATAAATTTGTTCCTTTGCACCTGATGATGGCATTTTAGCCGAAACGTCGTGCATTGATTTTTAATAAAAGAGTGGTGAAGTGAAGCATAAATTAGCCTCCAATTTTATTCAATCAACTAGTATAAAAAGCAATAAATAATTCAGAGGAAAATGTCCTTGGAATTTTTTTTGGTATTTATTTATTAATTTGAACAGTGGACAATTGAATTTTTTTTTTTTTTTTATTTCTAGACCAATTTTATTGATATTTTATCGTTTGGTAGGAAATTAAATTCTCTATCGAATAACACGAACAACAGAACCTTGATTTCAATTCTTTTATAATTTTTTAGTAAGTTTTACTTAATATTTCACACTCAAATATGCACTCCTTAACTTCCTTTTATTATACATTTATTTTCTTTCACAATTTCTTACATAGTTTTTCTACTTTTCGGGATTCTTTTCCCATTATCAAGACTTTAAAAAAAAAATTTATAGTTTGATTAGTGAAAATACACTATTTGAATATTTGTCTTGAAAAATATTTATTAATTCGTACGGCGGACAAAGGGATTTTTTTTTGTATTCGTTATTCGGGTGCTACTTATCTTGAAACGTAAAAAAAATTATCCTTAAAAATTATCCCTCCTCAAATTTTTAGAGGAGGGATAATTTTTTTGGTCAATTAAAAAGGTTCATTATTAAACAAAATAAACCAAAACGAAAAGTTGTACGCAAATTAATATCAAGTAAACTATTAGAATACCTTCCTTCAGTACCTTTTGAAATCAACGTAAATAATTGACACCATTAAACGGATGTTTTGAAACAATTTAATTATTAATTTTATTTATTGATAAATAAATAATATGTACAACATCAATAAGGGTTCTGTTGTTAAATAAATACTACCTTTTTAAGCCTGTTGTTGGTGATAGAAAGAATGTTTAGAACTTCCGAATTTCAGGTTAATCTTTTACTTCTATCTTTAGGACATTTCGAGTTTAGGTACGTTTGCTCGAATAAGTTTTACACTCTTCAGAGTAGTGGATGACTACGAAGGTAGTGCCTTTTAACGTCCCCTCCGAAGAACGGCATAACTAAGGATTTTTTACTCCCATTAAAAAAAAACCTAGGACCATCTGCGGGTTTGAACCAGTGTTCTTTGGCATAGTAGGCTATTATGCTAACCACCCAGCTACAAGTAATCCCTAGCTTCCGTGGTGATAATTATACTATCAAAATAGCAATCATCATGCATCATTTAAGAAAAGCGCTATCGTGATAGTACTTAAATACTAACACACTGTCCGGCGCGTGTAGTGCAAAACATGAGTCAGAATGCTTACGCTGTGGCATCTTAAGGTCAGGGAATCCAACACACATAAGTTCTATAAACTAATTCTGAAATTATATTAGTACATGTATTTAATATATCATAGTACTTACAAGTATTTAGTTAACATTACATGAAATAAAAAATATTTAAAAACAAAGAACGTTCTAATAATTGAAATAGCATTCCTGGGGCCTCATGCATGGGTGAACGAGATAATACCAATGTCAGTGTAACCATACTTATACGAAGGACGAGTGACTAGTTATTTATACGGTAAGTCATATGTTTTCCTAAATACAATTCGAAGGTTTATATTAATGTTATAATGTTTATCGATCGAATAAGTCATTCCAAGAGGTAAGGACTGGTCAGATCTATGAAATTCGGACTAAATATCAATATTTAAAAAAAAACCCGATATACACTAATACTCTAGACATATTTATAATAAAAACTGTTGATCAGTGGTTCTCGCATGGGGAATTACTAAGGTGTCCTCGAGATATAATTGAAAAATATTATTGTAGATACCAAAAATTATTTAAACATGACACAGTCACGATAAAAATTTCCATTAGAAAAATAGCTTGACGTATGCCAATGCGCTGTTAACTTACAATTCACAGCTGCAAAACCACAACAATTGCATTAGTAGGTCTGCCATCTCAATTTTTGAAAGACGTGGTCTCGTGGATAGAGCAGTTTGAATGTGCTGATAAAAAAGTACTGTTTGATCGATTTAGAGTTTATCGCTTTCGGATTAGAAGTTTATCGTTACGAAAAGTGCACTTAGCAAGAAAATATTTATTTATGTTTATTTTATAACGCCTTGTTATTACTATATTCAATCATCGGGGTATATAAGTATTATGAATTGGTCAATTAAACAAAATTGGTTCAGTTTATTTGTTTGCCATTTTAAAGTGAAACATAGATCAAATTTTTTCCACAGCTTCTAGAAGATCTTACAACTTTGGGTGATTTTAATGTCATTTGGATTGTTCACGATAAAACATTTCTATTGTTTTTAAATAGCAGGAAAAACCTTAATAGGAAGCGTAGCGAACACCCCTACTGTCCAAGTTTCGCCACTTCTGCCAGTTACAAAGATATGTTCTTAAGTTTACGGCCTTAAAACAACTTTCTATTACCTGTACGACTTATTTTATTGCAAATAAACTTCTCTCAATCCCTGGCCATTTTAACAGTATATTATTCTTCTATACTACTATTCATATTTCAGGAAAGATTTATCGATGTGTTTATAACAAAAACATTATTTTCCCACCTAAAGAAAAAGTGAATTGAATGTATCGTATTGAGTTTTAAAATAAGCTCGTAGCGTTTTTCAACATTTTAATTTAATCATCTCTGTATTTATAAAATCATGTTTACTTGGTCAATAATATTTACATATTCTAAAAACGGATTAGTTAAGGTACTCATTCATCAGTTTCAACCGAGATTCCTAATCTTAAGTGCTATTTTGAGAAAAATTCATTTTCGTCATTTGATGATTTTTTTATATCCGAAAATGAAAATGCGTTGCATAGACGGTTAACAAAATTTGCAGTGTGTAAGTCGATGATGCCTTAGGAGAAGCCATAAGTGGTTAGCTCAGAACCGGAAATTTTGATTTGAAAGATGTAAAGCTGTCGCGTCGTCCTCAACTCTTTTTTTTTTTTTTTTTTTGTTTAATTTATGCAATATATAATAAAATACACAAAACATAAATAATGCTGTACCAAAGTAGACCAGTCTCTTAAGTAATCACATAACATAAACATAAGATATAAACACATTAATAAATGAGAGAAAATTTTTTTTTTTAATTTATTAATTTATTGAAATTTACAACTGTATTAGTAAATACATCAAGTAAATTGGCTCATAATATAGATAATATACATGAAAAGACATGAAGAGAATATGCCCATTGGCAACACTCTACTAGGTAATCTATACTAGAAGGTCTCGAGGCCATCTTCTTTTCAGACTCCTCGGAGGATTGTCAGGAATGGTAGAGGAAGCAAGGATTGAAACTAGTGGGTTAATGTGGGAGTGGAGTTTGTCATGGAAGGAATGATACCTCCTACGGGCCAAATCAGCAACATATGGGACATTAAGGACTTTATGGATGAGTTTGTTGGTGACAAAGTAAGGAGCATTGAGGATTTTCGAAGGATTTTGGATTGTATGAATACGGGAAGAATTTGATGGTTTAGTAGAGCCCCAAAGCTCAACTCCGTACGTCCAGATAGGCCTTATGATGGTAATATAGATGAGCCTTTTGTAGTTAAGTGGAAGGTTAGAGCGTCTGTCCAGTAAGTGTTGAAGTAAGCGAAACCGTTGGGCAGTTTCTTGTCGTTTCAGTCTTGTGTGCGGATTCCAAGTTAGTCGTTTGTCAAGTAGGAGTCCTAGATAGTGAACCTGTTCAACCGGGATTAGCAGAATATAATTAAAGGACACTGTAGGACAGGATGTCGTAGGTTTACGACGAAGGGTAAAGGTAATTTGGAGGGATTTGTTGGAATTAATTTTGATTCTCCTATTCTGACACCATACTTCAAGGTCTCTGATGTGGGAAGACAAAAAATAAATATAAAAAACTTCCACAATTTGAAAAATAAAACATCAAATGTATCTTACAGTAATATATATTTAGTTCGTTTGTGAACATACCGTTTTCAAGTCCTTCAACTGTTGATGATGGCCTAATTCCAAAAATTACCTGAAAAATGGCAAATTTTGATAAATCAAATTGGGTCGGTCATGCATAATTGATAAAAAATATTTACAAAAATCTGAAGTTTTTGTTGTAATCGCCTGTTAAAAAAGCTACAAATTTATTTTACTACCCAATACATGTGCATAGTATATAAACTAGTGGGAATTTGCAATGCCTTGAAAATTTATCCCACCGCTTCCTAGATGAGACCTTGGTCCAGAGCACGAACTGGACCGCTCAGGTAGAGTCGATAATTACACCTATTACCAAGCCTTCCGTTCCTGTCTCTTCCGCTTCACACCGGAAATGAGCTGAATTCCGTTGCATAGAAGGTGATGTAAGACATTATTTTGCGGTTTAGGATTTTCGGGAAATTGTAACAGGAGAAGAATTTGCAAGAAAAATATATTACTGCAACGATATTTACATACAATACTAATAATAAACCGTTGATTTAGTCCAATTTATTATATATTTAAACTCATTCATCATTATTTAAATAGCTGTTATTTGAGCATGCAATTTTTTTTCAATACAGTTTCCTAAAATCTAAACAAAAGGTGAGGGATTTTTATGTAAATTCAGTAATAAAAACGCTGCAAATTATCCACAATGGTTTATAATTTCTGAATAATTATTTTATGGTATTGCAATTTATATATATATATATAGCTGTGTGTACAATTAATATATATATGTACAGCAATAAATCATTATAAATCAAAAGCCAAAGACAGACAAAGCAGCAACACTGAATTTATATAAAGGAAAATGACAACCACCACTGCTAAATCACCAATCACTAATCTCCAAGTTCAAAACGATAAAAAACGGATTTTTTTTATTCGGTATTCGGGTTCTACGTATGTTGAAACTTAAGACCACAATGTCTTGTTTTTTTTCTTTTTGATGGGTCGATAACAAAAGTTCATTTATTTTTATGACGTTTGATTTTGACTTTTACTGTATCAAGATGCATTTTAGGGTTTATCTGTTGTATAGACATTTCATGTCAAAGTGTCCAAAGTAATTCGGTCCTATATTAGTAATACGGTATATCATCTCATTAGTATTGCTAAAAAAACAGTTAAATATATAAGTTGAATGAATTCGATATACAACTGAAGGAGGAATCTGCAAAAATATTTGTTAAGGCAATTTTATAGATTTTTTATAATAAGAACAGTAATATAGACGTATGATATACCGTTTGAAAGCTAAAGATTTTAGAAAAATTATTATTTTGTACACACAATTGTTAAAGTTAAGGTAGAATGACGAAAAGCTGATAAAACTAACTGATTGTCGTAGATAGTAATCTAAGAGATTATTTAATAAAACACATGTTTCCATTGAAATTCAATGTAATTAATTCTTTAAAAATTTATTTTTACCTCTAACTGTATTTAATAATTCTTAAAAACAATTTAAATTAATTTTAACGACGAAGCTAAGTGAAAGTCGTGTGTTGCGCGCACCAGATTTTTTCGATTAAATTTGCCGAATTAAAGCGAAATTTTATCAAATACTGGCTTCTAGATACCTATAAAACAATATTGTCTGCCGCCACTCTGCAGTGGGCTTAGCTATAAACTTTTCATGAGTAGGGTTTTGATGGGTGGCAAGATGAAGAAAGGTTGTTGGTGTTATCGGAATAAAATCCTCTTCTGTTTGGACTACTTTTCTGCAGGACACTAACATTTTTATCTCCCGTTTGATGGTAAACATTGTGTGAGAGTAGGAGCGAAGGTCATGAATAAATAACTGTTGGAATCTCCTTTAGCACATCACTTATCGATTGTGCCACTGGGGTCACGCTAATTTTGCTAGAAATCCCATTAGTGGTTATTGATTATTTGATCACGGCCAAATATATTCCTAAAATAGACCTTATTTTTAGAGATAGCAAAAAAACGCTCATTAATAGGATCAGGCACCACTAACTCTCTAGCTCTTGTTCACGCATCAGTTGAATCCTTCTAAAATATTTCTCAAGATCTCATTTTTCCGAAAGCCTACTAGTCCTCTTCGAGCCTCCCATTTCTCCTTTAATGGCTTTTTATTATAATTGAATACATTTCACAAAACATACTTAGTAAGAAAATACTCGCATGATTATTACATTGTTTTTATTTTGTGGGCTCTTAAAACAAAATAGATTTTAAATTGGCAGCTTTGGTGTGACGGCTTAAAAAATATAATTAAAAATAAAAACCACGAACATTTCTACTTTCACTTACTTTTGTATGAAATATATAACAAGGGAAAGTATTTTCATTCATTCATATTCTGACAATGTTCGAATTCCAGTTTTCAACGGAAATACACTTTTTAGGGTCCCCTGATTCCAAATAACCAAGTCCCGAAAAAAGGTCCGCGTGTGTGTGGTAAATATAGAACGAAACTGAAATTTTATTTAAGGAACAATACGCCCAAGATGTTACAGCAACTTTTTTAATAAATCGGCTGACCATAAGTGCCACTTTATACCATGAATTTTGCACCTTCTTATGGTTTTATCAAAAACGGCTCTAACGATTTTGATTACCATACCTATGTAAACCAGTTACCAATGAAACTGAATACACTTTTTATTTAAATTAACTTTAAATTTGAGTCCATTTAATAGTTCGTAAATTGATTTTAACAGCCGGTAAGTCGTGTGTTGTCCGCACCACATTTTTTACCTTTATTTACCTATATATATATATTACATAAGTTTTATAAAAAAAAAAAAAAAAAAAAAAAAAAAAAAGCTATATTTTAGGAACGCATATCCCTAAGATAATACAGCAACTTTTTCATCAGATTCGGCTAATTAGAAGAGCCACTTTATACTATTAATTTTGCACCTTCTTACAATTTTCTCGAAAAGGGCTCTAACGATTTAAATTAAACTTACTATATCGATGTAAAATTCAATGGGGCTTGATATCATTCAGATTGAAATAGCCTGTCAGAGCTTAGATGGCGATATTTTAATTTTTTTCTTTTGAAGTATTTTTAATTTTGTATATTTTATAAAAATAACTATATCATCACAATAGATAAAAAACGAATAAACATATAATTTGAATAAATTCGATATCCAACTAAAAGAGAAAGGAGCAAAAATATTTCATTATGCAATTTTTATTTCCTTTATCAATAAAATTATTCTGTACAAAATTAAAGTACTTTAAAAAATCTTCAAAAATAAATATTTAAATATTTTAGCTAAAATGAATGGTTCCGAAGGTAATGAAGTGGTAATAAACAGGGGTTTTCCTCATGTAGTAAAAATTCTTTCAAACTCCATGAAATATGAGTGTTCACGGGCAACAGACAGGCTTTATTATTTTTTATCGTTGATATAATCAATCAGAATTAATAAACAGTATAATTCTTATTCAATTATGACTAAAAAATATAATTAACCATGGCCACTATTATTTACACTTTACACTATCAGCTTCATAGAAACGTAAATATCGAACCATTTCAGGATAGAACCCCCTGAAGTTCACTTTACTCCAAAATTCGTCCAACGCTCAATATCTAAATACATGCCAACTATAGGAAAACTTAGTACATTTTTTTAAAAAAGTACATTAAAATTGCTATTGGCGGAACATTATCAATTTTCTTTATGTTTTATAGTTTCCAAGATAATTCTTATCAAAGTACTTTTTTGATGAAAAAACGTTGTTATATCACCATTGTCCACATTTATTTTGTAAAAAATCATTATTATCTCCAAGAAGATTATGAAGATGAATCGAACTATGACTGATATTTTTAACTTCAATTTGAGTGATGGTAGAAATTCTAAAGTTTAATAACTACGAGATCCGATAGTTTAAGTAAAAACTGTTTTCTTTCTAAAAATCGGAAATCAACATTTGCTGCTTTAATGTGTGAAATTTCATAGAAATTGATCTACCTACGAAAATGATGAAGATAAAGTACATCATGACATATTTAATGAGCTTCAACTTGAGTAGTAATAGATATGTTGCGTTTCATACTTTCCGAGATAAAATTTAACAAGTAAATATTTGTTTATTTCATTGTGTAAAATATCATAAAAACTGTACACTTCCTAATGCAATTATAAAGATAAAGTAAATCATAGCCCGATTAATTAGCTTTGATTTAAGTGCTAATTGACGTCTGTAGGTTTAATAGCTTACGAGATAAAGGTCATTAAGTAAAAAGTTTTTTCCGCTAAAAATCAGAAATCAATATTTTATTACTTCATTTTGCCATATATGTTCAATACTTTCATTTTGTATAGAACTTCCTCTGGCGCGTCTGGCCGTGTAGGCCCTTGGCCGCGTGGTATAGACTCCTGGGAGAATATACTCACGTTTTTCGATAAAATGTTTAGGGTAGGGTCATCTATTTTAGCGAGTTGCCATGAGTAGGCTGACGAGTCTCACATACCCGGGGGAGATGCTGTGGGTGAATCCCCATTTAATTATATTCTTATAAAAGCCCCGCTGGGACTGGGATTCGAACTCACAATCCACTTAGCCACCGGTTCCCCTTGAATAGAATGGTATTTTCAATAAAGATAATACTTTTTGAGATACTAAAAAAAAAAAAAAAAAAAAAAAAAAAAAAAAAAAAAAAAAAAAAAAAAAAAAAAAAATCCTCAGTCCAAATAACTAAGTCCCGCAAAAAGGTCTCTGTGTGTGTGGTAACTCTCGGGCGGAAACGGTAAGTCCTATGAAACTGAAATTTCATATATAAGACAACTATACGCCCGAGACGTGACAAAACTTTTTTCATCAAAATGAGCTTACCAGAAGAGGCACTTTATACCATGCATTTTGCACCTTTTTTCGATTTTCTCGAAAACGGTTCCGACGATTTTGATTAAACTCGCTATATCGATGTAAAATTTAATGGTCTTTAATAGGTAAAAATGTAGGTTTATCATATAGGTATTATTATCATGTAGGTTTTATTTGGATAAAAATGGTCTGACAGGGCTTAAATGCCGATATTTTAAATTGTCTTCCCCTAAAGTACTTTTAATTTTGAAGATTCAATAATAATAACTAGATTATCTTGCTAACGCTGATGAAAAACAGGTAAATATATAAATTGAATAAATTCGATATCCAACTAAAGGAGAAAACAGAAAAAATATTTTTTTAATGCAATTTTTCGTTTTTGAACATAAGAGCAGTAATATACATGTATTATATACCGTTGGAAAGCTAAAGATTTTAGAAAAAATATCATCTCATACACAAGCTTTTAGAAGTTAATAGAGAGTGATGAGAAGAAGATAAAACTAACTGATTATTTTAGATAATAATATAATAGATTTTTTAATAAAACACATGTTTCTATAGAAATTCAATTTGATTAATTCCTTAATAGTTTCACGTATTTTTATCTCTAACTGTATTTGAAAATTCTTTCATTGATTTTAAAAATCGAGGTAAGTGAAAGTCGTGTGTTGCCCGCACCAGATTTTTTTTTTTTTTTTTCCGGATTAAAACCTAATTTTACCGAACTAATATAAAGAGAACATTAAAAAAAAATCGAGCTACGTCAAAATTTTAATACTGAATCCAGAGACCATTAAACTAAAGCAAGTCAAGTTCCAACTACGGACGCCATTTAGTAATAATGGGGCAACTTTTTTTTCTAAGAAAATAATTTTTTTAATAAAGTGTCACAAAAACCATTCACAACAAAAACAAAAGGTGAATTTTACTTTGGCGGATGAAGGAGAACGTACGGCGGAAGGATTTATTTAACTACAATAAAGCCATTTTCTCAGTCTTTAACCCACTCCCTATACTTTACTACTCCATTCAAGTAAGTCTTGGAAACATTTTTTCCATGAATTTGTCATTCCCTTTTGGAATAAGTTTTTCCATGCCTTTGACTAACTTGTTAGGCACTAGCGAAATGCTTATTTAAAGTGCTGTTCAAATTAGATACTAAGTTTTCCGTTTACTTTCTTTCACACTGTCCTTTGTCCCCTTTTTCATTTTTCCAGCATACCTCGCACACAGGTCCGATGGTTAGCGTTAAATAATAAAATTTGTCTTTTCTTTATAATTTTTTACTTAAGTTTTACTTAATATTCACACTCTTAACATATGCACTCCTTAACTTCCTTTTATTATACATTTATGTTCTTTCACAATTTATTAGATAGTTTTTCTACGTTGATAATTCCCCATTATCAAGACTTTTTTTAAAATACCTTTTAACAACACCACTCATTATTTTTACATTTATAGCTAACTGATATAGGTCACTTTTCACTTTTCATAAAATCATATTTTGATGATTTAATTCTTTAACAGATTGTTCAAAAATTAAATTACTTGGTATTCTTGTAGATTCTATCTTAAATTTTATTTTTATCCGAATGCACCAGATTTTGAACATGCTATTACTTAATCAGGGAGCGGCGGGGTCTAGTGGATAGAGCGCTAGTCTGCTGTGCTCCGGGTCCTGGGTTCGAATCCCGGCTGTGGCGGAATATTATTTATTCTGTTAATTCGGTCGGGGGGCGACCCTAGGGTATGGAGACCCTCCTGGTGCAGACCCAGTCTCTTTAAATTGGGTACCCAAAATAATTGGGGAAAAACCTAGCGACTGAGCGTGATTAAGGCCTAATCACCTCATTGCACTGCCGTTGGCCTAGAAACAGTACGAATCCCTATATGTACTGAGCCCAAGACCCTTCATGGGTTGTAGTGGTACAGGTATTACTTAATCAGATTATTAATTTATTGGACCTCTTTAATATCTACTATCTCCAGCAATTCAAATTCTTAATTATAAAAAAAATTGACTGAAAAAAAAAATCTCGTCACTCCAATCTCTTTATCCCTTCCCAGAGATCCTGAACATATGAACGCTCCTTTTTTGCTCGTTCGACTTGCTTTTGGAACTCCCTGCAGTCAAACATCCTCCATTCTCTTTTTCACATCAGTGTCTTCTCGCTTCCGTTATTATAAGAATAATTACTTCTTTACTTTAGTTTGCCCGTTGTTAAATTTTAGTTTTTCACATCCATTTATAGAAGGTTCTTATTTTTTTCTAACTTAATTACTAAACTAAAAAAATTAATTAATGCCATGTTAAAATAACTTGAACCTGAAGATAAAGTTAAAAAACAAAAAAAAATGTTCATAGTTTGTTGGTGCGAAATCGCTCCAGTATGTTTGATAAGCATGCCGTAATTCTTCTCTATTAAACAATTTCATATTACAATTATCATAAAAATAACATGATAACTTTTTACTAGATATAATAATACAATAATCTTGTTGGCACTTTTCTAAAAAATTACGTGTTTTCTGTTACTTTACATACATTTACATAAATTGAAATATGATCAGCTTCACTAGAAAATGTCAAAGAAGTTACATAAATGAAGCCAACAACCAATATACATACAGCATATTGAATTTTGCAAAAAGGTTTTTAGTTTTTAAATGTTTATTATTGCATAATTTGAAAAAAAAAAAAAAATGATTTACCAGCTAAACATAAAATTTTTTTTTTTATCGGACCTGCATTAGCTCTACGCATAGCTAACAAATTATTAGAAGAGCTTTGCTATAAAATTGTGTTAATGGACACGCCAGGTATTTTTAAATGGTGTCTTTATGTCTTTTTTTTATTAAAATCAGATAATGGAAAAACAAACGTTTTATGATAATTTCATAGTTCCTTTAAATTAAGTACTTTCCTTTAATTTATTCCTACTAGTACATTACAGGAGGAACAATTTAGATAAAGCGATGAAAGATAACTTTTAGGAAAAACATGAAATGTATTCGTATTTATCATGTAGAATTACGGACTATTAATTAAAAATTGTACGAAGTAAATAGAATATATATATTTAAATTTAAAAGTCGAATTCAATTATTAAAGTGAAAAAGATAGAAATGTAAAGGAAGATACAAGGAATCTATTTTTGAACCGTCGGGAGTTTAAAGTGTTTGGGTGTTTCGTAAAGCTACTCATGGTGGCCTAGAAAACGAAATTGATTCTGCTGTCAAATAGGAGCCATTCTGAGCTGAGAGACATTATAATGTTTAAAAGTGTATTTCTTAGTTTTAACATCTAAAAAGGGTTCATTATATTAATAATAGTATTGCCTGAGGAATCGAGAAATAATAAGGTACAATATTAGGTTAAACTTATTAAACTATAAATGTTTAGGCTTGATTGATTTATAATATAATTATTTTATAGCATATCGTAGGTCTAATTTATTATTCATACATATATATATATATATATATATATATATATATATATATATATATATATATATATTTTATATAATGTATTAGCTATTTTAAAACAGAAGAGAATGTTCTTCACACAACCTTTCCTCTACACTCTATAAATAAATTTAAAATAATTTCAAAATACTGTAATCCATAATACTTTAAATATTCTCTGTAAGATGTACTTTCACCGAGAACATGAAAATATTTTTCTCAAAAATTGCATAATTACGGTTCCAAGATAATTAAGTATCCAGTAATATTTTTGGTTCAGGTCTAATCGTCGTTTGGGCGATAATAACCATTCGCAGTTTTTTGCCCCTACAACCAAAACAACCAACCGACTAGATATACCTATGCCAAATAAGTATAGAGAGATCAATGAGATGTGTATAACTGAGTTACTTACAATCAATCAATATTAAAGGTCTGTACAACATAGTCGAGTGGATTAGTAAACAAATCAATCAAGTTCTTATTGAATGTGGAGTTGTCTATATAGTTATGTAACACCAAAGCAACTTAGCAGTGATAGAGAGAGGTATTATGAGAGTAAGCAACTTATGAGAGAGGTATTATGGAACTGCTAACAGTTATCATAGTTATGAGTTAGCCTGACATTATGATATTATTGTTGGCAGCGATAAGGTGGTGGTTGAGCGAGCACTGACCTAGGGGACCCCACGGGCCGACATCCTCATGGCCGGGTTAAGGACAGGGCTTGGGAAATAATTTGGACCGGGACCAACGCATGCTTGGCACAGATATAGTCAAGGTAGTCCCTGCGTCTTGTTGATATCAGGACTCATATCAACTAATATGGTAACTAAATAACAAGTCATAGACATTATAAAATTAATAGTAATAAAATTCTCTTGAATTTTTTCATTTATGGAAATGTCTTTCCAGCTTTCTGAGAGATAGCGACAAAATCAATAAAAATATAAAATAAAATTATGTTCTACAATGAAGAGGTGTAACTAATATAAAAATTTCATATTTTCCAATAAATGAATATGATGCGCATATTTATTTAGCTGGTAAATCATTTTTTTTTTCAAATTATGCAATAATAAACATTTAAAAACTAAAAACCTTTTTTCAAAATTCAATATGCTGTATGTATATTGGTTGTTGGCTTCATTTATGTAACTTCTTTGACATTTTCTAGTGAAGTTGATCATATTTCAATTTATGTAAATGTATGTAAAGTAACAGAAAACACGTGATTTTTGAGAAAAGTGCCAACAAGATTATTGTATTAACTAGCTGTGTCACGCAGCTTTGCTCGCGAATATTGCATTTCGTATTAATTTATGTGCGTTTATGGTGAGATTGGCTATAATAAATATCAACTATCAACTACTCTTTGTTATCCTTTAAAGCCCGATCTTGACTTCTTCCTGTCAAATTTACAATAGCAAACCAGTAGAAGTGGTTATACCCATAATCACTTAATATGAAAAAACAATCCTCACAAACCATTTTAAAAAAATAAATAACAATTGAATATATTTTCATAGGAACCTACACTCGAAACAGATATGAAACGCAATATGCTTAAAAAGGTCGGTCACCAGTATGTAGTGACCAGCCAGGTGCCCTTAAGATTTTTTAATGAGAGTAAAAAACAACCTTAGTTATGCCTTCCTTCGAGAGGGACGTAAAATGGTGGTCCCAAGCCTTTGCGATTCCATGAACTCGTTAAAGATCTCTACCCTAACTAAACTTGGAGAGGAAAAAATTAGTCATCATACGATTAACCATAGTAGTATAAAAGTGACGTTAAACGAACAGATGACAACAGTAATATCCTTAAATATATTTGTTATAAAATCTTTGACAATTTTACGTTTAGGTTGTTCAACCACTTTTTGGGCGAAGATTTTCAAATCCTGCCTTATTGCACATCTAGGCGGTAAGACGAACCTCCAGGTAAAATTTTAGCCTCACAACCATAGTAATTTTTTAGATACCAGAAAATTGAGTGGTACTTTTTTTTTATAAATATAGTTGCGCAACACACGACATTCACATACCTTAAATTCACATTGTTAAAACTAATTTAATTTTTTTTAAATACATTAACAGCTGAAAATAAATTGTTAAACAATCAATAATATTTCAATAGAAACACATGAGCTGTTGAGGGCATTGAAACGTTAAGTGTGATAACATTTCTTTGTAGTTTAAATTGTAATTTTTGCAGTGTTTGAGAAACATTTATAGTACAAAATACACACCGTGTTGGTATAAAGTGCAAGGAAGCTAAATAGAAGAATCAAGCAAAGAAATAGACAATAGTTTGAAGTATGCTATCCACTACCTAATCCTGAGAAGATACAGGTTAGCCTAGTAACAGTGCCATAAGGGCACCAACGCCACGCCCAGATAAGAATATTCCTATTTATTTCCTTCCTTTAATCTTTCCTATCTCTTTCACTTTCCTTTCTCCTTACTCTTAAAATTGGGTTATAACCAATTAAAATGGACGAACCGTTTTTTAGTTCAAACACGAAACGTAAAAGGGGACGGATGAAAACTCCTCCAGACCCGATACAAATTAATGACATCGTTGAAAGTGCACCTTCATTTTTGTTAATAAGTAGAGAGGGAGATGAAGGATTTCAAAAAGTATCGCCTTTTTTGATTAATAAATTCTTTTTAAATCTAATCGGTGAGGTTAAAAACATAAAGAAACTACGAGACGGAAATTTGTTTTTAGAAACAGCTAATAGCAAACAAGCTAAAAAACTTCTCGAAACTACAACATTTGCAAATCAATTTAATATTTCAGTTAAGCCCCATCCCACATTAAATTATAGCAAAGGGGTTATTAGATGTAGTGACTTGCAATATTTAGATAGGGACGAAATAATAGCGGAATTTAATGGTCAAATTAAAGACATACTAAGAATAAAAACAAAAACACATGGTAACGAAAAATTGACAAATTCTTATATCATAACCTTTCCCACACCATTCCCACCAGAAACACTTAGAGTAGGTTATCAATCTATTAATGTTGAAAAATACATCCAGCCCCCATGAGATGTTATAAATGTCTGGGCTTTTCCCATCCCACTTTGAAATGCACAAAAAATAAGACTGTCTGCTCTCAATGCGGAGAAGAAAAACACACAGATGGAAAATGCACTAAAGCACCCAAATGTGTAAATTGTGGTGGTAGCCATAATAGCCTAGATCGCGCCTGTCCCGTCTATAAAATGAATAGAGAAATTAAAAGTATTCAGTTCTGTAAAAAAGTGCCCTACAATATAGCTAGGAAAATGTATCAACAAGAAAACCCTCAAAATTGTAATAGATTATACTCTGAAATAACCAGAACACAGCAAACAGTTAAAACCCAGGAAACAGGTACACAAACAGACATTTTTTTCCAATTCGAAGCCCCTATTAGTGACCAAAGAAAGCTAGTAATAAAGCCTAAACAAGCACTTCCTCACCTCTCCCGTCAACATTCTCAAAATCTCAAAGCTTTACACCCGCGACGTCTTCTTCCTCGCCTTTAGATCAAGGCAATTCTGAAGAAGATATTGAGCGGATTGAGGTAGATCCGCCCGACACACATGACGGATTTATCGAGGTTACATATAAAAAGGAAAACTCAAAAAAAGAAATTTCAAAACAAAAAAGTTAATAACAATAAAACTAAGTAACCAATATGACTATATATTTTCTACATTCCTGTTGTATTTCAGTTTATTATTACCACTTTATTTCATGTTTCTTTATTTCCTTTTCTCCTATTCCTTTCACTATTTACTATAAATTATATCTTAGTTCTATCAACCTTATCATGACAGGCTTTTTTCTTTCTACTCCTAAACTTTCCCTTTTTATAAAATGGACTACTTAAAACTTATTCAGTGGAACTGCAATGGTCTATTTCTACACTTCAGTGATCTCCAAATTCTTATCAATGAGTATCAGCCTGCCATTCTTTGCCTTCAAGAAACACATCTCAAATCTTCTGATATCCTCACCCTGAAAAATTATGACCACCACAGGTTGGACAACATAGTTGGTGCCAGGTCGTGTGGAGGTGTCATCATTTTGGTCTCGCATAACCTAGCTTTTCAAATTATTCATCTCCAGACTGATCTTCAAGCGATTGCTGTAAGGATCCAAGGCAACGCACCCTTTACACTCTGCAACTTATACATACCGCAACAGACACCCCTCACCGAGGAACAATTAAATACCATTTTCTCCCAACTACCAGGGCCGGTACTTGTGGTTGGTGATTTCAACGCCAATAATCCGCTCTGGGGTTCGTCCAAAACTGATAAACGAGGGAGAATAATAGAAACAACCTTAGAAACGAATAACCTATTTCTTTTAAATAGTGGTGAAACAACATACCTAAGTCCTTCCTACGGAACTCAAACAGCCATCGACCTCGCTTTCTGCTCCTATAGTGCAGCTGCTGATACAACTTGGACAGTGCTGCCCGATCAATTTTCAAGTGACCATTTCCCCATTTTGATCGAAATCGGAGGTAGAAATCCAAATAATAAGAAAAGACCTCGCTGGATCCAAGACAAAGCCGATTGGCAGAGATTTACAGACTTAGCAAAATTAGACTTCTCACTCCCCGACGACGTAAACGAGTGTTGTTCGCTGATCGCTTCAAAAATTATTGAAGCAGCAGACATATCAATTCCCAAAACCTCAGCTCTATCAAAACCCCGCCCTCTACCATGGTTTAATTCCGAATGCAAAAATGCCATTCGAAATAGAAGGAAAGCATACAGAATTTTTAAGAAAAATATGACTCTCCAAAACTTAATAACTTACAAAAAAGCCAAAGCCGAATGCAAAAGAATCATTACTTACAGTAAGAGAGCTTCTTGGAAAGAATTTGTATCCTCACTGAAGTCAACCACCCCAGCTTCAATCGTCAGGAAAAAAATACGGGCCATAGAGGGGAAAAGGGTACATCAACCTATCCACCCAATATTCACAGGAGATTGGTTAGTGATGAAGAATGCTTGACAAATGAATTTGCTAGGTACTTCTCTTCAATTGGAATGACCTTTAGTGAAGATTTTTTGTCCTACAAACAGAATGAAGAACAGCAACCATTGAACTTCTCTCAAGACTCTACCGACGCCTACAACTATCCTTTTACGATTTTAGAGCTCAAGACATCTCTACATATGTTGAAAAGTAAATCTCCAGGTCCAGACGAATTGACCTACGAGATGTTTAAACATCTTTCTTCGAGATCAATGAACCAACTACTAATTGTTTATAACAAAATATGGACCAGTGGAATTTTCCAAATGGATGGAAGGAATCTCACGTCATACCAATATTGAAAGCTGGTAAAAATAAAACTTTAGTAACTAGCTACCGGCCTATCTCTCTCACCAACTGCTTTGGGAAACTGATGGAAAAGATGGTAAATAGAAGATTAGTGTGGGTTCTATAAAGCAAAGGGCTAATGGACAACCTGCAATGCGGATTTCGCAGACATCGTTCAACATCCGATAACTTGACTAGATTGACTACCCTCATACAAGACTCTTTTATTCAGAAAAAGTTCACGGTTGCAATATTCTTTGACATCCACAAAGCCTTTGACACAGTTTGGAGACATGGCATCTTAAAACGATTCAAAGAATGGGGAATAAAGGGTCACTTGGCTCAATTCATTAAAGGATTTCTCGGAACCAATTACTTCAGAGTCTGCGTTGGAGGATGTCAGTCAAACTGGATAGCAAGTGACTGCGGTGTACCCCAAGGATCAATTTTAAGCCCGACACTTTTTTCCATTGCTTTATCTGACTTACCTGTATGCTTAACACCAAATGTGCATGGATTCCTATTCGCAGATGACCTTGCAATTGCCTGTAGCTCTATAGACCTGGAGTACATACAACATCAATTACAGGTTGTTGTAAACAACCTCCAAGATTGGTCCCGCAGAACTGGATTCCTTTTCTCTACAGAAAAAACAAGATGCGTGTTATTCACACGTAGAAGAAATGTAGATTCTCTCCCCAATATTATGTTAAATGGGTCTCCTCTTATTTACGTAGATAATATTAAGTTCCTTGGTCTTCACCTAGATCACAAATTGACATGGTCCTTACACGTAAATCAACTTAAAAATAAGTGTATGGACAAAATGAAGCTCCTGAAAAAAATAGGGAATACATCATGGGGATCCGATAGGGAAACGTTACTGAAAATATATGAAACGATGATCCAAACCAAAATGGACTATGGTTGCTTCGTATATGGCTCTGCTAGTAACTCAGTACTTTCGAGATTAGACCCGGTCCACCATGCTGGATTACGTTTATCAACTGGAGCATTCCGTACGACCCCAGCCCTAAGCCTTTGTTCAGAAGCAGGAGTACTCCCACTAAAATTTCGTCGCCAGAAACTTGGAGTTAAATATTTAGTTAAGCTATACACCCAGCCGGATAACCCTTCTCATCACTGCTGTATCAACCCTCAAAACCAAACTTTATACGAGCGAGCAAAAAACCCATCTCTTCCTATTGGCTTCAGATTACGCGAATTCCTAAATGAGTTAAAAAATAACAAAATTATGATTAACAAAGAAAAATTACCTCCATGGACTCTCTTCCCTCCTTTCATTAACACAGAATTGCTTAAATTAACAAGGAAAGGAGATTCGAAATACAAATCTATCCACGAAATAAATCACACGTTTGCTGCTACCTTACATCAGTACCGAAACAGTCTAGTCATCTACACCGACGGATCTAAAACAGCTGAATCAACATCTTGTGCTTTAGTCTACAATAACACAGCCAAAAAATATAAACTGAGTAATATATGCTCAATTTTTACAGCCGAATTAACTGCCATACTAAAAGCACTTCAATTAGCATTAACCACCAGTGAGGAAACAATAGTAATATGCTCGGATTCTTTAAGTGCTCTTCAATCTCTTAGCAACCCCTTCACGGAAAATCAGCTTGTCCATGAAATATACCGCCTTCTGCAAACCTTATGTACTTCACGCAGAAATATTACATTTTTCTGGATTCCAAGCCACTGTGGTATAACAGGGAATGAGATGGCCGATAAGGCAGCTGCAGAAGCTCGCTCATCAGACACTGTCGAACCTACCTATCTAACCAGCGCTGAAATTTTCCGTCCCCTAAAGAATAAAATCAAGACCGACTGGCAAAATCTATGGGATCAACAGACAACAAGCAAATTGAGATTGGTGAAACCCAGAGTTGACAAGTGGTCTTCTAGCTCCAGAGATTCAAGAAGAGAGGAAGTGGTCCTCGCTCGGCTCCGACTGGGACACAGCCGCCTCACTCATGGCTACCTCATGGCCAGAGAGGCCGCACCAAAGTGTCAGCATTGCGATGCCAATTTAACCATTAAACATATCATCAAAGAATGTCCAAATTACACGAGAATTATGGCAAAGCATGAAGTACCACGCTCTCTTACAGAAGTATTATGCGACCGTGAAGACGTAAATTCCAAAATTCTAAAAGCATTAAAAGAACTCTGTTTGTACAATTCAATGTAAATACTGAAATAGGGCGATGATAACCGAATATGATGTTTTTCGCCCACAAAAATGTAATAAATAAATAAAAATAGAAACACATGTTTTACAAAATAATCTATTATATTATTTTCTACAACAATCGGCTTTTAATCAATCTCTATGAACTTTTACAATTTTGTGTATAGGATAATATTTTTTATAAAATCTTAGCTTTCCATCGGTATATTATGTATATATTATGATATATTATGTAAACTTTTTTTTATCTTTTCTTCCTGAGTTTGATTTACAACTCATTCAACTTATATTTTTAACCGTTTTTTATCAATGCTAACACAATGATATCATTATTTTTTTCGAATGAACAAAATTTAAGTTACCTTTAGAGAAAGAAAATTTTTAATATCATCGTTTACGTAATATCAGACTATTTCAATCAGAATGAAACCCATATGATATTTAAGCCCGTTAAATTTTAAATCCTTATAGCGAGATTAGGCAAAATCGTCTGAACTGTTTTTAAAAAAAAAATTTGTAAAAAGGTGCAAAATGCACAGTATGGAGTGACACTTCTGAGTCGCCGTTTTTGATGAAGAAGTTGCTGTAACATCTGGGGTTTAAGTATGAAATTTCAGTTTTGCACGACTTTCGCTTACGTGTAGACTTACCACACATATTATCAGTGTGTTCGCGAGACTTGGTTATTTGTACTCAGGGGAACGTACAAAGTGTATTTCTGTTGAAAACTGGAATCCAAATTTTTCACGATCGCAATACTTTGTCTTACTATATGTTTCATAAATAAGTAAGTAAAAGTAAAAATAAAATAATAATAACAATAATGTTTAACAATGAAAAAATGTAACTAATATCAATATTGGATAACATAACTTCCATAAAAAAAAAAGACGAATAACTTAGTTAAGCTGATATAAACGAATGTTCTTCATAAATTGAATGATACTTCAAACGACTTATTCATTAAAACTTAGTAATTTCCAAAAATGTTTTGTGTCAACTATGCAGAACTTTTTTTAAATAACTAACTTATCCATCTGTTTTATTTGTCGATTTTCACTGAAATTAGCAAATCTACTAGGCAGGAAGCGGCTGAATAGACAGCCACTTTGGTTTCGTGTTTACCAATCCCAGTAGGGGGCATGCAGGGTAAGATTAAATTAGACGCGTTTTACAAACTGACATTATTATTTATATACCATATAATTAAACTATGCTTGAGAATACTGATGAACATTATAGTTACACTTGCCATAATATATTACAATTAACGCAAATACCTTTAAAACATTTTTCGGCTGGCGAAGGTGGAATCATCTTAGGCCCCCATTCTCTGCTTCATCCTCCAGCTGCTCCCTCTGACCCCAGACATACCTCGCTTCTTCTTCAGGATGGAACTCGACTTCTCCTGGCTGGAATAAGACTCCTCTTCTTATTGGATAGAACTAGACTACTCTTCTCGAATCTTTTCCTCATTGTCATCACCTCGGGCAGGGCTGATCTGGGAAGTGCACAAAGCCGGGGGTCCTTTGTCCTAATGTCTAGGAAGTGTCCCGAGGTACGTATCGCTGGGGCCCCATGGAGGTAAACGCCTTTTGATGTTTTGCCGACAAAGGCTTATTAAATTTACTTTATTAATACAATAATTATCCAATCATTACTCCCCTCAGTATCCTTTTATTATGTATTATTTTACTGTATTATGTATTATGTAAAATAATTATCAATATATATTGTAATGTATTAAGGATACGTGTTATAATTCAGTTGCGAAATTACTTAGCTTCTGTCTAAAAACTTAAAGGTTAGAATTTATAAAACTGTTATTCTTCCGACGGTGAAACGTGGCCGCTTACTTTGAAGGACGGACAACGACTAAAGTTTTTAGAAAATAAGGTACTAAATATTTGGTCCGAAGAGAGATGAGGCTACTGGGGAGTACTTAACGTCACTTTTATACTACTATGCCTAATCGTATGATGACTAATTTTTTCCTCTCCAAGTTTAGTTAGGGTAGAGATCTTAAACGAGTTCATGGAATCGCAAAAGCTTGGGACCACCATTTTACGTCCCCTTCGAAGGAGGGCATAACTAAGGTTGTTTTTTTCTTTCATTAAAAAATCTTAAGGGCACCTGGCTGGTCACTACATACAGGTGACCGACCCTTTTAAGCATATTGCGTTTCATATCTGTTTCGAGTGTAGGTTTCTATGAAAATATATTCAATTGTTATTTATTTTTTAAAAATGGTTTGTGACGATTATTTTTACATATTAAGTGATTATGGGTATAACCACTTCTACTGGTTTGCTATTGTAAATTTGACAGGAAGAAGTCAAGATCCGGCTTTAAATGATAAAAAAGAGTAGCTGATAGTTGATATTTATTATAGCCACTCTTACCATAAACGCACATAAATTAATACGAAATGCAATATTCGCGAGCAAAGCTGCGTGACACAGCTAGTATATATATATATATATATATATATATATATATGGCGGTATCACCACATAAATAACATTGATAATGAATTATATCTTTATTACAACACACATTTAACATTGTTTTTAAACACACAGGTATTTTTTGTAACACAAAACACGTGAAGGTTACGTCTCCATGGCAACCCCATGTGTTGACGCCACACATATATATATAATACAACTATAGGTTAGGTTAGGTTATTTTATTTATGGGCACAAAACATCTGGGGTCTTTAGCGCCCTTTTCTATTTACATAAAAATTTCATTAGATTTTTTTAAACAAATCAAATGTTTTTAAAAACTCAATTGTTTTTCTAATCGTTGTAGTGTTGTCACCTAGTATCCTCTTGAGGTTTCTTTGAATATTTTCTGTCTGAAAATAGTTGTGGTATAGTGGGCAGTCCTCAAAGATGTGGCAGATGGTCAATCGCTGGTTGCAGTTCTCGCAGCTCGGAGGTGTGCTTTTCTCTATAAGGTATCCATGGGTCAGTCGCGTGTGCCCTATTCTTAAGCGAGTCATGACAACACCTTCTCGCCTGTTGAGACTATTGGCGCTCTTCCACGGTTTAACATCGGATTTGATACTTCTTAACTTATTCGACTCTTCTGTATTTTCCCAAAGCTCGGCCCATGTCATTATCGCTTGTTTTTTTAGATAAGCGCATAGATCAGATTTTGTAAATATCGGGGTGATTTCTGTACAGGATAATGCTGCTTCTTTGGCTGCTTGGTCTGCTTTTTCGTTGCCTTTTATCCCTACATGCGATGGTGTCCAAACAAGAACCACGCTTTTGTTTATACATTTTATCATCGAGGCATTGGCTTGGGCTTTCTTTATTACAGTATTATTGGAATAAATATTTGTAAAAGCCATTAAGAAAGATAAAGAGTCCGTAAATATTACGAATTCTTCCTCTTCAGACTGTAGGATTTTGTATAGTGCTGAACTAATTGCGTAACTTTCTGCTGTGAAGTTGCTAGCAGTGTGTGGAAGTCTGTGCTTAACAATATTGGGTTCGATTACAACAGAACATCCAACGCTATTTTCTGTTTTTGAGCCATCTGTATAAATATGGGTCCTATTTTCATATTTGTCCTTAACGTTTTGATATTCAGTTGTATAGGTGAATTCTGAGGTGTTGTTTTTCTTAAATTTTAGAAGCGTTAGATCTATGGTGGGTAGTTGTAAGGTCCATGGAGCGAAATTATTTTCAAAGATCGTTGTTTCGATGTCTTGGATTTCGTCTATATATCTTTTGTATCTGACTCCCAGTGGGGCAGCTAACCTTCGGTTTTCTGCAAACCATCTTGTTTTGGGTTGGAAAACATGTTTCCATGCAGGATTATTTTCATTAAATTTTAGTTTGCCGATGTATCCACATGCAAGCTGCTGTCGCCTGACAGCCAGAGGAGCAAGACCAGCTTCTACACATAAACTATTAACAGGACTAGTTCTGAATGCACCCGTAGCAAGTCGGATACCAGCGTGGTGGACTGAGTCTAAAGCTGAGAGATCTTTAGGATTTGCAGATGAGAAGATAGTGCAGCCGTATTCTAATTTGGGTCTTATCAAACAGGAATATACTTTCAGCATGCTAGGCCTGTCCGCTCCCCACGAGCATCCAGCTAGAACCTTGAGAATATTTAATCGTTTTTGAGTTTCCTCCTTTAACCACCTAAGATGATCTTTCCAGTCCAGTCTGCTATTTAAAATCAAACCCAGAAATCTTACGTTTGATACGAAGCTCAGTTGCATACCTCTGTACGTTAATTCTGGAGGAGGAGTAGGTGTTCTAAATTTTGAAAAAAGTAGGCATTTTGTTTTTTCTATTGAAAAATTTAATCCAGATTGAGTAGACCATGAATCTAACTTTAACAAACTATTGTGTAGTATTTTTTCCATCCTTTGTTTGTTTTTAAAGGGCAGTAATAAAGCCAGATCATCAACAAATAAAAACGTTCTTATTTGTTTCGGGATTATATATGTAACTTGGTTGATGGCGATAGCAAAAAGTACGCAGCTCAAAACACTTCCCTGAGGTATTCCGTTGTTCATTACTTTTGTTGAAGATAGGTTATTTCCTATTCTAACTTGGAAGGTTCGATTATATAGAAAGTTTTTTATCAGTATAAAAAGACGGCCTCTGATTCCCCATTCCCTTAACTGTTGTAGGACAAGAGAGGGATTTAGATTGTCATAAGCTTTCTCAATATCGAAGTAAATGCCAACACATTCCTTTTTTTCGGCGAAGGAATTAAGTATTTCATATTCCATAGTTACCAGATGGTCCATAGTGGAACGTCCAGTTCTGAATCCACTTTGCGCGTTTGATAGAAAGTTGTTTGTCTCTAACACCCATATGAGCCTTTTAAAAATTATTTTTTCTAGAAGTTTGCACATACAACTTGTGAGTGATATGGGACGGTAGCTTGAGGGGAGTAATTTATTTTTTCCTGTTTTCAGTATCGGGATGATTATAGATCTCCGCCAGGTATCAGGAAAGTCTCCTGTGCACCAAATATGATTGTAGAGTGCAAGAAGTGCATCAAGAGCTGGTTTAGGTAAATGTTTCAACATGTCATTATGTATATTGTCAATTCCCGGAGAGGTCGGTTTCAGCTCTTTGATATTGGTCAATAGTTCTGTCTTAGTAAGTGGAAGGTTATACACGTATTCAGTTTGAAAATCAATTGTATCCGAACTTGTATCTTCTGATGTCAACAACGGTGTTAGTGGGGTAAATATATTTGAATAGAATGTTGCGAAGTGCTCAGCCAGCGTGTCTGGGTTTCGTTCAATGTTTTCGTTAATGAGAAGTGTGGGTTGGTAGTCGATATATTTCCCTGAAACGCTCTGTATTTTATTCCAAAATAAGCTTGGTGAGGAATTTGTTGAGATTGTTCCCAAAAATTGTTCCCAGGATTTTTTCTTTTTGGTTTTAATTAATCTACGGGATATAGACCGGGTCTTTTTATATTCAATTAGATTGCTTAAACTGGGTTCCCTTCGGAATGCCTTAAGTGCCTTTCTTCTATTTTTGATTACCAGTCTACACTCGTCGTCATACCAAGGAACAGTGCTTCGGCTGGAAGTGGTATTAGTGGAACTTTTGGGAATTGAGAGATCTGCTGCTTTCAAAATAGATGAGGTGATTAGGTGGTTCATCTCGTTGCTACTGTTTAATGGTGATAAATCTGATTCCGTTACTGCTGTATTGTTTTGGAACTTTGACCAATCAGAACTCCCTGTGATCCACTTGGGATGTTTTGAGGTTCGGGGGTTGCTATGGCGGAAACTAATAATTAAAGGAAAGTGATCACTTGAATACTGATCATTGGAAACCTCCCACTGTAAGTGGGTGAAAATGCTTGGTGAGCACCATGCAAGATCTATACAGGAGAATGTATGGTAGGCCGGACTTAGATACGTTGGCTGCCCTGTGTTTAAAATTATGGAGTTGGAGTTATCTATGATTCGTCTAATAATATTACCTCGCGTTGAGCAATATCGAGAACCCCATGAGGTGTGATGACCGTTCACATCACTCATCGCGATATACGGGGAAGGAAGGGAATTTAAAAGATGAAGTAAATGGGTTTCAGATAGATTTCCCGGAGGGAGATAAATATTGGCAAGAAAAATTGGAAAGTGGAGAAAAACTTTAACAATAATTGCCTGTAGGGGAGTATTAATTGTTATCAACTCGGAAACGATACTTTTGTGTACTGCAATTAAAACCCCACCGCTTGCTATTCTATTTTCTTCAAAATCAGTTCTATAAATTTCGTAGTCTTTTAAATTAAATTTTCTGTTCTGAAGGAGTTTAGTTTCCTGAATACAAATTATTAGTGGATGATATTTATCGATAATAAGTTTTAATTCTTCATATTTCCCAGTTAAACCATTGCAATTCCACTGAATAATATTGGTTTGAAGAACCATAAAGAAAGATAAGTAGATTTAATTATAACAAGAAGAAAGATTGTGGAACATATTAAACGTCGTGAATTATATATTAAATTTAGAAGTGTAGATATTATTACACCGTACAAATAGTTAATTAGTTTCCATTGTCTCCGTTCGACCAGGAGATTTTTTCCTGGTTTTGCTTCGGGTTCTCTTTTCCTTAACCGTTATCCAATCGTCATTTTGGTCCTTTAAGTTACCCTGAAGAGAGACGACTTCACTAGAAGTCGATTTTTCTAGGGCAGATTTCGCATATGAGGGATACTCCTGGTTGTTATTAGGAGCTCCCTTGGTTTTGGACAGTGTACCGGTCGAGGACCGAGTTTGGGAATTATCGATAGAGTTTGAGGTAGAGAGTGTAGGGGTAGATGGGAGTGAGACAGGAGGAAGAGTAGGGGAAGAAGGAGTATGGAGAGGTATAGGAGAGGGGAAAGAAGAAGAGTTTGGGGAAGGGTTGGGTAAAGAGGTAGAGGAAAGGGAAGAAGAAGAGGTGGGGGGAAGAGTGGTAGGGGTAACGCTCAAGTCATTATGAGCACAACTAAGACTTGAAGTTTTATCATTAGCTGACATTTCGATCGGTTTGCTGATTTGAAATACATTATTACCAAGATCTTCAGTTTGGACACAAACACTTTTTTTATTTTTTACCACGTTGGAAAATGACATCTGAGTTGACAGAGGATGTAGCATGTCATATTTTTTTTTTTGCAGCAACATATGTTATTTTTTCGGCTTCCTGTATGCCTCTAATTTCTTTCTCTTTAACGTACAGGGGGCAGTTTTTCGAAAAGGAATCATGGTTACCCTGACAATTTACGCATTTAATTGGACCATCACAATCTAACCCTTCATGTTTTGTTTTCCCACAAAACCGACAAAGGGGCTCCTTTTTGCAAACTGTTTTAGTGTGTCCGAATTTGAGACAAACATAGCAACGCGTTGGGTTTGAAATATATTGCCTTATAACGACATTACAATATCCTATTTTTATTTCTTTAGGCAAAGTGGGGTTATCAAATGTTAATAGGTAATTATGGCTATTTTTCCTTTCGTTATTTTTAAAGTAAGTCATTCTTTTAACCTCTACAACGTTCTGTGGTTTCAACTCATCTCTTATTTCGTCAATTGAACAAAAATTTAAGTCAGGGCACCATATTACGCCTTTACTTAAATTTAACCTACTATGGGGCTCAACTTGAACTGGGAAGTTTATAGCAAGGCTATCACATCTTATCAATTTTTCGGACTGTGTTTCAGAAATTACCTCGACTAAAAGTGTTCCATCTTTCAGTTTTTTTACTACTTTAACATCACCAATAATGCTTTTTATGCTTTTATAGATGAAGAATGGAGAAACTTTTTTGAAATCTAATGCATTACCTTCGATGTCCACTTCTGTTCTTCTTATAATAAAAAACCTAGCACAGTTTTTCTTTATGCTTATATCATTGTTACCCATGATGGAAGTTTTAAATCTCCCTTTTTTCCTTTTTAACGGGGGAGGTTCACCCATAGTGCTGAATATAACAGTACCTTATAATAATCAAAATAAGAAAATTTTGAAGACACTAATAAGTAAATTGTTATTACTTAGCTGGAGAGACACGCTGATATTCCGCAGACCACCGTGGTTTCACGACTGGCTCTTCAACACTTCGCCAGGGTGGTAGTTCAACTTTATATGGTTCTAAAACACTTAGTGTGTCCTAACCTCACCTAGCCTATGAGTCAATTTGCACTGTTCACAATTTAATTAAGTTAAAACATTTTCAAACTATAACAAATACGGAAAATAACTTAAAGAATTGAATCACTAGAACTATAATCCTATGAAAATAGCTAATAACTCAGAGCGAGATATCACTTTATATTACAGCACGTAACCTTCCGGTCTATAATACAACTATATTTTTTCTTTCAACATTAATAAAAACTGAACAGATCTACACTACACCTTGTTCAGTTGTGCCATCACCTGACACACACTTCCTATTATTTCCTACTATTTGTTATTATATAATAATAATAATAATAGGCTTACCGAACCCGAAGGTTCGATGCCGATACCACCAAACTTCGCCTATTTGTTATTATATACCTCTATTTATTTTAGTTTTTCATTTTATGTAATTTGACTTTCCTTTTGTTTATATTGTAAATACTGTATGATTGTGATCCTGTAGCAATATTATTATTGTCCATTGTGACAAATTGTAACATATCCGAATCAGTAAATTTCCCTTCTGAATTCATTTATAAAAAAAAATAATATAAAAAGGATAACTATCTCAAATGCTCCCCTAATTTTTTTCATATAATGATTGTTTTTCCATATAATGGATATAACGTGTGTCTCTAAACTTTTGTTTAATCAATATTAATTATTCATAAACTACTTAAATATTCAGTTTCTACTTACCTATTTAAAAGAGTTACGTATATTTGTTTTTTCAGGCTAATGATATACGGACAAATTTTCTGATACCCAGATTTGAGTGTTTCGACAAGAGCAACTTACGATTCATATCCTTATCAACAGACAGCCGCTCCTCACTATAATTATATTTTTAATCTTTTCAACCTTGGCACAAAACCAAGCTTGTGGCAGCTTTCTTGACAAATGTTAGTCATTTGAATTTTATTAACTGTTAAAATTTAAAAACAACTTAAAAGTCTAACAAGTATAAATTATCTAATTTCCTTATGACCCTATCATCCAAGAACCACTGGTGACCCTAAAATAAGAGGTTATGGGAATATCCCCTGAAATGTTTGATATGATACTTATATCCCCCTCCAGCTTGATCCTATCATTAAATGATTATCATGATCAAATTTTGATGACCCCATTCTTTGATTGAAGCACTGACTTCCAAAAGGTACAAGAGGACATTTTTTTACGAAATTAATATTTTGGCTCATTGTTTCCTCGTCGTTATGTTGTTTAGAATTCTATCATCCCTATATATCTAGAGAAAAAAAAAAAGTGTGTTAAACACACGACTTTCACATACCACCTTTGTTAAAATCAACTAAAAACTTTTAAGTGAAGTTAAAGAAAGAAAGTTGAAAGAAATGCATTGAGTTTTGATAGAAATATTTATTTTAGATTAAATAGTCTAAGAATATAAATTATTATTTGCAGCAATGCGGAAGATGACCGAAGCGATAGAAAAATTAACAATAAGTTTGTTAATTTTTATTATATATGTAATCTGTTTGAGTAAATAAATTCATTTTTAGATTCTTTAAAAAAATAATAATAATAAATAAAATAAGAAATAAAAGGATTATTGAGTGCAAAATATGGATCGCCTTTTTATTTTAAAATAACCTAAAAATAAGTTTTTTATTTGCGAGTTTTGGTCGTTTAAAGGGTTCGTTCGATAAATATCTAGGTTCTTGACTGAGGAACTGCAGGGGAATATAATAGCAATGTATATATATTAAGTATATGTGTATGAATAAAATATGACATCCCACATTCAGAGAAACTTACCATTTACAGCAATATAAAAACTATTTTAAATAAGGGACTAAAGAGGATAAATCTTTTAGGTGTATTGTTGGGTTTCGAATCAGGTTTTTAAATAAGGGGAAGTACCTGATTCAGACTGAATCAAACTTTTCAAAAAGATTTTTTTTTTTTTTGAAAATATAGAAGAAAAAGAATAATAAAAAAATATAACAAAATAGAGGTGTAACTCATATTTTTTTTAAACTAATGATTCTATTTGCACCTGTAAAATATATACAATAAGCAAATGGGATTTTATAAACAAGGTAACATGGCATGGTTTGGCATGAGGGAGACAATGCCTAAAGGTGCATCCTCCTGACATTCAATATAGGTGTAACTAATATCGAAAGTATAAAAACGAAATATGAAGAAGAAAAAAGAAAAGAGATTAAGTTGACCTCTCATAGCGAATTATGAAGGAGCTAATATAAGCTGAATAACGTTCCTAATAATAAAATGATAGTGCTGGCGATTTTTCATCGTCACTTAATGCCACACAGACCTGACGTTGTGCGCCACATTTTAAAATTCTCTACTGTACCGAGGACACTCTTCAAAAATATGATTTACTGTGGGAGTCACTTTACTCAGTAGACATCGAGACGGATCCCTTCGTGCAATAACCTCCTCCCCGCTCCTGCACTTTCTGGATGATGAGTAAAATCTGAAGATTTTCACTATCTGGAATAGATAAATTGATTTCCAAAAGGTACTATATATATCCATTCTAAGAAATTTTATAGGAAGCGAAAAACTCTCTCATTACTATATTATCATACCAACTTATTTGATTATTTTACCTTTAAAATCTAGAATAGATTTTTAAATATATTAATAACACTAAATTAAAGTTGAGGATGTATAGTCGACTGTAGAAACTATTATAGGTAGGATAGTCAGGAATCAGTAATTTTTTAATTTTACCAACGTTTCGGCCCAAGCCTGTGAGCCATCATCAGGGCTACAAACATCAGAACAAAAGAGATACATATCAATATAATAATGAAAATTTTCTTTTGAATGTAATGACAATGATAACATTTGAAATAAAACAGAAAATATACCAACATACTTAAATATTATAGATACAAATAATGATAATATGATACATCATTTGATGATGATAAGCATAACAAATTTTACAGAACTTTAGACTTTAATATAAAAGTAAAAAAAACATATATATAAACGTACCATTACTGAGCCATGTCCAAGCATAAACTGAGGAAAACCATAAACATAGGTAGTATAGGGAGGGGTTCATGTAAAAACCCTGTACCATGTAAAAACCCCTCCCCATACTACCTATGTTTATGGTTTTCCTCAGCTTATTCTTGGACATGGCTCAGTAATAGTACGTTTATATATATGTTTTTTTTTTACTTCTATATTAAAGTCTAAAGTTCTGTAAAATTTGTTATGCTTATCATCATCAGATTATGTATCATATTATCATTATTTGTATCTATAATATTTAAGTATGTTGGTATATTTTCTGTTTTATTTCAAATGTTATCATTGTCACTACATTCAAAAGAAAATTTTCATTATCATATTGATATGTATCTCTTTTGTTCTGATGTTTGTAGCCCTGATGATGGCTCACAAGCTTGGGCCGAAACGTTGGCAAAATTAAAAACTTTTCGAAAAATGACTGATTCCTTACTATTCCACCTATAACACTAAATTAAAGATTTGGAATAAAACGTTTTAGTATGATTTGCAATTAAATGCGTAATAAGTACTTTTAGAAAATAATTGTATTTCTAAGTCACATTTTTAAAGGACTATAGAGTTATTTTTTTTTTAATCAAATAGAAGATTTAGACAAAACTAAATGATGAGACTACAAACATGTTAAAATATCAATTTCGTAAAAGTTGTGCTTTAGTGCGTTTTTGAAATCAACGTTTCAATTGTTGCCATCCATTTAAGAGTTTGTGTTAATTGGTTTTAATAGTGAATTATATACAGACATTTTTTCTTCAAAGACTTAGCCTGAAATAGACTCTTTTAATTTGAATCTCCCTGTCCCTCAAACCAGCTAGTCCGTAACTTCTCATCCATGTAAATCCGTGATATTCCGCCAAAGCGCCTGAAAAGAAGATGGACCTCTGGGTTTGCCTATGAGATTTTAAGATCATTATGGAATTTTATACCTTAGAGACTGAGAAATATTGAGGAATTTACGAAGTATTTTGAATATAAGATAAATTGAATGGTTCAGTATAGACCCACAGTCCAATAAGTCATTAAATTAAAATTGTTTCTTGTTATTCTCATTGGACGAACTGTGTAAGCGGACTTTGGAGGTATCGGCATCGAACCTTCGGGTTCGGTAAGCCTATTATAATTATTATTATTCTTGTTATGCAAATTGTAATATCTAAAATATATTATAATTACTATTTATTAATTACGCGATCAATTATTTTAAGAACCTTACCAATAGAATTTTATTGGTCGTTTACCACATGACTCGCCTTCGGCCATGTTTGCCCAATCTTAGCCAAGCCCACACACGCCTCGGAAATTTCCGCTCTGCGTGTATCAATTTGTATTGCCACATGCACGCGTAAATTTATTCCTTTCCAATCCGTTAATTTTGGGGTTTTTTAATTATTATTATTTATATTTTTACAATAGATTTTATTTGATTTCTTGAGCTAAAAATAATAAATTCTAATTTATATTTTTTTGTTAGATATAAAAGGTCTAAATAATAAGATAATTATTTTACTTTACTACGGGTAATATTTTGAATGAATTTCTTCCTAAATTTCTATTTCCTTATTAAAATTGCCCTACCTAATTAACCTAATTAAAATTATCTTTTACGAGGTTACGTGATCTGTTCTTCATCTCCAAGATAATAAGATCTTTCGTCTGTGTTTATAAGAATATTTGCTTTGATAATTTATTTAAAACTTATTCAAACATATTAGAATAATAATAAAAATAGCATTCAGTTCGTATAAATTTAGAGAGCGACGAGGTCTAGTGGGTAGAACACTCTTCTCCAGGTCCAGGGTTCGAACACCGGCTGAGGCAGAAATATTTATTTTTTCCGCCTTGGAGCGACCCTGACCCCCCCGGGCACACCCAGTCTCTTAAGTCGGTACCCAAAGATTGGGAAAAAACTGGCAGCTGTGTGATTTAGGCCTAATCACTTTCTTGCACCGCCGTTGGCAGTGAAAAAGTAGAAATCTCTGTAAGTACTAAACCCGAGACCCTTCATGGTTTATAGAGGTACAGGTAAGGTAAATATATAATTGATAATATTTTCAGAAACGAAAACCATTCTAGACACACTGCATTAGTTAAATTGATAGTTTATTTTTCTTTCAGGACTCCTTTTTTATTTGTATAATTGAATATGGACTTTTGAGTATATGGATATTAACATGGCTAAGATAATAAACAATAACAGTAATACGGAAATGCACAACAAAATATAAATATAGAAGCAATATGAAGTAAATTAAAAAAAAAAAAAACCTAAATGCCCCTTACTTTGTTAATAATAAAACCAATCATAAAGACCTGAATATTCCATTAGTTATAGACTTGGCCCGAAATTTGTATACCTCTTTTAATTAGAAACTCCCTGGTTATACAAATCTGCTTGTCTGTAACCTCTCATCCGTGTAAATCCCTGATAATCCATCGAGACGACTGAAGAATAAGATGACCAAGGGACCTCCCACCTAAAATAAGACATTGGAGTGTTTTCAATTAATAATTTCTTCACAAGGCTATCATAGTTTTAACCATTTACTTATTTTATTGCATTATACAGCGATTTGCTTCTTTACCAAGGAAAAAAAGTTATAGGTGGAATAATCGGGAGTCAGTCTTTTTTTTTTTAAATATTATTAATTTTGGCAACGTTTCGGCTCAAGCTTGTGAGCCATCATCAGGGCATTACTGAGCCATGTCCAAGCATAAAACAAGTTGCATCAAGTAAATGTGATAGACAATAGTAAACTGGCATGAAATTCATGTAGAGACTCTACTTAATGGCAGCACTCCAAAAATATTGTAAACTAGAATGTCTCGGGGCCATCTTCTTTTCAGATCCTCAGAGAATTATCATTAACTGAAGAGGATGATAGGATAGAAACTAGTATTTTAGAGTGGAAATGGAGTTTATCATGGAATGATTAATACCTGGTTCGGATAATTCAGTAACATATGGAAACTAAAGGTCTTTATGGATGAGTTTATTCGTGACAAAGGAAGGGGCATTAAGGATTCAACGAAGGATTGGATGCGGGAAGAATTTGATGTTTTAGTAGAGCCCCGATTTAATCTTAAGTAAAAAATCATTGCATATTTTTGCATCCTTCAGGGGACGACAAATGGTTTTTTCCGAGCTTGTGCGACGTCTGATACTTCTCAATGATCCCTTTCCTAATTAAACCTGGATTTATGATTCCCACTGTAGCATAGTCCGATTAATCACAGTAGCATAAAGTGACGTTAAATGAATGAACAAACATTTTAAAAATACTTTATTATGCATACTAATTATTGCTGGTATGTTGAATAAGGAAAAACCCAAAACGTCGATGGAAAAAAAGCGATGGAAATCCCAATCAAATTATAGAAATACGATTAGAAATTTCTTCATAAAAATTACTCCAAATCAAAACAAAATTGAAAAAAAAGAAACATTTTATTTAAATATGATCTCTATTACGGATGTGAATTTTCTTTTGAAACATTTAAAATATCAAAACAATCTTGGCTCAATGGTTTTATAATAATTAAAATATTTACAACTAATTTATCACACTCTACAGTGTAAAAACCAGGAATTATGTAATCAGTTTGAATTTATAAAGAACAATCTCAGCATTCTATTTTTACTTATATCTCTGTCATATTATCAACACATAACTTGTTTTCAATACTTTGTTCTAAAGCTCGTCGAATTAGGTAAAATTATTCTAAAAAGTTGTTTTATTCCCTTTTTCCGTTTTCCGTCTAATACATTGAGGCACAAAGTTCTCATATCTTGAGGAGATAACGTTGCGCCTATTGATTGATCTCGCTCTGATAAAAACCAAATTACGTTGAGTGCATTAATATTAATGAAGATTAGAGTGAGTTCCAAATTACTGTGATAGTATACGGCCCATTAGAACGATCTAGGTTTTGAACAAGAAGTGCTGGTGTCTTAAACGTTTCTTAACAATTATTTGCCTTACCTCGATTATAATTACATCACTGTTACAAGAATCGTAAATTCACTACGTATTTAACAAATAATCGCATACAATAATGGTCTACTTAATAATGATAAGTTGGTCACATAAAAATCTGGTGCGCGCAACATACGACTTTCACTTACCTGCCTAATTAAAATCAATTTAAGAATTTTTAAATCCCGTTAGAGATTAAATTAGTTTAAAGAATTGATTAAAATGATTTTCGATAGAACTAGTGTTTTATTAAATAATATATTATATTATTATCTAAAACAATCATTCAATTTTATTTTCATCACTCTCAATTACATTTTACAAGTTTGTGTATAAAATAATATTTCTTCTAAAATATTTAGCTTACCAACGGCATATTATACATACATACTAAGGTTCTTATCTTTAAAAAAAACAAAAATTACGTTAAAAAATACTTTTGCACTTTTCTCTTTTAGTTTATCATCGAATTCATCCATCTTATTTATTTAACGGTTTTTAATAAATGCTGACACCATGAAAAAGTTAATTTCTTCGGATTTACACACTTAAAGGTACTTTAGAGGAAGAAAATTTAAACTATCGGCATTTAAGCCCTGTTAGACTATTTCAATCAAAATGAAACCTACATCAAATTAAAGCTCATTCAATTTTACATCGATTTAGCGAGTTTAATCAAAATCGTTATAGCCGTTTTTGAGAAAATCTTAAAAACGTGCAAAATTTATGGTATAAAGTGGCTCTTCTGGTTAGCTGATTTTGAATAAAAAGTTGCTGTAACATCTCAGGCATAGACGCTCTTTAAATAAGAAATTTAGTTGCATACAACTTATCGTTTTCGAGCCAGACTTACCACATACACACACGGCGTGCACTCGACATAATCACCTAAAAACAGAGCCAATGTACTGAGCTCAAGACCTGATTGTACAAGTATAGTTTTTCTTTTTATATTTTGTCTAATAATTTGTAAAGATTATTGCTTAATTTTATTAAAAACAGGAAAGAAATAACCTTCTAACATGTTAGGTGCATTACTGAAATTATCATTATTTCTAATTCAGTTCTTTTCTGCTTTCTTCCAAAACAACAATATATCTAGAGCATAAAGATAATTTCACCTTAGTAAATTCAATAAAACGAGCGTTTCTTACTCGCTTCTATTTAATAACATCTTATGTTGGTTAAGGATATCGTTGTCCATAGATCTGATCTAGGAGAATATGGTTGGGGTATGTTTGAGATAGGAAGACTCATTAAGTACTGGTTTAATGTATGACTAAGTTTCGGGCTAACTTGTTGGCTCTCATCTGGGACCTAATTTGAAAGTCGGGAACAAGTGTCTTTTGTTGGACTATAGTAATTACTTAAGTTGTTTTAAAATTAAGCCTAATCTTATCTTTGAAAGAAGTGACTGACTGGCATGAAGATCAAAAAGTCGGTCGATACGTCAATGAATATTAAACTACTATGTCTAATGTTATCTTTATTCTCATTTTACTTTCACTTACTATATATAGTAAGGGAAAGTATTGCGATCGTGAAAATTTTCAACGGAAATATACGAGCCCCATGAGTCCAAATAACAAAAAAAAGTCTGTGTGTGTGTGTGTGTGTGTGGTAACTCCCAAGCAAAACGACAAGACCGAGATGTTACAAAAACTTTTTCATCAAAATCGGCTTTCCGTTCATATTGCACCTTTTTATGATTTTCTCAAAAACGGCTATGATTAAACTTGCTGAAAAATGTATGTATATCGATGTAAAATTTAATGGGCTTTAATATCATGTAGGTTTCATTCTGATTGAAATAGTCTGACAGGCCTTAAATGCCGATAATTAAAATTTTCTTCTTCTAAAGTACCTTTAACTTTGTAAATTCTATAAAAATAACCATACTATCTTGTTAGCATTGATAAATAACAGCTAAATGTGCGTGTTGAACGAATTCGAAAAAAAAACTAAAGGAGAAAACTGAAATAATATTTTTTTAATACAATTTTTTGTTTTTTAACTTAAGAACAGTAATATGCATGTATAATATACCGTTGCAAAGCTAAATATTTTAGACAAAATATTATGTAATACACAAAATCGTAAAAAAATAACAGAGAGTGATAAAAAACCGACAAAACTAACTGATTGTCGTAGACAATTATATAATAGATTATTTAATAAAGCACATGTTTTTATTTAAATTCAATTTAATTAATTCTTAAACAATTTATTTTTACCTCTAAATGTATTTAAAAATTCTTAAATTGATTTTGGGGTTTGGTATTTAGGGGAGCCCGTGGCTGAGTGGCTAGCGCGCTAGTCTCTCATGCTACAGGTTCTGAGTTTGAATCCCAGTTCCAGCGGGGCTTTTATCAGGATGTAAAAAAATGTGGATTCACCCACAACCTCTCCCCCGGGTATGTGAGACCCGTCAGCCAAAGGGTGGCCACTCACAAAATTAGTCGTAGGGAGTGATGACCATACACTAAAAATTTCATCGTGAAGCGTGATTGTAATACTCGTAGAATTTACACCGCGAGGCCCTGGGCCTACACGGCCTGTCGCGCCACTGGAAGAAGAAAATTGATTTTAATAACGGAGGTTAGTGAAAGTCATGTGTTGCGCGCACCAGATTTTTTTAAATAGTTTAAACTACAACAAGTACTTTTGTATAATTTAATACAAACTAAATAAAGCTTTAGAATTTCATTGTTGAGTGTTTTAGAACATGAACAGGATCGATCGGATGACAAAAAAAAAAAAAAAAATGGAAGTAATGGAACGGACTCGGATATTGTGATAAAAAATATTAATCAAAAGAATATTGGATAGCATAAGTAGGATAAAAGTTCATAGTACGTTGATTAATTATAATAAAGTATATAGATATATTAATTGTTTCATTATATTTTAATTGCATTATTTTAATTATAATTACGAAAGATAATTTCTTTAGAATGGTACGTGAAAGTTGTATTTCAACGAACTTCTTTTTTCTTTAAGTTGTTCATCAAGTGATGTCTAAAATCAATTTTTTTTTTACCGATCTCTTTGCTTCCTTTTGTCTGAGAGAATGAGAAAAAAAAGTAGGATTAAGCTTTAAAAATGGTTTGGTATGAAATGATTGAGACCTGGGTTCAACTCCTAAAGGCCTCATTAGCGGACGTTGTCAATATTTGAGCGCTTCCCTTTGAGAACAAAGTTTCAATAGACTCAAAATTTAATGTTTTATCGATTTTTTTATTAAAACTCCAATCAAATATAAAAAATATCTTTTATTAGTTATTATTATTGTAGGTAGAAATAATCTGGAGTCTGTCGGTTTTTGAATATTTTAATTTTGCCGACGTTGAGCCGAAATACGCCTTATCTAATATTATAAATTAGTAATCATAATATAATTATATTATAATATCATAAAAAAATATTATGAAATACTGAGGAAAATTAATTATAATAGTAAACTTATTTCAAGAACTAAATTAACGAATGATTAATAATCTAATGACTATAATTAATTAGATCTATATTATTAATGTAAACATATAAAAGAATAATTAAACAGTCACCAGCAGTTGGGCGTTATCGTTCTATTTTTACGCCAGGGCAATCAAAGATTATATTATTATCACTTGACATTTATTTTTTTTTTTTTTTAATTTATATCACTCATATTCATTTATAACGCTTCGCTTTCGCAAATCTCCGGTCATTAGTTGTAATATATAGAGTAATTTAATTTTAATATTTTACAGGATATTTCTATGTCTGTCAAACAACATTTTGTAGGCCATATTATTTAGTAAAATTAACACTTTAATTTTCCAATTAATATAAGGCAAATTATAATTACTATAATAAACCTATTAGGATTTATAGAGCTGGACTTTAGAGTTATACTTAAACATCAAAACTTCTCCCTATATTCCAATACTTACAGTTAAAAATCATTTAAAAACGCTCAATACTTGTTAATATTTTCCATATAATTAAAAGGATATAAAAAAAAATATATTAAAAAAAAGTTATTGATATTTACAACTGTATTGTACAACGCATCTACTAAAATAGGCATGAACAAGACATGTGTAGAGATGCTACCCAGCGGCAGCACTCTAAAAATATTCTAACCAAGAAGGTCTCGAGACCATCTTCTTTTCAGATGTCTCTGAGGATTATCAGGTATTGCAGAAGATGAAAAGATTGAAACTAATGGGTTAGTGTGGGAATGGAGTTTGTCATGGAAGGAGGGATATCTTGTTCGGGCCAAATCAGTAATATACGTTATAACATTTAGTTAGTTCGTAACAAATTAGGGACCGTTGAGGATTTTGGATTGGATTCGAGGGGAATTCGATGGTTTAGTCAAGCACCAAACCTCAACTCCATACATCCAGATTGGTCTAATAACTGTCATGTAAATGAGCCGTTTGTAATTTAGTGGGAGATTAGAAAGTTTGTATAGTAAGTGTTGAAGTAGCCGAAAACGGATAGCAGTTTCTTGTCGTTTCAATCTTGTATGAGGATTCCAAGTAAGTCGTTTGTCAAGATGGAGACCCAGATATCGGGACTGTCAATATTTAATGGATTTTTTAAATTGATTTTTTGACTAAACGAAAATAAAGAAACATTCTTCTTTGCCAATGGATGTACTTGGAGTAAAATAAACATTAGTGACTAAGGACAACTTCTTTTGAAAATTGGCCTCAATTTGGATTCTTAGTGTCAAATTCACTATTTAATTAATGGAAAGTAGATTTGTTTATTGATTATTGATTTATTCACTTTATGCTACTATGGCTAATCGGACGATGCTACAGTGGGAGTCCTAAATTTTGCCTATACAGGTTACCTGACATCGCACAGGCTCGAGACCACCTTTTAAACTCCCTTCCGAAGGACGGCATAACTAAGGATTTTTTACTCCCATTAAAAAATCCTAGGACCACCTGCGGGTTTGAACCCGTGCCCTTTGGCACAGGAGGCTGCTATGCTAGCCACCAGGCTACATGTGATCCCTACCCGAAAGTAGATTTAAATAATATTTTAAACTTGAAAACAAAAATTATACTTGAATTAAAAATGAGGAACATAAATCAGAAAAATCGTTTAATACTTCTGGTAAGAATGAACTTTTATCGTAACATCATTTAAAATTGCCTCACATTTAAACCGTTTTCCCCTCATTTTTCTTTGTTAATGTTGACTCGTTTATCTTCAGATGGTTTGAAAATCTTGGGTCGATAAGTCGAACCATCCCTATGAAGCTAAAAAAAAAAAAGTAACTAATATTTTACTAAAAGCCATCTTGATTACACTATATTCTTAATCAAAATGGTTTACAGATAATCACAAGATAAACTAGAATCTGATTATATTGGCACATTAAACATTAAGACTCAACGCCTAGTCTTCGCACTACTCCTGTTGAGATGAACAACAAACAACAAAATGCATGAAAACACAAATAATATTTACTAATAACAACTATTTAGAAGTTCGAAAATAAACTGTTACTGTAGATACGAGATACTTGATACAATAATAATACATATTAAGTACACGGACGAAGAAGATGAGTGGTTTTATTTATAGCCGAGAAAGTTGTTTTCAAAGGGAACGGAATTGCTATTGATTGGTTTTAGTGTGGACAGGAGACGGAAAATAGCCAGAGCATTTGCTTGACAATAGGAAGCTTTAATTTGGACAATTCTATTCCGGGACAGTTTTTAGACAGACCAATACATAGATATACCACTTCTCATTTTTCTTATTCCTTCAGGTTAGAGTCGTATATAAATATGTTTGTCATATGAGTCGCTGATATTCATTGGTTTATTTTTCAATAATAAACCTTTGTAATCGACCAAAGAAAAAAAAAATTACCCCTGCTCAAAATTTGAGGGTTTACGTTTCAGGATGGGTAGAATCCGAATACGAATAAAAAAAAAATCCGCTTGTCCGCCGTCCGCGGCATTTCTCCAAAACTACTGGACCAATTTTTTTTAAATTTGCCACACAGTACTAGTCCATTCAACGATGATCCTAACACCTAGACGTTGATATCTGCTGGTTAGTTTTAAATGGCGGCCGATTAAAAGGATTTTATTCAATAACTCAATTTATTAATAACTCAATTTTTAAACAAAAAAAAACGCGAAAAATGTCTTATAATAAATAAATGAATAAATACTAAAAAGTGCAGAGAATTTAATTTTGGACTAAATGAAAAAAGAATCACTGAAATTGGTTAACAACTAGCTTAGATATTGCGTTTTGAAATCAGTGGTAGTGTTATGATATGTTATTTTAATAAGTGCTATTCATATTACTTGATTGCATATCAACAGCCATACAAACACTTATACCCTAATATTGTTATTTCGAAATAATAAACCATTGTGTAATAATTGGCAGCGTTTTTTTGTTTGTTTTTTAATAATATTGCTTTATTGGAAATAATAAAATCTGCCACTATTTAGGGCAATAAGTATTAGAGCAAGCTCTAAGAAGTCGTTCATTCCATATGTACAAAGTAAAACAAAAAAAATAAAATAAAAAAATAACATAAAATAGGTAAACTTAAATAACAAATAGAAAGAAAAATAAAACAAAATAAAGTAAATACAATTTTGGCCACATATTCCATATTTTTCCAAGCTGATGTTACATTACAGGAGATTGGATATCATTATCCCGTTGAAAAGCAGTGTTGGAGTTGCCTGATTTGAGAAGACAGTCAAGAGCATTTACTTCGAAAGTTATAAGCTGCTGATCATCCTCTGGTAGGAAGATATAAGTGGCATCTGTATTTTTTGTTGTGGATGGTCAGGCAAAGGCAGAACTTTATTTTCTATAGTAGAAGAAAATTGCAGGTGGAATTCTAGGTTATATTAGCTGTACCTTTATTATATTTCAAATCTACCAAAATTATTTCTTTATAATTTATTTAGCCCGTTTAATGCAGACACTGACCAAAGGAGGCTAAGAAGTAGTAAAATTTGGAAAAGCACGTTAAATGCAATGATGATCTAAATCAAGGGTAACGCCCCAATTGAAAATACGCCAGGCAATTCTTTTTTTTCATTGGCTATTACCAACCTGGCTCCGGTCCAGATATTAAGGATTCTTCCCAGATGATTTACATAAAACCGAAGATACACTCAATTTTTACAGAATAAATCTGATGTCCGGTACTTAGGCAGCTAAGTGCTTAAGACGAAAACTTTTTAGAATTAAGTTTTTGTTCTAAAACCTGGCGCTGTGAAAGTGCGATATGCTTTTATAGTACCGTATCTCAGCGCCATTTTTGCTATTGACAGCTTTTTATATATTCATGAAAATAAAATAATCCTATTATCAACGATTTAGAGAAGGAATATATTTCACACAATAGGCTGTGTGAATAGGCACGAATGAGCATTTCTTAACAGTCTTTTTTTATATTGAAGAATGATATGACATAAAAACGTAAAGTAATAAATTTATTTTCTGAAGAGAATATACTATTTTATTTAAAATGGTTTGTTTATTAAATAACATCCGGTGCGGGCCACACAAAACTGTTACTTACCGGCTTAAAAGAAGTAATAAAATTCGAGATTTAGCGCCACGCTATACGACGATAGAGAAAGTACTGAAAGGGTGTGATGGGTTGGTGATAAGCGAATTATTTCGACATCTTATAATAATATAAAATAACTAACTATTTTCTATATAAAAGTAGAATCTATTAATTTAAAATAAATTACATAGTTTTATTAATTTGTTTGCCATTATCCATTAGCTTGTTTGCTACATAATTTTTTAAATAAAATATTGAGGTTTTAACGTATACATATACGTATTTATTACTGATTTTATTTTTAGAAATATGTTTTAAGAAGAAAAGAAAGATATAAGTGAAAATTTTTCATTATTCTAATAGCAACTTTAGGGGAGCGGCGTGGTCTAGTAGATGGAGCGCTAGTCTGCTGTGCTCCGGGTCCTGGGTTCGAATCCCGGTTATGATAGAATATTTTTTTTTTGTTCTTTCAGCTGGGGAGCGATCCTGAGGTATGGAGACCCTCTGGGGCAGACCCAGCCTCTACAAAGTGGGTACCCAAAAATGGGAAAAAAAACGAATCACCCCAGTGCACGGCCGTTGGCTAGAACGGCCATGTAGTACTAACCCATGTATGTACTAAGCCCAAAACCCTTCATGGCTTGTAGTGATACAGGTTTTTTTTTTTTTTTTTTTTTTAATACCAACTTGATATAGTCTTTCGTAGGTTATATTTACACATTAAAAAATAAAAATTACTTGGCAAAAGGATCAATAGATGGATAGATATATTGAAAATTCTGTTTTCAAGCCATGTGAAAGTGGACGGTTTTTCGACAAAAAGGTGAACATGTCGAAAATGCATGGAATAAAGTAACATTTACATTTATTTGATTTTGATGAAATTGGCTGAAACATCGTGGTAAATACCTATCTTAAATATGTTGTTTCAGTTTAGCTAGAATGTTCATACAAAAACAAATACTAACACCCAGACTATTCGGCGGGACTAGATTATTTCGGTGAACAAATAGTCAAGTGTGTAAAAATATATGGTGTTTTTACATACCTGACTATTTGTTTACCACTGAGTTATTTGGATCCTTACTTGGATATAAGACTGACAGAGATAAACTACATTACATCGAGCCAAAAATAACTTCGTGGCCGATTCAACCACTATGCTGGTTGCTTGGCACATTTTTTTTTTTTTTTAACAATAATTTTTATTGAGATATATTACGCTTCAATATTAACAATACTGATAAAGCTATGAGGCCATATTTGAACAATATTTACTGAAGAATATTTATAAAGGTAAACATAATCCGGACGCCGATTCATCACTTTCTGTTACTTCATCTTCAACAATAACCACATCAGAAAATAACACTAAAACTGAGCCCTGATGATGGCTCACAAGCTTGAGCCGAAACGTCGGCAAAATTAAAATATTTAGAAAAAGACTGACTCCTGATTATTCCACCTATAATAAAATGAAATAAATATAAAACTAACAAACAATCCATAAATACAAAAACAAGGAATGAAAATTTAATAATTAAATAAACACACTCATACTTATCGAATATCTCTAATCTAGAAACTCTACTACCAAGAGCTACTAAATTCACAGATCTCATTTCACAGAATTTCTATTGCTCCAGCTAAAATCTCAAATATCCAGCACTTCTAGTGAAATATATTCATATATTTATTCAAGTCAAATATAAATAGGAACAACATTCTACCCACCAGAAAACGCTCACATAACATAATGTTTGTAGTACAGACTCTTCCAAGATGCACCATAAACATTGAGTTCCCTTCCAAAACTTTTGAGACAATGAAAACAATAATCGTACAAGTGGCAATAATGACATTCGTTAATATTAACATATTCAAGAGAAATAGCAGTACAATAAAAAACTATACTTCATTTGAATAACGAAAATATAACTAATTTCTTAATAAATTAAACTAATTTCATCCTTTATTACTTACATTCAGGAATGAGCCTTCAAATGAAAAATGCCGAAGTTGCTTAAATATAGATGTATAAATATAACAAATAGGTCTTCCTTTCAACTAATCCGATTTAATGTTGGGCAGTGAAGACCTTCAATTTGTTCTTGCAAATGTTGCATTTATGTAAATCAATAATACATGCAAGCAAAATGAATATAAATTATATCAGAAAACTAGAAACATCGTAGAAGAGAAAAGATATTTTTCTGATTGTCACAACTTTAATTGGTTTTATATAAAAATATATATATATATATATATATATATATATATATATATATATATATATATATAAATATATATATATTTGTGTAAACATCCAAGTTCGAATTTTCAGTCAACGTTTAATAAAACTGGTAATACCACTAAAAAATTTCAAATTACTGTTCGTAATAACCGAAAACTAAAAAAGATGAAAGTATTATTTTAGCTCTTGGCAGATTTAAATAAAATTATTGTAGAATATAATAACTGAAACTTTGTCTTAAAATGACGGTTTGATAGATGATTTAGATGGATTCCGTCATTTTTTTTTTTTTTAAGTTAAGATTCGACTACTTCAACACTTACTAGACAAACGTTCCAATCTTCCACTTAACTACAAAAGGCTCATCTACATGACTATCATACGGCCTATATGGACTTACGGAGTAGAGCTTTGGGGCTCTACTAAACCATCAAATTCTTCCCGTATCCAATCCCTACAATCCAAAATCCTGCGTAAAATCCTCAATGCTCCTTATTTTGTAACTAATAAACTGATCCACAAAGACCTTAATATTCCGTATGTTGCTGATTTGGCCCGATCTAGATACCATTCCTTTCATGACAAACTCCATTCCCACCCTAATCCTCTAGTTTCAATCCTTTCTTCCTCTTCAATTCCCGACAATCCTCCGAGGCGTCTGAAAAGGAGATGGCCCCCAGACCTTCTAGTTTAAAATAGTTACAGGAGTGCTACCATTGGGTAGTTCTTCTACAAGTCTCTTCCATGTCATTATTCTAATATCATATTTACTTGATGTATTTTTTTGAGTACAGTTGTAAATTTCAATAAATTATGTTAAAAAAAAAAAAAAAAAAAAGTTAAGATTATCTATGTAAAAACTAAATAAACCAAAGAGGGAATATAAATAACGCTGCAAATTATTACTAGATGGTTTATTATTTCAAAATAACTATATTAAGGTATAAATATTGGGTTGATGCAAAATTAATGCAGGTTTCCTCTATTGCAATATCTTAATTCCAATTGTGTAAACAAAGCTAATCCTAACATTGATCATTATTATACCAAAACAAACCTTATCTAATACCCTCTCTTTCACCATGAATTTGTTTAGTAAAATCGTTTTGTTCAGTGTGTTCAAAGGTCTTGAATCGAAAATGTCAAAGTGCGATTTTCGTCAAATTTATTTTTACGAATTTAAATTAGGGCGCAGCGCTGCGCAAACGGCTCGTAATATTAATGAAGTGTGGGGTCAGGGGGCTATTAATGAGTGCACGGTGCAGCGTTGGTTCCAGAAGTTTCGCAGAGGAGATTTCGACCTCGAAGACAAGGAAGGTCGGGGCCGTCATCTTGCGATATAATGCTGGTGTTATTCACTACAGCTTTCTCAATCGAGGTGAGACTATAACTGCTGACAAGTACTGTCAAGAAAATGACAGCATGAATCAAAAATTGCAACGTCTTTGCCCAGCATTGATGAATCGGAAGGGGCCGATCCTGCTCCACGATAACGCCAGACCACACGTTGCACAACCAACGCTTCGACGACTGCACGAGTTGGGCTACGAAGTTCTCCAACATCCGCCTTATTCACCTGACCTCTCTCCTACAGACTTCCACTTTTTCAGGCATCTGGACAACTTTTTGAGGGAGAAAAATTTTCAAAACCAGGACGACATTGAAAATTCTTTTCGTGATTTCATTGAGTCCAGGGATTCGGATTTTTTTTCTGATGGAATAAGAAAGCTTGTTGAACGTTGATTCAGATGGAAATTATTTTGATTAAATATATATGGTTAAAGTAAAGATATGGCGTATTTACAATACCTACTAAAAACCTGCATTAATTTTGCATCAACCCAATAGTTTGTATGGCTATCACAATAGGCTACAGGCAATCACCTAATAGGGAAATCAATAAATTAATCAAAGGAAAATAGCCTATCACCACTGCTAATTTCAAAACGCTATATTTCTGCTATTTCTAAACCGATCACAATGATTCTTTTTTTCATTTTGTAGGAAATTTAATTACCTATCAATTTAAATCTATTTATTTATTTGAAGGCGGACAAATTAATTTTTAGTTAGTTTTTCGGATACTACGTAACTTGAAACGTATGCCCCCGAATTTTAAGGAGGAGTGATTTCTTTTTTTAAATTTAATATTGAAAATAATCAACCAAAAATTATATAATTTAGTATTATAAAGAAAATAGCTTTTTTGAAGTAATTAATAGTGATTTAAGATATTATCAACGTATGCAATATGAACTTTTCTTAATACATTAAGCCTGTAAGGACATAGGTCTGCTTAAATATGCAATACAGCATTGTCATTTATTCATATATTTAGTAAATACTACCACTAAAAACTAAACCGCTTAAATTTTATGGTTAAAGCTAGTTATTAGTTCAGTCGAAGACTCAGCTTAGAGGGAGCATAAGATGTTATGACACCGCAATGTTCAGAAGCAATGTGGTAAAAGGCGCGTTTCCTGAGCTCTATGGAGATTCCTTATTACCTAGAGAAAATTAAGATACACTTGTGAATTATTCAATTTTATCGACTTTCTAATAAAGTTGAACTAGGGTTCATAGACAGCATGCGATATGATAATTTTTTGGTTTTGCCGTTTTACATCTTAAACGGAAGTCTCCTTTCAAGGTTGAATTCCGACCTAGAGAATTTTCTCTTTCAATATTATAAAAACCTTAATTAGAATTAGGCATCCGTCATTTTATAGTTTGTTTTTTTCTCTTATTTTTTATTCTGATCTGCCTATTAAAAATAAGTAATAGCAACCATCAAATAAATCTAAAGTGATATTTAACAACTCAAAAAAATTGTTTCTCTTAAATTATTTATTGATATTTACAACTAACTGTACTGTACAACACATATAGAAAATAGGCATGAACAAGAAATGTAGAGAAGCTACACAGCGGCAGCACTCTAAAAATATTCTAAACTAGAAGGTATCGAGTCCATCTCGAGACGCCTCGGAGGATTATCAGGTATTGAAATGGAAGAAAGGATTGAAACTAGAGGATTAGAGTGGGATTGGAGTTTGACATGAAAGGAATGATATCTGGTTCGGGACAAATCAGCAACATACGAAATATTAAGGTCTTTATGGATCGGTTTCTTAGTTAAAATACAAAGTAAGGAGCATTGAGGATTTTACGAAGGATTACTCAAAACTTAAATTCAATAAATGCAAGTTGATCCACATCCCGAAATAAAGTCCGAAAATTTATAATATATATATATTTATGTGATTTCTTGCGGTCGGCTTATATTCTCTCAATGTTTTAGGTTACATTTCTAAATAAAACAAACGTAAAGATATTTAAGTAGTAGTATTTTTAATAATTTCGAAACGTGTGCCTTAGGGTTTTTTAATTCATTATTAATAACTAGCTTCTCGGTGTTTCATTATTTCAAGTTTAGTCATTATTTTTTAATACAGTAAAAAATTCCTATACCTACAGCCCATCATATTTTTAAAAATCTATATTTTTTTCACAGGAGTGCTGCCATTGGGTAGTTCTTCTTCAAGTTCGTATCACGCCATTTAACTTTTGTCACATTTACTTGTTGTACCTTGAAGTACAGTTGTAAATTTCAATAAATGATGTTAAAAAAAAATATTTTTTCATATCCTTTAGGCTTCTTAATGAAATTATATTTTTCTTATTATGCCCATTTTGTTTTCATTTATCTCTTCGTTAATATGACTGGACAATTTTAAATAAAAAAACCAGCAATATTTTCCCAACATCAAAAATTATATTTACAATTAGCGCTTTGTAATTCGCTCGTTGATAAGTTTATGGTTATAAGTTTCCTATAAAAAGTTATTGTAAATTTCATTTTATTTTATTCTTCTTAAATAATTTATTTTCTTACATAATCTAAAAGAGTTATGCGTAAAAGAGTGTATGTTTTTATAATTTTTTCAAAAATTTATTATTTTTGAAAGTTCTGAATCTCATTGGCTGTTAGAGTTGAAAAAAATAAGATTTAATATAAAGTGTATCCAAATCTTAAGCTTTTTAAAATTGAGTCACATCGATTAAATAAGAAATATTCAATATAAATTATATATATATATATATATATATATATATATTGGCTTCCATATTATTTTATATTCCAAAAATATATTTTTATTTACAATATTGCTAACTCTTTAAGAAATAAAGTAAAAATATAGGTCCTTATATGTAATCTTTTAATATATTTTACAAAAGGATTAGTTTGGTGTCCGATTGATTGTTTGTTTATTAATTTTAGGTCACTTTATTCTATTGTGGTTAATTGGAAGATGCTACAATGTGAGTCTTGATTATGCCCATCCAGTTTTAGTTAAGATAGGGATCATTAATGAGAGCCTGCTATTGCACAGGATCGGGACCACCATTTTACGTCTCATCCGAAGAAAATTATGACCAAGGATTATTTACTTCCTTTAAAAACTCCTAAGGTCATCTGCCGAGTTTGAACCCTTGACAATAAGTATAGAAAGCTGTTATGCTCACGCCATTACCCCAGAAGTGACCCCGCCGTTTTGTGATTTTGATTTTTTTAATTAATTAATTTTGATCTGGACCCATTTGGTATGGTATGATATACTCGTATTTATTATAATATAACAGTATATGGTTATTCATTTACTGTTTATCATGCAAGTACTTACGGCCTATATGAATGCCTATATAACAAGTTTTTCACATCAAATCTGAGACTACTCCACCACTCAAAGTTATTGCTTAAACCTCTTAAGCCAAACGATTAAAGTAAAAGGGAGTTTACTTTTAAACAGCTAATAAAAAAAATTGAAAATATTATTAGAATATTATATTAAATAGAAGCGTTATCATGACAATATCATGGGCAAGAGTGTGGAATCATGTCATCGTAAAATCCCAACGTTTGGAGAGAGAAAAATAAAGTTAAAAAAAATTGCAGTCATATTTTTTTATTTCTAAGTCCCGGGAAGGGTTGTGGGGTTGACATTCAGGGAATAAATTCTGTTGAAAGGGGGATCTCTTGTTGGGAGTTGGGTACAATATAACATTTTAAGCTGGTATAAAGCAAGATTTAAAAAAAAAAAAAATTAAATTATGCCAATTAAGAGCCTATATCTAGCCTATGTAGTTCAGTCCATCAGCATAGTATGTCATTTATATATTTTTACCTGAATTCATCAATCAGTAACTATACTATGCGATTTGATTCAGTTTTTGTTTTTATTAACTACTTAAAGAATGAAAAAATTATTTTTTTTATTTTCTACTATATTTACATCTAAATATAGTAATGATAATGGGACCCGACTAATAAACTTTGCCATTTCGAAAAACCTAATAATCAAAAGTACTACGTTTAAACATAAGGACATTCATAAGTATACGTGGACATCGCCGGATGGACAAACTCGGAATCAAATAGATCATATTTTAGTACAAAACAGATGGCAAAGTAGCATAATTAACGTGAGATCGTATCGTGGTGCAGAATGCGGATCTGATCATGAATTAGTAATCGCGAAACTTCGACAAAAACTAAATACAAAAAAGAGAACACCGAACTATATTCATCCCGAGAATTTTGATGTTGTTAAATTGAACAACCCCGAAATTAGAAAACAATTCGCGATAGAAGTAAAAAATAGGTTCGATGCTTTGGAATCTTCAGACGAGGAACACGAAGATGTAAACAAATTATGGGAAGGGATCAGGGATAATATTAAAGAGGTCGGTAACTTATGTCTTGGGAAAATCTAAAATAAAAAGAACAAACCTTGGTTCGACAGGGATTGTCAAAATATGTGTGAAAAAAGAAAAACCGCTAAACTGAATTCCTTAAATAATCCAAGCGATAATAATGTGGCTTACTTTCGATTAGTAAAAAACGAAACTTCAAAATTCTTAAAAAATAAGAAAAGAGAGTATCTTAAAGGCAAAATAATAGAAATAGAAAAACACAGAAGCGAAAATAACGTAAGAGAGATGTACAAAGGTATAAACAAATCGCGTAAAAGATTTAAACCTCTATTGAATGGGGTTAAAGATGCGAATAACAACATAATTGCGGATCCGACTGAGATATTAAATAAATTTAAACAACACTTTGACGGCATTCTAAATACGGAAAATAATAATCAATCTCCTCCCTCTGAATACCAGAGCGCTGAACCATGGGTAGACGCACCGAGTAAAGAGGAAGTTAAAATGGCTATAGGAAAATTAAAACGGTATAAAGCTGCAGGAAATGATAATATCACGAGTGAATTAATCAAAGCGTGTGGAGAAGCGGGCGTTTCCAAATTACATGTTTTAGTTAAAAAGATCTGGGAAAATGAAAAAATACCCGAAGAATGGAAAGAATCAATACTTATTCCGATTCACAAAAAAGGACCGAGGACGGATTGTAACAACTATCGTGGGATCTCTCTTCTCCCAGTATGCTATAAAATATTCTCGTCAATACTAACTAGCCGAATCACGGAATACGCTGAGGAAATTATCGGAGACTACCAATGTGGTTTTAGGCGGAATCGCTCGACTATTGATCAAATATTTTCCTTACGTCAAATATTAGAGAAGAAGCTGGAATACAACGGTGTAGTCCATCAACTTTATATAGATTTTAAAAAGGCTTATGATTCCATAGACCGTCAGAAGCTATATAACATCATGATTGAACAGGGGATACCTAAAAAGTTAGTAAACCTAGTAGAGATGTGTTTGTCGGAAACATTTCATAAAGTTAGAATCGGTCATAATTACTCCGAGAGATTTGAGGTGCGATCGGGTTTGAAACAGGGTGACTCCCTTTCACCTGTTTTGTTTAATATAGCCTTAGAGTATGTCATAGAAAAGGTGATGTGTACCGAGAAAGGCTTAAATATGGGTGACAAGATTCCGGTTTTGGGGTATGCCGATGATTTGGTACTACTAGGTGAAGACACGGAAACTATACAACTAAATACAAGTGTGTTAATAAAAGCCGGTAAACAAATAGGTCTCGAATTAAATACCGATAAGACGAAATATATGATTAGTTGCAGAAATGGTGGCGATCTTGATGATATTAATATTTCAGGTCATACTTTTGAACACGTAGAGAAATTCAAGTATTTAGGTTCAATGATAACAAGAAAAAATGAAATCCAAGAAGAAATAAAGTCCCGGTTAAAGGTGGGAAATGCGTGTTATTATTCGGTTGCTAAATTGCTTAGCTCGCGGCTTCTGTCTAAAAACTTAAAGGTTAGAATTTATAAAACTATTATTCTTCCAACGGTTCTTTACGGATGCGAAACATGGCCGCTTACTTTGAAGGATGAACAACGGCTTAAGGTTTTCGAGAATAAGGTACTGCGTAAAATATTTGGTCCGAAGAGAGATGAGGCCACTGGGGAGTTTAGAAGGTTGCACAACGCGGAATTGCGGAGTTTGTACTCTGTGAATATAATAGAGTTGATAGCATCGCGGAGACTCAAATGGGCGCGTAAAGTTGTTGGGCTTAGTGAGGAACGGATTCCGAGAAAGTTGGTATTCGCTGAACCGACTGGTAGGCGTCCGAAAGGTAGGCCGAAGCGTCGATGGGAGGATTGCATTAAGGCTGATCTTGGGGGCTTGGGCTTGACCGGTGAACATTGGACGAGTCTGTGCAGGCGAAGTTTGGTGGTATCGGCATCGAACCTTCGGGTTCGGTAACCCTATTATTATTATTATATTTACATCTAACCTAAATGAAGTTGACTCTAGTACTATTTATGTCTAGTTGTGTTTACACTTTCTTTGTTGTTACACATAATTTTATACTATTTTATTTAAACCCATCAGTAAAGAGTTGAGAATCTTTGTAATTTTTGAATTTGTGAATTCGCCGTTTTAGGCTACTTCAACACTAACTAGACAAATGGTCAAACCTTCCTCTAAAATACAAAACGCTCATCTACATGACTATTATAAGACCAATCTAAACTTACGGAGTAGAGCTATGGGGCTCTACTAAACCATCAAATTCTTCCCGCATCCAATCCTTACAATCCAAAATCCTTCGTAAAATCCTCAACGCCCCTTACTTTGTCACGAATAAACTCATCCGTAAAGACCTTAATGTTCCCTAGGTTACTCATTTTGCCCGGACCAAGATCCTTTTATGACAAATTCCATTCTCACTCTAACCCACTAGTTTTCTTTCTTCCTCTTCAATTCCTGATAATCCTCGGAGGCGCCTGAAAAGGAGATGGCCCCTATCTAGACCTTCTAGTTCAGACTATTTTTAGAGTGCTTCCAATGGAAAGCTTCGCTAAATGTATTTCATGTCATTGTATTATATAACTATCACATTTACTTGATGTATTTTTTTTTAATACAGTTGTAAATATCGATTTGTGAATATCTTTAATAAACTTTTTTTCAGTTTTTAGAAATAAGGTAAATTGTATAATATTTATGATTTCGTTGTGCTTTTTATTTAATAATTTATGAACTTTAAGGTGTATCTTAAAAGAGTGAATTGGAAAATATGCTAATTATGAATTGAGACGCTGATTTCCAAAAGGGACAAAAGGACATTTTTTACGAAATTGATTTTTTGTCATATTTTTATTCTCCTTATTTAGTTTCGTTTTAGTTAGTCCATAAAAAAACGAATTATAAATGCAATTATTTTATACAGGTACTAATTACGTATTTACTTTCGGTCCAAATCACACTAAAACATTGTATTACTTAACTTTAATATAATAAAAACACAATTCCAGGTTTTAATGCGAAAAGAATAAAATAAATTGGTTTATCAGTGATTTTTGCGCTTCCTGTAAAATTTCCCCCAGAATGAACATAGTACCTTCTATGTAAATACTACTAATGCACTCTGACAGTCGAGAATAGGCTTTATCTTATTCTTTTCTGTCGATCAGAAGGAATCTGATATAAACAACGAGTGTTAGAAAAAAAAATCTTTTTCCCTTCATCAGCAGATGAGTTTCTCACAACCTTATCTTCCCATCTCTGTATCGAGTGGCTGACGAGAGCTTGCTCAAAGCCAGTCTCTTGTCACAAACTCTGGGACTAAATATACTAAATGTATTGACCATTTCCATTTTTCATTCGAATTTTCGTTAATTTCATAATTTTTACTATCTTTATAAAATAAATTTCCCTATTCACTCACTCAAAAATCACTATGGTTGTGGAGCTGAAACTTTTCGTCAATTTGAGTAATAAGGATGGGTATGGAAAAATTTGTGCTATAACTGCTTAGAAACAATTTATCTCTAAAAGCTTAAAAAAATTGTTTTTTTAATGACTCAAAAACAATGCCTCTCGTTTTATAATGGAAGGTTATTCTAACGGTTCTATCCTAAAGGTTGATCAATTAGAGCCTTATGAATCAATCAAAAGGATTCTAATTTATTATTTTTTAATTTCAATGTTTTTTGGGGTTATTTTCCTTTTTCATTCCTATAATTGTATGTATCAGTCTAAGTTTGTCATTTGTTAAAAATCATTTCTTTGTCATGCAAAGGCCATCACACGGGATCATAAACGATCACAGGAAATGGACTAAAATATGAATTCACTTTTACAAAGAAGAGTAATTTATTAATTTATTTTCAGAGACTTAGATGTCCGGATTCATTATTACATAGGGTACCTACTTAGATATTACGTTGCGTAGAGATTAAGCAGTTCATTAAGTGGCTAAAATCTGATCTGATTCCCCTACCATCCATTCCACAATGGATATGAGTTTTATTATGTAGATCTTGCTTTCACTACCCATATTATAATATGTAAGCTTGCACAGTCTCGTATGACTTTCAACACATTAATCCTCTATCTGTTTGAACTATCCCTGCACCCTAAGCAATACCCAGCTTTATCTTGACCCCTCGCTACATAATTTCCTAACACGACATAAAATATTAACATTTATTTCATAGAAATAAGACTGAAATTCAATAATCAATAATTTGCATCTGAAAGTCTCGTTGGACGAATGTAGAGATGAATAGACCACAACAAAATCGCTTGGTCAACAGCTCCGGTTATATTCTAAAAAGATATAGTGTTCAAGATAATATAAAAGGACCGGAAGTTAGTCAAATTACAACTTCCATGGTTTTTTTTAATAACTACAGTAGATCACCGGTTTTGTATTGACTTAAAATCATAATACAATTGGAGCTGTACAAGTTAGATTTATAGATATGTATATTTTATTTGCATGGCGTTGTTTAAATCGACTATATAGATATTTTATCGTTATTACTGGATTATTGGATGTTAAAACCACTTGCGGAGTAACAGCTGGTGTATGAGATCGGATTCAGCACAATATTTATATTTTAACATAGAGCTTTAGTCACAAAAACAGTCTTATGTCATATTCAAATCATTTATTAATTAATTGTTACTGGCTTTCAGCGATTCAGCACCGTATTTATTTTAAAAAGCTTCATTTTTATATATATTATATATATATATATATATATATATATATATATATATATATATATAGTCCTATTATTTTTACTTATTAACATTCGTCAACTGGGATACAATAAATAATTTGGTTGACAAAATAATAGGATATTAGATCAAATCAAGAAGAAACTTTTTTTCATAATATTATTTATTTGTTTTATTAAAGAATCCTGTACAAGTAGAGTCCATTTCTTATTAACATGTATGTGGTATTAAAAATCCACTACAATAAATTAAAAATAGTTAGCTAATTAATAGATATATGTAATAACCATAAGTTTTTTACCTAAAAACAATATAGATACTGTAACTACTAATAACATTTTTTACTACAAAATATTACTATCATCAACAATACAAACATATATTTTTCTTATTAATGTTTACACCCGCGCCATATTTGTTTCTGTATTCATTAACCCTCACTTCTGCTACTTTTGCTAATCGGACAGTACTTCTGTGGGAGTCCTAAATTTTTCCTATCCATGTTTATTTAGGAGAGGGATCTTAACGAGTACCTGACATCACGCAGTCACAGGATCACCATTTTACGTCCACTCCGAAAGACAGAATAACCAAGGATTTTATTTCATGTTTATAATCTCATCCACATAAAACATCTGGCTCGTACATTTGGTTCATTAGCATAACCATAACTTCGACATAGTCAACATTTTAGTTTTTTCGGAGCATTATTTGAAATTTTTACCGGTAACTTTTAATAATAAAGTTTTCAAAATTAAAAAGAAGTTGGGTTTCACATCTGTCCCCCATTAACCATGTGATAGCTCCCTAACCTGGAGACTTGAAGGTTTCGACTCTGCAGTGGAATTCCCCAAAGCTTTCTCTTCGGATGCCAATTTTCTTCATACATCCGCTCAACCTATCCTACCTGCCTTCGTTTAACAATGTTTTTCTCTTCTAGTTCAGGTGACAATACGTCATTTCTATATTATTTTCTATACCCTTACACTCTGTAAAATTTCCATGTAAGTAAACGCCAGTGTCCGCCCCGTAGAGTATCATCGGTTTTATGGCTGTTTTGTTATATCTAACTTTGACTATTTTCCATATAAATATGAAATAATTTATTACTATTAATAATAATAATACATTTTTTAATAATTCTTTAAATAACTGAAATGATTTATTAAGGATCCAAGTCGTAAAAGGGACTCGCTCTTTCCATTTTTCTATTTATATCTTACTTTGTCATGAATAAACTCATCCATTAATGTTCCAAATGTGTCAGATTTGGCCTTAACCAGGTACTACTCCTTCCATGACAAACTCCGTTTCCACTCTAACCCACTAGTTCTAATCCTTGTTTCCTCTTTGATTCGTGATCATTCCCCTGAAACCAAGATAGTACTACAAGCGTCATATAACTACTACACATACGTATAGTAATCATATATGCATCTAGTTACAGAATACCCATCTTTCAAGACTAATTTTAGTCCAAATTTAAGACACTACATTATACATTTATTTAACATTACACATCATATTTAACAATATCTACGTTCTACTCAATGATTAAATAAAAACAAATTAGTCAAAATTATATGAAAACTATTGCAGGTCATTGCAAAACTATCAGATCATCTTTCCAACCAAGAAGTCTTATGCATTCTTATCCCCATCGGTGTCCTACCATTGGATGATTTCTCTACGCTTTTTGTTTCACAGTTGTAAATTTCAATAAATATAGAAATAAGACACGGTAAATTATTACACAGTGGTTTATTATTTTTAAATAAATATATTACGGTATTATAATTTATATATATATATATATAATATATATATATATATATATATATATATATATATATATAGCTGAGTAGGCAATTAGCTTGTATGTATAGCAATAAATTAATCAAAGAGCTTTAAAGACGAACCACCAATACTATCAATTAATATTCGAGGAAAATGGTGAATCATCACTGCTAAAATCAAAACGAAATATCTCCAGTTTTTCTTAACCAAGTTATAAATTTAAGTGATGTACTACTTTCACGAAAGAGATTTTCTTACTTATATATGAAATATATCCTAAGGGAAAATATTGCGATCATGGATATTTTCGAATTCCAGTTTTCAACAAATATGTACGTTTTAGGTTCCCCTGAGTCTAAACAACTAAATCCCGTAAAAAGGTACGTGTGTCCGCGAGTGTGTAAGTACATAACGAAAATAAAGAGGTGTACGATACTGAAATTTCATATTTGAGACGCCCGGGATGTCACCGCAACATTTTCACTAAAAGTGGATGACCGAAGAGCTACTTTATACCATGCGTTTTGCACCTTTTTACGAATTTCTCAAAAACGGCTATAACGATTTTAATTTAACTCGCTATAGCGTAAAGTTTAATGGGCTTTAATATCATGGATGTTTCATTATGATTGGAATAGTCTGGACATGGTTTAAATGTTTTTTTTTTTTTGTTTTTTTTAAGGCGACAACCACCAGGGTCATGTTAGGCTTTGCACCGTTAGACACAGGTTAGATGACTATAGGAGTAGAGTGAGAGTATAATTTAGATCTGGGAATAAAGTTGGGTGGATTAAAGACTTTAGGAAGCGAATGATGTTAGTTATATGAGGAGAGGAATCAGAGAGAAGAAGCGACAGATCGGTGGGGAGGTTGAAAAGAATACTTGAAGCGGTGTATTGTCGGCATTCTGTGAAAATGTGGAGTATTGAGAGAGGAACCTGACATGATCGACAGAGAGGCGGAGGTCCACGGGCCATGAGATAACCGCGGGTCAACCGATAGTGTCCTGCCTTTATAGAGTCGCGCGAGCACAACCTCCTCGCATCGTTACGACCGACACGATGAACCCCAAGGGCCAACACGGGGCCGAATAAATGTATAAGATTAAATTTAATATTTTTGTATATATGTTTAAGATTAAATTTGTATATATTCTTCCTTCAAAAGTACCTTTATTTTTGTACATTCTAAAAATACTAACCATATCATCTTATTAGTATTCATAATGAAAGGCTAAATATGCAAGTTGAACGAATTTGATGACTAACTGATGAAGAAAAGATCAAACATATTAATTTTTAATAGTACTTTTTGGTGTTTTGAAAATAATAATAGTAATATAGACATATAAAATACCTCTAAAAAGAGAATAATTTTGGAAAAAACGCTGTCTTAGACACGCAGTTGTAAAAAGTAATGGAAATTAAAAATAACTAACCAAAATAAAAAATTGTAGCTAATCAGAGTTTATTTAAGCCATCAATGATGATATGAATTGAATTTTCAAACATCCTCCTGCTAATAATTACTTTTGAAAAATGCCCTATTGTGATGATGGTTACGGGTGTCTACAACTAGCAAGCTCGAGTAGAATCCGTTAATTTTCTACTGTGGTCCGAAAATACGACCTTGAGCTCCGTATAATGAGTCCTCCAGTTTTGAAAAGGCTGACTACGTGAGGAATGGTCACTATGAAGAGCTGGTTCTTGGCCTTTGTAAAAGTACGAGACTGGTTAGAAGTAGAAGACTTGGTTTCAGCCACACCGAAATCAAACACCTTAACTCTAGAAGCTACTGAGGACGAGGGTGTATCGGGGTGGCCTTGGGCTAGGAGAAATTTGCATTGAAGTAGAACTATGAGGGAAGCATGCACCACGATGTAAATATCATCGGGAACACGAGAGATGGAACAGAACCAGATATGGCAATCAGGAGGATAACCGCTAATTTATTCCTCTATGTTGGGAAACGAAGGAATACATTTTCGAAAACACCATCGTTTTGTAAATAGCAAAAACTGATTATTGGAATCATATCAGAAGCGAGCACCATGTAATAATAATAAGAATGTTTATATTTACTTTTAATTTTATTATTTATATATCAGGTGCGGCGTGGTCTAGTGGACAGTAGCCAGACACAGTACTGCTTGTCCCCATTCCAACGATGTGACAATATGACCGATTTAGGTGGACAAAATTCTGAAACTTGTCTATATTTAACCTTTGGGGTCCCAGATTACGGAAAAAATATTTTTAAAAAATCATAAGAAAAACTAATAAATTTTTTTACACAATTGGTGAGCGTACAGTGGTCAAAAATCAATTTTTTTTTGCTAAAATCTAAAACTTCCCTTTATTTTACATTTGAAGTCTCAGAATACGGGACAAATAATACAAAAAATTAATTATGGTAGGAGTTGCTAAAACGGTAACCTGCTAATAGATGTATTTTATATCATTTAGGAAATTCTTGAAATTATAGATTGTAAAACTTTTGATTCGGAGTGTTGTGTCTGAAAGAATTATGTATCATCCAAAACGCAAAAAATCGCAAAAATTCTTTGTAATATCTAAAGACTAGAACGATTGATGAAACAAATCCATAGGGTAAATTGGGGGTTATATAGTTTTTCGTTATTGAGTAGGCGCATACATTTACAAATTGCTAAATTAATCTACAGGTGAGATTGCAATGTGTATTCAATAACAAGTTTAGAAATATAATGTCTTACCTGTCTCAGCAATGTCCATTGTTAAATAAAAGCAAAAACACTTTGCTCTAAATACACCTTGAACACAATAAATGACCATCGAATAAAGATAATCCCACTGCCGGTTATAAGGCACATGTGTGAACAGTAATGATTCGCTCATTTACTATTTATTTGTAAACAAGGTATGGCGAGAAATATTAGTATTAAGGTTCTTGTAAACTAATAATAAAAAGGCGAAGCACTGAAAAATTCCAAACTTTTGTCCACCTAAATTGGTGATTTTGCCCACTGTGCGCCGGCAGGATTATTTTTTTTATTATTTCAGCCGTGGAGTGACCCGGGGATATGGAGATCTCCTGAGACACACCCAGCCTCTATAAAGTGTTTATTCAAATTGGGAAAAAATATGGCGGCCAAGCGTAATTTTAACCTAATTATCTCCTTCCACGGCCGTTGGTTGTCAAACAGTAGAATGTCTGTAAGTACTGAACCTGACACCCTCCATGGGTTGTAGAGGAACAGGTTTTATTATTATTATTTTATTTTATTTATTGACCAGCGATACGGTTGGGAGAGAAGCGCTGGGATTGCTTATAACCTCCTTTATGTCCTCATGTAGCCTGACTCGCAGTTCCACTACCTCATTATTTTACAGATTTATGTGTATGATCATTTATTTATTTTTAATTTTATCCATAGTACTTACTTTATTTTTTGTTGTCCTTATATCACTGTCCTTTATGGGAAAGAATGCAAAATTACTGAATAAATAATTATTTATTATATCAATATGTTCTGAACACGGAAGATCTCATTTAATTATTAAGGTTGATTTAGGGCTGAATAATTCTTCCATTAATACTGATCATTTATTTCATGACGTTTCGGGATATTCTCCCATCTTCAGAAGTCTCGTTATATATTCTGTAATCCAACATTTTACTAGTCACACCTTCAGCCAGGTAAAAAAATAAAAAATGAAGGTGTGACTAGTAAAATGTTGGATTACAGAATATATAACGAGACTTCTGAAGACGGGAGAATATCCCGAAACGTCATGAAATAAATGATCAGTATTAATGGAAGAATTATTCAGCCCTAAATCAACCTTAATAATTATTTATTGTAATTTCCATCAGTATTACAAGAAAATGTAATGTTAATAAATATTTTTATTAATAAATAAAAATTATGAGCCAGGAATGGCTTTCGAAGGAACTAACCATAATTAGCCACTTCTAATTTGGAATATACTTGAATTTTCATATATTATTTTATTAATTTTTAAACTGTATCTTTTTCTCATTTTCATTTTTGGCTATTTTTATTGTACATATTGATTGAATGATATATTTTAGCTTTATTACTCATTGTCATTGATTTTGGTAGATTGTATTATTTCTAATTACATTTTTAAAAATAATGGGTTAGTAATTGAATTAACAGTTCTCGTGGTTTCTACTTTCCCTTCGAATACGGGTAAATCTAGAAGAGCACTCAATGGCCTGATAATGCTAAAATAAATGAGCGAGCTTTTTATAGTATGTTAAAATTATATAGTAAAAATTAAATTTTGGTTTAAGTAGTGAATCACAATGTACTATTAGTAGCAAGACGTAATACTATCAAAGGATTTGATATCCAACGATAGGAGAAATATTTTTACAGATTTTAAATACACTTTTGGAAATTAATCTAGGAGTTTATTGTGTGGTTTCAAAAAAATAAATATGTAACTAAGTTAATCGAAGGTTATGGGAAACTAATTCACTTGGACATCGTTGTACCGCGTACCATATTTCCAATATTTTTATTTTATATTAAATTAAGAACAAAACACCGCGCTTGAAAAATATGTAACTATGTTTGATCAGCGGATATAATTTTTAGAGAAATATAATAGCGAAAGATGAAGTAAATATAAATTAAAAACATCAAATAATTATAGGTTCATAACACTAGAACCTAGGCACCTTTTTTACATTTATCTCTATCCATTAAGGGAGCGGCGTGGTCTAGTGTATAGAGCGCTAGTCTGCTGTGCTCCGGGTCCTAGGTTCGAATCCCGGCTGTGGCGAATATTATTTATTCTGTTAATTCAGTCGGGAGGCGACCCTAGGGTATGGAGACCCTCCTGGGGCAGACCCAGCCTCTATAAAGTGAGTACACAAATTAATTGGGGAAAAACCTGGCGGCTGAGCGCGATTAAGACCTAATCACCTCATTGCACTGCCGTTGGCCTTGAAACAGTGCTAATCTCTATATGTACTGAGCCCAAGACCCTCCATAGGTTGTAGAGGTACAGGTTCTATCCATTAAAGTCCTTTATTGCGTCAGATATTTGCATTTAACACTGAGAAATGTTCAAAGCCAAACAATGGAGCATTAAAAAATTTGTTTTTAAACTAAAGCTTTGATAGGTTTGGACCTGCGTGTGTGTTGGCTGCGACGCGTACAGCTATGTGCCGTTGACGAGATAAAGCAATATTGAACACTTCATTTCGTGACCACAGAATTGAATAAATCATTATACAATTCCATCAACTCTGAGTCATCCTAACTCAATCCTATCATGGTTCTTTCAACACCTTCAAAATCGTAATTTTTTTCAATTACTTTTTATTTATTTTTTAAAATAATATGGTAGTCTTTTTAGCCGAAAAAGTTGCAATACCGTTTCAGAAATATACCTTATTCTTCTATACATGATTATAGAAGAATACTCCAAATTCTGCAAGGTGTTACGAAACGGTTAATTATGGTCAGAGAAAAGACGACTTAAAACACATATAAAAACACAGAACAACGATCGAACCCAATTTATTTATAATAAATAAATACATTTAAATTGACTGAAAGTACTAAAATCTCTTTTATCCAGATCATCAAAATTAAAAACTAGACAAAAAGTAAATACATATACGTATCTACTTAGACCCATATGTAATTCCATTTGCCTCACAGATTTATGGTTCAGCAAAAAAGACTAACATACAAAAACTGCAATCATTTCAATCCAAAATTTTAATACTCGTAACGACAACTCCTTGGTACGTAAATAACAAAACTCTACAAACGGACTTTAAACAACCAACAGTTTACGAGTTCTACATTCGCGTTTTCATAGCAAATTACACGGACACGCCTAATAATAATACACGACTAATGGACTAATAAAGAACATGTTATTAACTGAAATGCCTGTTAGAAGAAGGCTGAAAAGAAGCTGGATGTAGCTGGATTTAGCTTCTCTCCAAAAGTAAAGCCTAGGAGGGATGCTGCTGGGCACTTACCTGAATATCGTCTACTAATATAACTTGATATAAGTTTATTTTTTACTAACGCTTATAAACATCTTATAAAAAATCCAGATAATTAAAAAGGGCGAGAACATATATTTATTCACAATAGAAAAGTTAAGAGTAAAGCGTAAAACGCTGTCGCACATTTTCCCCCAAAAAATCTATTTTTTTATTTTTATCTATATTCTAAATTCAACAATAATGGACTTTTATAAGAGGATTTGAGGACTTACTTTATGTTTATTTATTTCTATTTATCTTTATTTATTTTTTTATCCTTGAATATCGTCTACTAATATAACTTGATATATGTTTATTTTTTACTAACGCTGTCATATTTATTTTTATTATAGATTATTCTTATTATCTGTTTTAATTATTATTATTATTTAATATTGAAAAAATAAAAATGAATAAAAAAAAAATAAATAAAAATGTATTATTTGTTCATAATGTATTCGCCATTGTGTATTATTATTATTTGTTTTAGAGTATTATTATTATTTGTTTTAGTGTATTATTATTTAGTGTATTATTATCATTTGTTATACTGGTTCATTATTTATTTTAATTAATATTATTATTTAATATTTCAACTAAAACCATAATTGTTTGTTTTAAAAAAAACGTGTATCTTATAGTGTAGTGTGTATCTGGCACTGATGACCAAGATGTTTTGTGCCAATAAATAAATCAAAAACCAAAACCAATCAACAATAAGAATGGGTGGTACAATATCTCAAATATTAAAAAAAAAAAATATTTTTCATTATAAAAGGTGTTATTAAAAATTAGCTATTAAAAAAATGAAGAAAAAATGTAATACTGAGAAACTGAGAACATTTTAAATATTTTGTTTTATTCTCCTTCAAATATTGTCGCCTGAGTGTTTCACTAGTGTGAAAAAGTTCAAGTTTGAAGTTGCAATATTTGTTTTTAAATTATCGTAAACATATAAAATCTGATAAAAACATACATATAACATCTTATAAAAAATTCAGATAATTTAAAAGAATGGGAAAATAAATAAAACATAAATTTATTTGCAATGCAAAAGTAAAGATTAAAGCGTGAAACGCTTTTCCCACATCCCCCCCCCAAAAAAAATCAATTTTCTTTCAAATTCGATAATAACAATGGTACAATATCTCAAACACTAAAAAAAAAATCTTTTTCATGATTTAAGATGTTATTAAAAATTAGCTATTAAAAAAACAAGAAGAATAATTGTAATAATGAGTACATTTTCAATATTTTATTTCCATATTCCTCAAAATTTTAAATGAGGATTAACGAGAAAAACAATAAAACAAATCCCCGAAGTAGTCTTTTTTTCTTTTTTATTATTAATCTTTTAAAAGAAAGTAAAAGAAATATTGAGTGATAGAAGAAAATGGAATATTTTTGGATAAACATATAATAACTGTTGTAACTATTAAACTGTAATATAAAGTATATTATAAAATTAATATACATAAGTATCGTAGAATGAAAATTTCATTGATAACATGATGATTGACAAGTATACTGTGTAAAAGAAATCCCATTTATATGGACGGTATTACTGTTTAGTAAAGCACTTCGCTACTTAGTAATATCGTATAGAATAAAGACGTCTCTTTGACAAAAATATAATATAATTAAGCGTAAAAATGATTGGTTTTAAATTATAATGTAAATACATATATATTGCATTGATTAAACTAAACTAATAGAAGAAACTACGACCGGCACATGCTTTAAGACTTGCCGGTCAGGTATCGATGACTCCTTAGCAAGGTAGCTTAAAGGTATATTACATGTGGATTTTATCTTCAGAGCCAATATAATAATTTTAAATCGAATAGATCTATTTTTATTTAAACAAATAAAAAAAAGAGATTAAAAAAATATATTTTTTATTAACATTTTATGTCCATTAAAAAAAAAGTTTAATGACAGAACCAATTTTTATCCGCGACAAACAAATTCCTTAGACTTAACTGTACATTACCTATGACTGACAATCGATCGAAGGATGACTTGTGGCCCACATGTAAAGAGTACAGTCAAGAAGGATTTTCAACCAGTGACTGAAAGTACTATACTCTCTTTTATCAAAATCATCGAAACTAAAAATTAGACAGAAACTAAATACATACACATATCTAATGAAACCAATATGTACTTAGACTTCACAGCTTTGTAGCTAAGCAAAAAAGCTCACATACAAAATCTTTAATCATTTCTATCAAACAATTTAAACACTCATTACGACAACTCCTTGGTACGTAAACAACTAAACCCAACATAAGGACTTACAACAGTTAACCAACATATAAAAACTCTATTCTCTTTTTCACAGTTAACTTGCATTGACAAATAGATTTATGAACGACATGTCAATAGCTGAAATGCCAGTCAGAAGAAGGCTGAAAAGAAGCTAGATGAAAGATCTCCTCAGCTAAATTAAAGCCTAGGAAGGGGTGCAGCTGGGCACTTACCTTCGCAATGCCTATCACGTCTGCTGCATAATTTGTATACAGTACATCAGAAGGTGAGAATGGAGAAATGTGAGAGAAAAACAAATATCTGAACTAAATGAGTAAACACAAATAATATTAAATTATATACAATTTTCAAATACATCATAAAAATAAAATCAAACCAAAATAGAGAAAATCGCGGTAATGGTCTAAAAGAACCAATACATACTATAGAAACTTTTCGGTTGTTATATTTATTTGCGTAAAACTTAATAACAAATTACTAAAAGTCGAGTTAATTAGAGCTAAAATTTGACAGAAATATAATGGTGTGTTTCTGATTTTTTTAAATATATTTCAAATGAATAATACTTAAAAACAGTGTACTTAAAATACTTAAAACTATCCCATGGTTGTAAGTATCAATACTACGTTTAACTAACGATCCTCGTCAGTATGAAATTTTATTGCTTCTTATATTCGCCATTCCCATACTCTTCCGACCTACAAATCCCGTTTATTTAAGCACTTCTTGTCTATCCAATTCTCAAATAACCCTAATTGATTCGCAAATTTAAATAAAAATAGTAAATAAAACAGAGAGAAGAGATTATTTATTATATTTTATTTTATCGTATCTAAACATTATTATATTTTTGGAAGGAATTAGTCCGGGTGGCGGTCATTAAATGAAACAACTAAATAGTTTCAACTATTTTATTGTTTGCCAACGTTTCGACCCCTTTGTGGGTCATCATCAGGGCGCATGGTGGGAGAATGGAAACTCTAAAAAACTCAGTTTCCATTCTCCCACCATGCGCCCTGATGATGACCCACAAAGGGGGTCGAAACGTTGGCAAACAATAAAATAGTTGAAACTATTTAGTTGTTTCATTTAATGACCGCCACCCGGACTAATTCCTTCCAGTAATTCTCAACGGTCAACTAATTACATCCACAATTATTATATTTTATTTAACACAATAGTTTGCTTTATTTGAATTATTATTAGAAGATACCTGTTAAGTTATTACAATTATTCATTTACTTTTTATTTATGTTGGTTTTTGTAAGTGTTTACACTTTGTGATACTGATGTTCTAATTTAATCTTCCTGTAATATTATTCTAAAGTAGGGTTGAGCATAATCGAATTACGATTATCAGATCATTCGAATTAATCGATTGTCGGATTAACCGGTATGAAGAAACGAATCATCATTCGAACTGAATTTTTTAACGATAATCGAGAGATTATAAAGGGGTTGGGGTAATCGAATGACTTTTTTTTTTCTTTTTCTTTTTTGCTCATCACATAAATTATATGCACATAGACTCAGCCAGCTCAGCGGTCATGGAGAGGGGAATTGTGCCATATTGTCTTTCAGAATGCATATTAATCATTCGATTATGGAATCATTTGATTATTTAAATCATCGGAGTCCGATCATTCGATTATGACGATCGTTCGATTATGCCCACCCCTATTCTAAAGGGACATGTCCTAGAATCAATATATAATTTACTATTAAATATGTTTCTATAATTATTTTTACACCCGCTTTAGATGTCAGGTAACATATATATTAATTACCCCTATTTTAATTAGTTATTCTATCCTAGACATTCGTCAAGTATCCACATTGCTCTTCAATTTTTTTTTTTAATATGTTATCATAAAATTTTCTTTTCTATGTTATTTTCGCATTTAGCTCTGGATTAATTAGAACGACACTTTTCTTATAGGAAAAAAAATCTAAAAATAGACTAAAAGATTTATTTTAACAATTTATAAAAGCTATATTAAATAAAAAAGAACAGAACCATTTTGAATACAATCATTCAGCCAAAATAAATATTCCAAGGTCCCCAAAGTCAAAAAACCACAGTCTCGCAAAATGATTTGTGAGACTCAACAGCCTAGCCCAGCTACGAACAATTTGACGTAACTAATGAGTTTTGGAAAGGATGTTGCACCTTTTTCGCTGACACTAACTTTCCAGAAGAAAAATTTTGTAACATCGATGTAAAACTTTCCTCGAAAACAGTTCAGAAGTTTTTGATGAAACTTGTCGAAAGACTTTCTCTTACAGCCCTAAAACGTCTCTCACATGTGGTACATCACCGTAAAAAAATGATGGAATAAAGTAATTTATAAAGAAAATGCCATTTTGGTTCAACTCAAAAATTAAATGTTAATTTTTTTATTAAGGTTGATCTTGGGCTGAATAATTCTTCCATTAATACTCATTCTTTTATTTCATGACGTTTCGGGATATTCTCCCATCTTCAGAAGTCTCGTTATATATTCTGTAATCAATATCTAAATACATCAGATCTGAGCAAGAGTATTGCTCAGATCTTTGTCCTCAACTGAAACAAAAGACATGAAATAAAAGAATGAGTATTAATGGGAGAATTATTCAGCCCAAGATCAACCTTAATAATTAAATGAGCACTTCCTTGTTTAGAATATATTGATATAAGATAATTTTTTTTTTATCTTAAAAAAATCATCAGCTTATTAGAACACAACAGGTTATTAATTTTAATTTCAATATTTTAAAATCAATTTATAGTAAAGGTATTGAGTACAGTGAATGTTTTCAAAGGAAAATGAGTTTTCAAGTTGCCCATAACCGATCCCCACAAATAAAAATCATTTCTCTGGGTGTGTCTGTTTCGATATAAGTGTAACTGGTAAGCCTTACTAACCTATCCAAATTCACTATATTTTAAATATACATTATTCATAATTTAAATGAAGTTTCCTGGCACGTTTATATGTTAAGCATGTGATTTAATTTACATGCTACTTTTAAGATTAAAAAAATTGAGACTGTGAATAATGAATATTTAATCTATAATAATTATTTATTGCACGCAATACATCAATGAATAATATCTTTCTTCACCGCTAAATTTTATCTTCATTGAGATTATTTGATTGAAGTATCAACTGACGAAAAAAAATAATTATATATGTATGACTATAAAATAAACAAAAAAATGGCGATAAAATAAAAGAGGAGACAGGAGAATTTTTACCGATGTTAAACATAAATGCATGCTGCGAAACATATAAATATATATATATATATATATATATATATATATATATATATATATATATATATATATAAACATATATCTATGTATGTATGCATGTATAATAAATCTCTAGTAGCTAAATATTACATTAAACATGAAACTTCCGAGAAGGCAGAATGAAAATGTCGAAAGTTGGTAAAATGACATTAGCTTAAGAATAAATTCGAATAGAGGACGCTATGGGGTCCACGTGTTAAGATGAAAAGAAAGACTGAACAAACCACTGAAAAACAGTGCTTCCTATCAACGGAACTGAAAATTAGAAAAAAAAAAACATCTGAATACTTATAACCTACTTGAACCCATATGGACTTACGCCTCACAGATTTACGGTTCATCAAAAAATATTCGAAAAAAATACAATCATTTCAATAAAAAAATTTAACTACAGCTCCAAGCTTCATAAACAACAAAAGCCTACATACAGAAATGATTATTTTACAACAAACTTAACTGACATAGCAATAGACTTATATATGAAATGTCTATTATAAGAAGAAGTACGGCTAAAACTGAAATGGACGAGAAGTCTTTTTTTAATTATAGGTGCAAATAAAGAAATGCTGCTGGACGGTTGTATCCATGGTAATTGTCATTTTCATTTACGATGGATGCAAACAAATAAATTATAATTTAAAAAATATGAGGTAATTATTAATCGAGAGCTCATGTTAACTCATGAATCCTCCATGCGTCCTATTTGCTTTACATAACGATCAGAAATTACAAGCCTTGCTGTTCGTTTGTTCTCAGAATCCTGAAAATTCAGTTCTGAAATATTCAAGATGTTTGGAAGCATCCCATATTCTGACCTGATACCTCACAGAACATTCAGAACTTGAACCCTGAGAGCATTTTCCGCTGAATCACAGATATAGAAATTTTCTAGCACACATGACAAATATCACTCATTTAACAACTAAATAATTGCGTGAATTTAAAAATGGTATGAGGGACTGAAATCCAAAACATTTCTCATCCATTTTCTTCTTCTTTTTTAATTTATATGTTTTTATTACAATTGCCTGGTATTGGAAAACATAATTTTACCTCATTCTAATCCAGTGCAGTAACTTTTGCAGAACCAAATAAAAATTAAACAGACTTCGCTAGTTTTAAATAATATTCTAAATGATATTATCCTTCATTTCTGTAATTATATTGTTAGAAAGCGTCATATTGGGGGGTTTTAAAGAAAGGCTTTAAGAGAGAGCATGGCGGATGTTTGGAGAGAAAGAAACCCAAAAGCTGATGGAACGCACAAGAAAGGAACGTTCATATATACTGGTTCCGTAGGATGGAACCGAAGGATCCGAAACAGCAAATCACAATGAAAAACATAACGCATAGATTCAATCCAACAGAAAACCATCTGCAATAAGAAAGAAGCTGACAATATTCACCACTTCTTTACATCATGCCTAGCCTACCTTCAAACTTCAGAATATATCTCAAAAATATAACCTCTGAAAATACTAAAAAAATGTACTTTTACACCAGAGCAAGTCTAAATTTAAGAGGTTTTGTGATAGATCACTAACTCAAAAAATGTATCTTAATTTATTTATTATGATTTTGTTTTGTTTACGAAGTCATAAGAAATGGATATATATTTTTTTGCTAATTATTATTGTTTATTTTATTTTATTTGTATTTTTTTTTTTTTTTTTGGCTAAATTCAATGTAGTACTGGATAAGATAATGAGAGAACTGTGGAAAGAAAACGACTCCGGAGCGGTCCTAGGTACGAAGAAGGACCATGTAAAAGTAAAGTGTCTTGCCTATGCAGGCGACCTCGCCCTCTTCGCGGAAACGGAGGAAGAGGCGATCGCTCAGATAAATGCCCTCTCAAGGATAGCCATGAAAACGGGCTTACAAATCTCCTCTAAAAAGACAGTACTAATGACCACAGATTCAAAATACAAGAAAAAGGCGGTCGACACCGTATGTGGAAAGATAAAGGTGACCCCGAAATTCAGATACCTGGGAGAAGTCATCTGCAATAACGGATCGGACCGAGAAAGCTTTAAGGGAAAAGTCGCAAAATTGGAGAGCTTGTATTTTGACCTCAAGAACTTCTACAACAAAAAGAACCTATCCATCAAAGCCAAAGTCCGACATTATAACACCGTTATCAAACCCGTGATACTCTATGGGACAGAGACCTCCTGCCTCCCTAGCTTAGAAAAACTTCTGAAGGTAGAAAGAAAAATACTTAGGAAGATCTATGGGCCCAACAAGACACCCGAAGGATACAGGCTAAAGTCCAACAAAGAAATATACGTTGACAACAAAAGCCTGGAGATCGACATCAGGGTAAGAAGGCTCAAATTCTATGGGCACATGATGAGGATGAGCCCTGAAAGGTTAAACCGGGAAATCTTCCGACGATTCCACCAGCGCAAGAACACGACTGGTTTTTTCAAGCAGATCAGGGTCGACATGGATTCAGCAGGACTGAAGGATTCAGACTGTGGGGATAGAGAAGTTCACTGAACAATATAAAGGACTTCGTGGTCAAAGAACGCCAAAAAAGGGATTATGCGTGGTCGGAGGAAAGAAAGCGCAAACATGCGGAGGTTATGAGGGAAGTATGGAAGAGAAGGAAGTCGAGGAAGCAAACCTGAACATGATATTCGCGTGGTCTTCAAGGCCTTTTCGCGCCCAAAAAAAAAAATAATTTATTTTTTTATTGTACTCATATATGACTATGTACATATATTTATAATTATTATTATTACATATATATATATATATATATATATATATATATATATATGTATGTATGTATATATATATATTATATATATATGTTTTCTTTAGTTTGTTACACCAAAAAGTTGAAAACAGTATATAAAAATAGGATTTATGTACACACTCCTATTGCATGGGGACATCCCCGATTGCAATAAAAGTATATTCTATTCTATTCTATACTGGTTCCGTAGGATGGAATGTAAAGATCGGAGATGCGCTTACTAATATTTTTTAAATGTATTGAGAGTTTGAACTACAGGAGATACTACTGAATATAGGGAAGCTACTAGGAGCTGATCGTTCGGTATAGGATACGTTCCGAGGAAATATTGCGACGGGTGTGGGAGAAAAAGCCATTTTGACTTACCATAAAGATTGGATACATGAGGTCGCCTCGAGGCACCGAAGACAAAAACAAATACTGCAGTTATTTAATATTAATTTTAATATATGAAACTTCTCTTCTTTCATTGATTTTACTATCAATAATATTAGGTTTATCACACGACATATAATCATATTAATGTATTAATCCACAATCAATTTATATAAAATCGTCATATTCCTCATATATTTAAATAAAATGATTGTGGATTAATAATACATTAATATGATTATATGTCGAGTGATAAACTTGAAGATGAGATAAGGCCTCGAAACATTGTTTTTTTTTTTTTTTTTTTCATACCCTCTGGTTTTATTTTCAAACAAAATACAAATACAAATATAATATGTACACATGTCACATTTTGTCCTTCTTTTACCCGGAGGTATTCTAAGGAGGATTGCTGCATTCACTATTAATCTTTCAAGGCCTTCTATGCCTTTATTTATCAATTGCAAAATGGGAGGGACCATTCTTTAGGGTTTCGAAATATTGTTAAAAAAGATGAAAGGCTTTAAGAGAGAGCATGGCGGATGTTTGGAGAGAAAGAAACCCAAAAGCTGATGGAACGAATAAGAAAGGAACGTTCATATATACTGGTTCCGCGGGATGAAACATTGTTAAAAAAGATGATATAATATTATTATTATTGATAATAAAATTTATGAGAGGAGAGAATATCATTTATTTAAATCCAACTATTCATAATAGAAGAAAAGTTAATAAATCTAACATATATAAATCCCGTGTCACGGTGATTGTGGTCCTACTCCTAACGATTTTTATGAAATGTTTTATGTATATTTGGAAGGTATGAGAATAGGTACTAATGTATATTTTATACCACTTCGTAATTCGGGTGTCCCAATCCATATTTTTTTTTAAATACAAAAATGTTTTATGTATTTTTTTATTTGGCATCAAAAAATTACCCATATCCCTAAATTTTCAACTTCTTTCCCCACTCTCAAATTTTTATAGCGATTTTAGTATTTTGTATGATCAATATACAAATAATTAAACTCCCGTTCATATCAATAAAATCTGGTGACTTTCGCATACTTCGGCTGTTGAAATCAATTTAAGAACTATTAAAAAACATATATATAAACAAAATTTTTAAAGTAATTTAAATAAAAAGTTTATTCAGTTTCGTTGGAAACATATGATTTAGATTAAATAATTAACAATATGAAAGTGTTATGTATTAGAATAGTAATACGTTTAGGCCCAATTCTTCACTTTACACTACCTTGTACAAATTTGTTTATAAGATAATATTTTGACTACATTTTTTAGGGTTTCCAACGACTTATTTACATCTATATTACAGTTCTTAAAAAAAAAAAAAAAAATTTACATTTAAAAAAATAGTTTTTCTCTTTTCTTCATTGGGTGGTTAAATAATTCTTTCGACTTTTATACTTAGCCGCTTTTTATCAAAGCTAATAAGATGATATAGATAATTTTTTTTAATCTACAAAATTAAAGGTACTTTAGGGGAAGAAAATTAATATATCAGCATGAGAGCCGATTCAATCAGATGAAACCTACATGATATTTAAACCCATACTATTTTAGATCAATATTGAGTTTTTAATCAAAGTCGTTAGAGCCGATTTTGATGAAATGGTAAAAAGGTGCGAAACGCACGGTATTAAGTGACTCTTCTGGTTTGTTTGTTTTTATTGGCGGTCATTTTCTACAGTATATTTTCTATTAAAAAAAAAAATTTACATTTAAAAAAATAGTTTTTCTCATTTCTTAATTGGGTGGTTAAATAATTCTTTCGACTTTTATACTTAGCCGCTTTTTATCAAAGCTAATAAGATTATATAGTTTTTTTTTTTTTAATTTACAAATGTAAAGGTACTTTAGGGGAAGAAAATTTAAAATATCACCACATAAGCCGTTTCAATCAGATGAAACCTACATGATATTAAAACCCATAAAATTTTATATAGATATTGAGAGTTTAATAAATGTCGTTAGAGCCGTTTTTGATGAAATGGTAAAAAGGTGCGAAACGCACGGTATTAAGTGACTCTTCTGATTTCCCGTTCTTTGTTTTTATTGGCGATCATTTTCTACAGTATATTTTCTATTAAAAAAAAAAATTTACATTTAAAAAAATTGTTTTTCTCTTTTCTTCATTGGGTGGTTAAATAATTCTTTCGACTTTTATACTTAGCCGCTTTTTATCAAAGCTAATAAGATTATATAGTTTTTTTTTTTTTTTTATTTACAAATGTAAAAGTACTTTAGGGGAAGAAAATTAAAAGATCAGCATGAGAGCAGATTTAATCAGATGAAACCTACATGATATTAAAACCCATACAATTTTAGATCAATATTGAGAGTTTAATAAATGTCGTTAGAGCCGTTTTTGTTGAAATGGTAAAAAGGTGCGAAATGCACTGTATTAAATGGCTTTTCTGGTTTGTTTATTTTTATTGGCGGTCATTTTCTACAGAATATTTTCTGAAAATCTGTTATGATTTATTGGGGGTATGAATATGGAAACAATAACCTTCGAAAACGTCACCAATACAGCTATATATTCCTTTATAGCTCTTCAATACTCAAAAAAATATATTTAAAGTAATTGCTTAACAGACTTTTTTCTTGCCTTTTTAAAATCGTTCCTAATTAAATAAGATTGAAATAATTTAATAAAAAATAAAATTAATGTTATACAGTTATTTTTATGTAATGATAAAATATTATATGAGGCATACATAAAATATAAAAATTGCTGTTCCATCATTCATGGGTTGGAGAGAACCAAGCTACCGGAGCGAAGGAGACACCATGGTGACCGGTAAATTATGGTTTACGTCAGGGCAGGTTATTTCTGTCATTTAGCCTAGCTCTTTCATACAAGATGCTACCTTCCGAATTATTAATCAAGGATTCCAAACGGGGTCTTCGCAAATCGATAATCTCACGAAATATTCAGCCTTTCCAGAACTCAGTTTTCGTTCGATATTTCGGCCTCGACAGACAACTGATAACTGATCATCGTCTTATCTCACTTCTTCTGATAAAGGCCTTCATGTTATTCGAGATTTAGGTTTGTTTTTCTATATTGTTCTAGTTCCACTTGAAGGAGGATATCCACTTTTTTTTTTTCTTTCTCCTCATGCATACTTTTAATTAATATTATACTCATGTTCAATTGCCTTATCTTTGCTGATTCGGATAAAAGTCTTCAATAACCATTAAGGTTGTTTTCTATACTCAATATTGAGATGGAACATCAACACTTAACACCAAACATCTTAGGAATCTTATCTTTTGATAATTCAAAATAGACCAAAAATACTACATGAAACTTTCACTATGAACCCCAGAGGTGTTTTAAAAGTTAAACATTACATTAAATAAAAATATTTCATTACAAGTAAAAAATATCCCAAACTCATTGAGTACCCACATATATACAAACATATATATATATATATATATATATATATATATATATATATATATAAAACTATTTTTTTTATACATATGAGTACCTCTTATATTATACTTCATACATTACTATTATATATGCTTATTGGCATTTGTTCTCTAGTATTAACGAAATACATTTTTAAAGTTTAAATACCTTACTGTTAATCTTAATAGCAATGAAATAAAAATTAAAAAAATACATATTACAAGAATACAAGCAAATAAAAAGTGGCAATATATGACACGACAATGCCCTATAAAAGGAACTGCACATTTCGATGGTTCAGTATATAAATATATAAGTATAATATGGAGATTTTTTAAGATTTTATTGTTCTCAGATTTCAGATGGATGAAAAATAGTACCCTTACATTGAACGACACAACTAAGCTCAATTTACAAGCTTCTAGGCAATAATAACAATATAAATATAAGTAGTTCTTATTCACGATAGATACCTTGATTTCAATAACCATGAAGTATTAATAAGAAAACTAAAATGAATATTCACTGTTTAATTTTTGTTTTCGATAACGTAATTTCTCAGACCGCTGAATAGTAGTTAAAAAGAGTAATAATAATTATAAAAATCCTGCCTGACTTTGCTATTATCTGACTAATGCCATGAATTTATAAAATAGTGAATGTTCGTATAATAAATAAAAAACTTACAGGAGTTCGAGCTTAGAAGACGTATTGAAGAACGGACGAGAAACAAACACTCCCCTTGATAGCACAGCGATAACTGAGGCAGGTCTGTCGCCGGCCCCACCACGCGTTCTACCCCCACTCTTGTACATTTTTTTTTTTTTTAATGAAAAAAAATAAGTTTAGACTACTAATTTACAGTTCCTATTTCTATTATCGTCGTATTTTTTTCTATAGTTGAAATTACTGCCACCAAGTTCATTTCTTTCATAATTTGTAAATTAATTACATTCGTCAATAATGGCATATTTGTATGCCTGTTTTCTTGATTTAGAATTTTTAATCATATCATATTCTACCAATCGTAATCGAAAACGATTTTACTAAGAATATTAAATTTGTTATTAATTAATTTTTATAACAACTTATCATTTAGTACGGATAATAAGGGGTTCCTGTGGTTTAGTGGCAAGCCTGACAGCCTGCTATGCTCGAAGTCGCGCTTTCGAGCACGGCAGATGGTCCTAGAACTTTTTAATTGGAGTAAAAAACTTTAGTAGTGCCGTACTTCGGATTGGACCTGAAATGGTCGTCACGAGCTTGTGAGATGTCAGGTACTCGTTAAAGATCCCTTTCCTAATTAAACCTGGTCAGACAAAATTTAGGACTCCCACTGTAGCATCATCTGGTTATCCACTGTAGCATAAAAGTTACATTAATTGAATAAACAAACAAACGAATTACGAATAATCCAAATACACTTTAACTCCCTTGTTAATAGTAAATATTTTTCTTTCTTTTCTTTTAATAAGAAAGAAGTTTACAGTAGTTATTTATTACTAAATTACTATTATTATCATAGTTGTTTTCATAGTGTTAAAACTTCTACCCACTTAATTTTAACTTTAAATCTTAAATGTATTTTTTTTAAATTGTAAAACGGAGTAGAGCTTTGGGGCTCTACTAAACCATCAAATTCTTCCCGCATCCAATCCTTACAATCCAAAATCCTTCGTGAAATCCTCAATGCTCCTTACTATGTCACGAATAAACTTATCCATAAAGACCTTAATGTTCCCTATGTTACTGATTTGGCCCGGACCAGGTATCAATCCTTTCATGACAAACTCCATTCTCACTCTAACCCACTAGTTTCAATCCTTTCTTCCTCTTCAATTCCGGATAATCCTCCGAGGCGCCTGAAAAGGAAATGGCCCCGGGACCTTCTAGTTTAAAATATTTTTAGAGTGCTGCCACTGGGTAGTGTCTCTACATGTTTTTCATGACAGTTTTGTATATTACCATCACATTTACTAGATGTATTTTTATTTAATACAGTTGTAAATATCAATAAATATGTTTAAAAAAAAAAAAAAAAAATTGTAAAACAATGCTTTTTCCAAATGGTTGGTGAATTATTATGTTTTAAGGGATTTTTTTTTTTGTAATAATACATTTTATTATACATTCCTTCCTCTTAGTATGTTCTTTGTCCAAGTTGATTGAAGATTTAAATTAAAGCACAAACATGTGTAAGGATTATGGCCTATTATATTATTTTCATGAATAATTGTGTTCCTTTTTTTTTTAAATATTTTTTTTATATATAATTTTTTTTTCAAGATTCTTTGAAGTAAGACACAAGTCTGAAATGTTTTGCTTCTTAGTTTACTGGAATGTTGTTACTATTTAAGCGGTATATTAACTTGGTTCACCTACAGAGAAGTTAACCTTCTTTTTTAAATATTTGCAGTAGGTTTATAAAAATTGTTTTTCATTCAACATATCGCTGGTCTATTCAAAGTCCAATAGTATTTACTTCTCATGTTTATTTACATACTATATATTTTTACATCCATTGCCGCGTTCTGCCTCTGTTATTCAATAATGAACCTTTGTAATCGACCAAAAAAAAAAAAATTACCCCTTAAAAATATGAGGGATTACGTTTCAAGATACGTAGAACCAGAAAGGCGTATAAAAGAAAAAATCCTTTTTTCTTAATTCATAGATAAATAAATACCAATTAAATTTCCTAGAAAATAAAAAAAAGGATCACCGGAATTGGTTCATAACTAGCAGAGATAGGGCGTTTTGAAATTAGGAGTGGTGATCTGCCATTTTCCTTTGATTTATTTATTGGTTTTCATATTTGTTAATTGCCTATTAACAGCTATATAAACACTTATACCCTAATATAGTTATTTGGAAATAATAAACCATTGTGTAACAATTTGCAGCGTTTTTTAATTTTCAATGTTTATTAATACAACAGGTATTTATCGGTTAAAAAATCATTTCTTTTTCATAATTCATTTTATAAGCAACGTGTATTTTAAAAATTGTTTGCCCCTCCTGATTTTGGTATGAATTCCTCTCCTGATGTATCCACGAAGATGCGTTTCATAGCTTTATCTGTGTTTAAAAAAAAACTTATATTAAAAAGTGTCCTATTGAAATAAACAAATTTAGATTTTTTTCTGTATGGTTTCAAAGCCATTTGGCATTGATTTCAAAGATTAGGCAGTCTAAAAATGAACATTCGTTTTCTTGTTGTTTTTTTCATTATCTACCTTCTACGCATTTTTTTTTTCTGCCTACTGTAGTAGAATTCCGGTATCCTGATCAACGCCGGACCCATCGGCACACTTCAGCTGAATAGCTCAATGTAGATTGGAACAGGACATCCGGCAAATTAGGCAGTCGCTAGGCGATGGAATAATACTGCTATAGAGAAGTTTTCCAGTAGCCAGGAATCTTCCCTTTCCCCCTAGTTTAACGTTATATCCTATTGCGATTATACATAACGGGTAAACAACCTATTTTAACCAGAATGGGAAGGTCAAGAGGTACCGCCACGAAATAAATTTCATTTCTATCAGATATACTTGGACATTGCTTGGAATAAATAACATATTTTCAACCTACTTGCCTCTCTCTTACAGAAAATCCTGCGTTCTTGAGCATTCTGAATGCTTTATGATCTCTCCATGTTTGTCTGTTTCATATTCAAAGGAGAGCGAGGTTATTAGGAGTACTCTCTTTATTTATAACCACATTAACAATTTTCTGAGAATTCATTTAGAAACTAATTTCCTTAAATAACCTGGATGCAATCAATCACACGGTCTGTTGCTCTCTAATCACGCCCTAAAGAAGCCTGATCCTTCGCCAGCCCTATTCGGACCACACATTCTTAGTTGTTGTTTTGAATATATGTCATTATTTTATCAAAATTAAATACACAAAATTATTTAATTTGTAGACTATTAAAATAACAATGAATGCATTTAAAATCGAAAAAATTATATTCTTAAAAATTAAAAAGGAATTTCAGAAGGAAAATAGTATATATTCTATTTATTGTTTTGTCAACGTTTGGACACAAATTGTAGGCCACCATCAGAGCTCCTTCAAAAAGACATTGATGCACCTTGAATCTACGTTGCTAAGAAGGCACTTAATAAATTATTATCAATTCAAGTGTATTTGTACCAGTAGATATTTAGTAACATTTTAAGTTATCTATTTATTTTTTATTTTCGGAAGGTACATAACCCTTTTATTACTTTCACCTACCTATATATGAGATATTGCGATCGTGAAAATTATCGAATTCCAGTTTTCAACGGAAACACACGTTTTAGAGTTCCCTGAGTCCTAATGACCAAGTCCCACAAAAAGGTCTGTGTGTGTGGTAAGTCAAGCGCAAAAACGATAAGTCTTATGAAACTAACATTTCATATTTGAGACAACTATACGCCTGAGATGTTACAGCAACTTTTTCTTTAAAATCAGCTAACTAGAAGAGCCACTTTATACTATGCATTTTGAACCTATTTTCGATTTTCTCAAAAACGGCTATAACGATTTTAATTAAACTCACTATATAGATGTTATATTTGACGGGCTTTAATATCATGTAAGTTGCATTATGATTGAAATAGTCAGACAGGGCTTAAATGCCGATATTTCCTAATTTCTTCCTCTAAAATACCTTTAATTTTGTAGATTTGATAAAATTGGCCATATCATCTGATTAGCATTGCTAAAAATCAGGTAAATATATATAATTGATATCCAACTAAAAGAAAAAAGAGGTATGTATTTTGTACCTTTTTACGGTTTTCTCAAAAACGTATATAACGATTATGATTAAACTTACTATATCAATGTAAAATTGAATAGGCTTTAATGTCCAATAGGTTTTATTCTGATTGAAATAGTCTGACAGGGCTTAAATGTCTACATTTAAAATTTTCTTCTTCTAAAGTACCTTAAATTTTATAGATTTAAAAAAGTTAACCATGTCATCATGTTAGAATTGCTAAATAACGCGTAAATATATAATTTGAATGAATTTGATATCCAACTAAAAGAAAAAAGAGGCAACACATTTTTTGTATGCGATTTTTGTGTTGAATGATATACCATTGGAAAGCTAAAGATTTTAGAAAAGATATGATCTTATTAAGAAAATTGAAAAAGTTAACGGAGAGTGATGAAAAGCCGATAAACAAAACGGATTGTCATAGATAATAATATAATAAATTATTTAATAAAACACATGTTTCTATCAAAACCCAATGTAAATAATTCTTTAACAATTTATTTGTATCTTTAAATTTATTTAAAAATTCTTAAATTGATTTTAACAACGGAAGTAAGTGAAAGTGGTGTGTTGCGCTCACCAGATTTTTTTATTATTGAATTTTATAATTATTCACGACCTTGATGTTTTTAGGAAAAGTAACAAACGGATATTTGAGAATATAAATAAAGCAATGGAATGAATAATGTTTTGCACAAGTATAAACCATTTATAGCAAGTTCGTTCCCACACAACTGTTTTGCCTTATACGCATGCCCAGTACAGGTTTAGGTCGCAAAACTTTTATTTGTGCTTGCATTGACAGTATACTGCGCATGTAAAGCAAGCAAAACATTTGTGTGGAAACAGACGTAATGACTACGCTAACAGATCGTAGCGGTAATCGAATTGGGATTTTAGAATATGGTTAATCCTAAAATCAGTAAATCATATAAACGTTGAGTGTTTGGAGATCTAAAGTGTTTTGTTTTATACATATATACATAATAAACCTTCATTCTTCAGACATGTACTTGATAATATGTTTATTCTACCAAATCGAATTGAATTTATGTTTTATTACAAAGTATAAGTGCAATTCGGACAAATGAAAAAATTAGGAAAATCTTTCCTTTCATTATCACAGGACAGAATAAAAGACCTAACAATGTTTTATTTCAATGAAACTAAAAAATAAATTCAATAAATGGTCGTGACGTTAAGATACAAAAGACAATTGGTATATAAACAGAGATAAAAATTAAATAAATACCTTGTCTTTATAAAGCTGTTTAGCAACATGAACAATTTCAACTCGTTTCTTTTCCAACTTTTGTAATTTTGTATGTGCACTTTCCTTTTCCTAAGATTAATAGATATGTTTGATTATTCATTAAGAATCAAAATTAGATTTCGTAATCGATAAAAATCAAACAGTAAAACGAAGGCGGCTATTTAAAAAGTTGAAAAAAAAAATAGATACATAAACGTAAACCTAAGTCATCTATTACTCTTTAAACTCCCATTAACTTTAATCCATTTGAAACTTTTTGCACGAATATGCTCTTTGTTGTTCAATGAATAAGAAGATCCAGTCATCAGTGAACTGGTTGCTAACTCATGAAGAACAGCTGATTAAGACATTGTTTAGTTTCCCCATGTTGGTTCCTTTCAAAATAGTTTATTTTTTATTTTTGGAACAACCAAGTTTTCGTGAAATGTAAAGTAATTTACTCTTATTCATTGCATTCACAAGAAGTTCCAGGTCATGCTTTGTTTCAAGTGTTAGTTCCTTTTATTGATCTACGCTGTCATCAGAATCATTGCTTATGAAAACAATAGGGGCTAATCCTATATCTATCGTCCCTTCGTGTTAAAGTTTGAATTAAGAACTTAATCGAATTAAATCTGTGCTTAAAAATTTTGATGCAATCATTACAATGATCTTAAACCCTCAAATCTATTACTTTCATTTTAGGATGTAACATCTCCTGCCTGATCATTATTAATGTCTGGTTTGGTCATTTCAGTCCCTCATATTGAATGATTCTTTGTTTATATCGTCTCCCAATGTTACATTATCGTATGATTTCTTGTCTGATTATTTTCGATTTTTCATTTTCTTTAAATACTCTTAGTTTTGGTTAATTTTAGTTTACCATCCTAACTTAACCTTTACAAATTGATTTTTTTTTCTTCTTTTTTTCTATTAATCCCATTAACATCCTCTACCCTCCTTCATCTTTAAAGTGTTTTTTGTGTTACTAGGTGGAAAAAATGTGGAAAGGTGTATGCTTAGATGAATTTTGTCAACAGACTTTAGTTTTTCCAGAATGTTTGGCCTATGTTACTTGTCATTTTTGTGGTCAAACTCATTCTACCACATCTTTGCTTCTGCGTTCCCCAATCGATTTAAGTCTTGAAGAGAACCAACAGTTATTGAAATGTTCTGTAGATAAGTTTAATCATCCACCGAAGGGACCAGATCTTGTAAGTAATTTGCTTTGTTATTTTATAAATTTGTACAGTGCTAGTTTTATTCATGACTGAATTGAAATGACTTGAATTTCAATTTTTAAATAGCGTTATTAATAATGACTCAATATACCATTAAATTAGTATTTGATTATGAATCCTACAAACAACATTATTTTCAATAATAGTTAGACAATATTATTTATATATTGGGTTTATTACTAATAATATATCTTTCTATTATTTTTCATTTTCCTTTATTGATTTTTACATTGAGTATTTTTCTCATAACTAAGGACATCTCATTTTTACAGCTTTCATATTATATCCTTGAATCTATTAATTTATATTTATTTTATATATTCTTTTAAATTAGTATTTAGTATCCAATTCTCTCACCTATGTGCCCTTTCACTGTCTCAAAAATCTTGTAGTGTGGATTTGAGATGTCCTATGTAATATGAATACTTACGGAAGACTCATTAATCGACTACCACACTAAATGTCCCCTAAATTTAATCTTACCTGTTTGCAATTTTTGTTCTCCATCCTTACAATTTCTAATTGTGTACTATTGTTCCGTGTTTGTTTATTTATTAAAACTTGTCCACTGATGGGGATAAAGCTGAAGTTTTGGTTATTTATTCGCTATTTTGTCATAGTAGATTATAGTTAATATACAGAAACTTTCTTGATTGTTTTTATGCTTGCTTACTTTTGTTTTCAGTGCTTTAATTTCTTTTTATTAATGAACTTAAGTCCTATAGTCTGTAATTTGGGTCATAAAAATGAACTTAATATTATTATTATTATACCATGATTTTAAATGTTTATTTAATGAATGTCAGTACTCAACATATCCCTTTTGAAATAGCTATCTACTTGGCAATTTCTGTAATTAATTTTAATAAGTTGTTTTGTTGTTGAAAAAAAAAGTTATAATAAGCTAATTTATTATGAGTTAAAATTATGTTCTCTTTACCATTAATATTTTACCTATGCTTATTTACCTAACCACTAGCCTTTATACTAAGTGTGTCTTACAAGACAATACATAGACATCTCCTTTGTCCTATTTATAGAATGATGAAGGGCCAAAGTTTGAGATTCAAGCAGAGGGACAACAAAAAATATAATAGTAGTCTATGAACCAGACCTCCCTCTTACTGCATATCCTCTTTCCACCCCTAAAACTTCTTTTAAAATGCACATTTTTGTGTGTTCCTTGTGTCAGTTCAATAAATAAAGCCAATGTTTCTGGAAAATAAATGGGATTCAATAATTTAACTATAGTTAGCTTTTGGGATCATTGTTATTGAGTGTATAAGTTGGTAGTAAGAGATACGTATGGTCATTTTAAGTTTAACATATTACAATTGATATTCTATTTTAAAGACAAATATGGCAACACCTATTTTATGCACATACATTTATAATATGTCTGATAAAAATTGTACTTTGTACACAAATTATTAGTAACATCGAACATAGTTATTCTTCATCCTTCTCAATAAGTATTTCTTGTTACTTTTTTTTTTTTTACTTTATCAAGGAGAAATTGTTTTGAAGAGGAAATTTTTAAAAACTATTGTCCAACATTTTAATTAAATTGTTCACAGTTTTTCAGGGAACATTTTGTCTTATTTTATTTAAATTAAATGAAACTATTTATTAGATTAATCTTAAAATCTTAGTTGTTCAAATATGACCAATATTTTAAACTGCAATTTTGGATAATCGGTTATGTTAATCAGTGCATAGTGAGTGTAATTTTAGACTGAATCACATCTGCTTATAATTCTAAATTTAATCAATGAAATTATGTTAATGGCTTTAGTTTTTTGTATTAGATACTTTAACTGATGACTAAAAGTTTGATTGGCTAGGTTGTTGCATAGACATAAGAGTTATAACTCTCTAGATGTTCATATAATGAAACTGTTTCATTAAAGTTCTTCATATGAGAAGAAATATTGGACTGAAACTTATTTATCCTTTTCTAAAAGCTTTATTTGACTTTTTAGTTCAATCAAATTAAAAAAAAAAAAAATCTGGTGCACGTAATACACAACTTACCTCTGTTGTTAAAATCAATTGAAGAATTTTTAAATGAAAATAGAAATGAATTAAATAAATTTAGGGAATAAAAAAATGTCACCGAATTAAATTGAATTTTGATAGAAACAAGTGTTTTATTAAAATATTAATTTATTATTATTATCTTTGCGGAGTTTGTACCCTGTGAATATAATTGAGTTGATAGCATCGCGGAGACTCAAATGGGCGCGTAAAGTTGTTGGCTTAGTGAGGAACAGATTCCGAGAAAGTTGGTATTCGCTGAACCGACTGGTAGGCGTCCGAAAGGTAGGCCAAAGCGTCGATGGGAGGATTGCATTAAGGCTGATCTCGGGGCTTGGCTTGACGGTGAACATTGGACGAGTCTGTGCAGGCGAAGTTTAGTGGTATCGGCATCGAACCTTCGGGTTCGGTAAGCCTATTATTATTATCTACAACAATTAGTTAGCTTTATCAGCTTTTCATCACTCACTATTAACTTTTACAATTTTCTTTATCAGATCATATCTTTTCTAAAATCTTTAGCTTTCCAATGGTATATCATTCAACACAAAAATCGCATACAAAAAATGTGTTACCTCTTTTTTCTTTTAGTTGAATATCAAATTCATTCAAATTATATATTTACGCGTTATTTAGCAATTCTAACATGATGACATGGTTAACTTTTTTAAATCTATAAAATTTAAGGTAAGGTTTAACTTTAGAAGAAGAAAATTTAAAATGTAGACATTTAAGCCCTGTCAGACTATTTCAATCAGAATAAAACCTATTGGACATTAAAGCCTATTCAATTTTACATTGATATAGTGAGTTTAATCATAATCGTTAGATAGGTTTTTGAGAAAACCGTAAAAAGGTGCAAAATATGTGGTATAAAGTTGCTGTCTGATAGGTCAATTTTGATGACAAAGTAACATCTCGGGCGTATAGTTGTCTTAAGTATGAAATCTCAGTTTCGTAAGACTTTTCATTTTCGTGCTAGAGTTATACACACACAGACACCCACACAGATCTTTTAGTCCACTTGGTTATTTGTTCTCAGGGGACCATAAAATGTGTATTTCTGTTGAAAACTGGAACTCGAAACTTATCATGATTGTAATACTTTCCCTTACTATATATTTCATATATAAGTAAGTGAAAGTGAAAATTAACTCGTCCACATTATCAGTCCAATGTCTTTAGACCTCATTTTATCATGATACTGCCACTTTTCTGTGGCAATTAGGCAATTTGCAATTTGACAATTTGCCTGCTTTAATAATTACATTTTAAGCTATGAAGTTTTCACTGCCACATTGGCTTCAATTATTTATTTGTTTTATCAGGTTAAAGTGATGGGTCTTTCTCATTATCATGAAAAATTAATATCTCCTCTCTTGTCTACCTATGGAATGGATAAACATACTGGTAAAGCTGTTCTTCTTAGGTTATTAACTGGCAGGTATGTATTTAAAATATGTATAACTTTTTTGTATAGTAAAATTAAGAATAAGGTTATTGAACTAAAAAATTTTTGATTTGTTTAGAGCTAATCTTGACTGCAGTGTGTTCTCTGATCGGTCATTTATAATAGAACCTCATCAAGTTGACATATGTGGTTTTGGAAAGGATAGATCTGCCAATGAATATCTTGCTGAAACTCTTAGCACGCTTTTGCCATTCAATAATAATCAGTAAGTTTTGTATCTATTTAAGTTGTCCTGCTATGCATCATTTATGGTATTACCAATCTCAAACCCCTACTATCTGGTGATACTACCACTGTTTTTTTTTTTGTTTTTTTATATATGAAGTGAAGATTATATTTACTTTCAGCTTGGGTATTATTTCAAGGGAGCAGCGTGGTCTAGTGGGTAGAGCGCTAGTCTACTGTGCTCCGGGTCCTGGGTTCGAATCCCGACTGTAGTGGAATATTACTTATTTGTTAGTTCAGCTGGGGGGCGATCCTGGGGCATGGAGACCCTCCTAGGGCACACCCAGCCTCTATAAAGTGGGTACCCTAAAAAGGGAGAAAAACCTGGCAGCTGAGCGTGATCTTGGCTGAATCATGTCATTGCACGGCCGTTGGCCTAGAAGCAGTACGAATTTCTATGTGTACTGAGCCCAAAACTCTTCATGGGTTGTAGTGGTACAGATTTTTTTTTTTTTTTTTTTTTTTTTTAGGGAGATATTAATTCAAGAAGTGTTTTTGTTTTTTTTTACCTAAAATTTACACACACATTCTGTTGGTGTTGCATCAGAAATTTATTATTATTATTTTTTTATATAACATTTGTCGCTCGGACCTACAGTTTAGCAGCTATTTGGTTTGAATGAAAAAATTTACATTTGAAATCCTTATTTTCTGTTAACTTTGTTTATTATATAAATCATCAATCCGCCAGTCTGTCCAAAAACTCAATTTCTTCATGCCTCTCAAAATCACTAAATTTTAGATTGACATATTCATTGTTTTTTTTATTTTTTTTTAATATCTTTGTATATAAAACTGAATTAATATGTACTATTAAAATCCATCAATTGTGACTGCATTTTATAGTAAAAAATAATGTTATTGATTCAAAGAATTCAATGTTAAAGAAAGTTCATTATGATTTTTCTTTTGTTTCCAGAAATCATTTGGTTGCCCTTCATGTTGACGGAGATGGTCACTGCTTGGTGCATGCTATTTCACGTGCAGTGATGGGTCGGGAACTTTTCTGGCATCCGCTTCGAGTTGGTTTAAAGCAGCATTTTAATACTAATCTTGAAAAATATAAGGTAATTTTTTTTTTTTTAATACATTTCTATAGCATTGATTCATAATTTATTATTATTATTTAAAAAAATATATATTGTTACTCAAATCATAAATTTTTTACTTTCACTTATATTTATAGTTTTATTCAAGGAAATACAAAAATAACTTAGTAGAAGTCATATTTTTTATTTTTATGATTACTTATATAAATTTATTATTCTTTAATTACACATTACATCAGTTTTTTTAATAATTTTTATTTGATTTTGAATTTGCAGTCAGTCCTTGGGAGCTGGATCAGTAATCAGGAGTGGGGTAATATTATTGAAGAATGTGATCCAACCTATTCCCCTCCTGACGGGAGTATGGTTGGCCTCAGGAACATTCATGTTTTTGGTCTCGCCAATTTACTGCGGCGGCCGATTATTCTAATCGATTGTTTACAAGGAATGAAAGCGTCTGCAGATTATGCAGGTATCATTAATTCAAAATAATCATCATCGTTTCGTTATTTATAGTTCTTTTAATCAGGCCACTGATAAGATCAACATTTAGTTTTAAGTATACTTGAAATTTTATTAAAACAATTTTTTAGCTTATACTATATTAAATGTTTGATATTATGGGTTCACACATTTATACTGTGCTATACTGATGTTTGAAAGTAGGGGAACTATCAAACTTACTCTTATATGGGCCTTTGACTAAGTCCATTTTTTGGGTAAATGGGACTTATGTTTTTATTTATTTTTCTTCAAGAATACAATTTTTAAGCTTAAAACACTTTATAAAAAGTCATTCTGTAGAAAAGAAATGAAAACTTTTAAAAGCTTCCTGTTTTGTATCTGCTTCAAAGGTTCTGATGTAAGATATATTTTTAAGGGTGCTGACATATTCTAAATTCTCTTTGATGTACTTCCTATTTGTTTTATTTAATACACTGTAACTCTGAACTATATAACTAAAAAGCTTAAAACTCTTAAGAAATTAGTTTAATTTTGTATTATTCTTTAAATGCCTACTTGTATTCAATTATCATGTATAATTTAAAAATATTGAAAAACTCATAAAATATTACTGTCTATTAACATGTTCATGCTGGGATGAATATCAAATTTTTTTTTTTTTGAGAGGCGGAACGGTTACAAGTTCCAACTTGTTTAATGTGAGATCACGACAGTTCCAATGCACTAAATGCAAGATTTAACAGTATTGACGTACATATATGACTTAAAGGAGAAATTATGGAAATGCTTAAAAATGATTCTTATATAATCATTTATAATTAAAAATGATTCATATAATATTATTATAAAATACTTGTATTATATTATATTATTATAGTATCACAACCTAGTATTATATTTTTTTGATGCTGTAAATGAACATTTATGTATTTATATAAGATTTAATTTATGTTCTTTTAATTATTATTTTTGCTTCATTTTTCAGCAATTTTCCTGCCTGGTCTGAACCCCCCAATGGCCTGTCGAGACAAGACTGGTCGCCTGAATACACCTTTAATATTGGCTTGGTCATCCTCTGCTAGAAACCATTATGTCCCTGTTGTGCCTATTAAAAATGGTATTTTTTTTTTTTATAAAACAGTTTTATGAATAAAATATTTATTACTTCGTTTGAATCATGCACACCTATAGTATTTTTCTTTACACTCCTATAATAGTTCTTTATTTTTTAATATCCTTCCTATATGGCTGGGTAGTTTCTTTCCAAGACTTTTTCAGGTACATAATTTTTCTTTAGCACATCCATTTGTTATGTTTTTATTTAAAGTTAAGATCAATAAAAATTAAAATATTTGTCTTGCTAATTTCATCAGTATAAGGATCAGTTATTGTCTTTTTTATATATTCTAAAGTTAATATAAAACTTTTCATCTAAGTTCTCTTTGATTTATATATGGTTTGTTAAGTACTAGTTCTGATTAGGAAGGGGGTGGGGTACTTTGGCCGAGGGAGTTAATGAGGTGTTGCCTGCCAAATTGATAAATAAACATTAAACATGAATAATTTGGAGTTCCCGTCTCAGTGCTGAGTGGGGGGTTTTAACTCTGAAATTTACCCCCAGCCCACAACCCACTTACTATTGGAACTATTATTTTTGTGTAATTTTCTGCTATTATTATTATATATATATATATATATATATATATATATATATATATATATATATATATATATATATATATGTTAACCATTTTAATTATTTTTTACATATTTGTTTTTCTTATGTGCATAATAGAAATGGTGATGAAGCTTTACCAGCCTACTCAGCAGACATTTTTAATGTCACCTAAAATATTTTAGTTCATGCCTATATAATAATGGCATAATAATATTTAATATTATGCCTGAGAGGAATTTTTAATCTATCAATTATATTGTTGACAGATATACTAAGTATAATAATTTTTATTAAATTTAAAATCTAATTTCAGATAATCAGCTACCCAGGATACACCGGAGTTTCTTGCCTGAAGTTTGGGGCTTTCCACAATCACTTATGGACACTTACATTCACTTTGATGAACAAAATTGTTTTACTTTAGGTAATGTAATGATTATTATTTTTGTGTTAGTTGGCTTTAAACTTTGAACTTATTTTGATTACCATTTACTTTTGTGATTATTAAACTTAATTTTTACCTTTATCCATGGTATTGATAAACTTTTCTGTAATTTAGTGATGAAGTCAGATGTGCTTCATACATACCGTTAAGGAGTTGCCTTGAGCAGTTGTAGAATCTTAATTTGCTGATTTTACAAAATTTATTAATATGTAGAAAGAATGGGAACTGCTATAAAGTTCTGTATGTTATCGTAATATAATTAAATATAAATATAAAGAGGAATATAATTCAAAGGCTCTGTCTCTTTTGTAGAGATGCTTCTCATAGATTTCTTTTTTTTTTTTTTTTCTTTATCTGTATTTATTATTACTATGTATTTTTTTTTTTTACTAACAGTTGATACATTTATATCAAAAGAAAATAGAATTATAGATTTTTTTTATCTTTTACAATGTTCACTAACTGTATCGTATTTTTTTCCCAGGAGGTGAAGGTCGTCTTCCGCAACCTTATATTTTAAAATTAACAAGTGCCATGGACGAGTTATTCTGCCTAAAAAATGGTGTCTCGCCTCAGCTCATTGCAGACTTGTACCAGTTTGAGTTTCGAGGAAAGGTATAATAACTGTTTGGTGTTTGAAGATTGGTATTTCTATAGATTACAAATAATCTTGTTTTTGTTTTGCTTTTTTAAACAAGCCATATTACAATGAATTTTTACAATTTATTTTGTTTTATTGATGAGTTTCAAAAGAAGGCTATTTATATTGTCTGATTAAAATTATCTGATTATTTAACTGTAGAATTAAAAATCTTATCATTATTATTAAAAAAAATGAAGTTATTAATAATTAGCTCATTAGGACGAAGTAATGGTAAGTTGATTTATTTTTTAACCAATCTATTTTATTCTATTATAAACAATTAATTCATTATTGACAGGTTTATCATAAAAAAGTTAGTTAATAGCATTACTCAGAAAATATTTTCTGCTGTTATTAAAATAGTTCTATCAATAACCATTTATATAGCTCTAATTGGGAATAAAAGCTGAGAGTCTTTAGTTATCAATTCTTTTACTTCTGGAATCCCTGAGATGTAACTGCAATCTGAGAAGCTAGAGTTTGACACCCTGTTGTTTATTCTCCAAACAGGAATAACTGAATGTGTGCTCAGTAAATTTCATCTATGAGAATATCTGTTCTTAAATTTTTAATGGAACTCACTCAAAAACGTATTGAATCATTCTGTTTCTTATTCAATTCTCATGATTCATTTTCTCTTGTGGTTAGGCTCTTTGATATTATATTTTTTAGATACTTTAGGTTTGATTTTGACTTTTTTATTCCATGTCCTTGTAAGTAAATTTATATAACTTCCCTGATCTGTTTTTATTTCTCTTGTTTGTTTATTTATTTAATGTCTCATTATGCTATTGTGGCTAATCGGACGATGCTACAATGGGAGTCCTTAATTTTGCCTATCCAGGTTTTATTAGGATAGGGATCTTTAACGAGTGCCTGGCATCTTTACGTCCCATCCGAAGTACGGCATAACTAAATAATTTTTACTCCAAATCCTTGGGCCACCTGCGGGTTTGAACTCGTGACCTTAGTTTATTTCTCATATATGTATTTTACATATATGTTGTATATAGTTCACATTTATTGGGTTGATGCAAAATTAATGCAGGTTTTCTCTATTGCAATATCTTAATTCCAATTGTGTGAACAAAGCTAATCCTAACATTGATCATTATTATACCAAAACAAACCTTATCTAATACCCTCTCTTTCACCATGAATTTGTTTAGTAAAATCGTTTTGTTCAGTGTGTTCAAAGGTCTTGAATCGAAAATGTCAAAGTGCGATTTTCGTCAAATTTATTTTTACGAATTTAAATTAGGGCGCAGCGCTGCGCAAACGGCTCGTAATATTAATGAAGTGTGGGGTCAGGGGGCTATTAATGAGTGCACGGTGCAGCGTTGGTTCCAGAAGTTTCGCAGAGGAGATTTCGACCTCGAAGACAAGGAAGGTCGGGGCCGTCATCTTGCTCTGGACAACGACCAGCTGAGGTCAAAAGTGGAAGAAGACCCAACCAAAACCACACGAGAAATGGCGGCGGAACTCGGAACTCAAAAATTGCAACGTCTTTGCCCAGCATTGATGAATCGGAAGGGGCCGATCCTGCTCCACGATAACGCCAGACCACACGTTGCACAACCAACGCTTCGACGACTGCACGAGTTGGGCTACGAAGTTCTCCAACATCCGCCTTATTCACCTGACCTCTCTCCTACAGACTTCCACTTTTTCAGGCATCTGGACAACTTTTTGAGGGAGAAAAATTTTCAAAACCAGGACGACATTGAAAATTCTTTTCGTGATTTCATTGAGTCCAGGGATTCGGATTTTTTTTCTGGTGGAATAAGAAAGCTTGTTGAACGTTGGCAAAAGTGCATTGATTCAGATGGAAATTATTTTGATTAAATATATATGGTTAAAGTAAAGATATGGCGTATTTACAATACTTACTAAAAACCTGCATTAATTTTGCATCAACCCAATAATCCCAAAACAGCTTTCTATGCCCAACATCATGGGGTTGATCCTCACAGATGACCCTAGGGTTTTTAAGAGGGAGTAAAAAATCCTTTAGAGGAGATGTAAAATAGTGGTCCCGGGCCTATGCATTACCAGATCCCTATTCTAATTAAACCTGGATAAAAAAACTTCCACTGTAGCATCCTTCCATTAATCACAGCAGCATAAAAATTTCATTTAATGAATAAAGTAGTAATAATCTGTATAGAAATATTAAAAAATCCGTGTGTTGCATTTTATCTGTCTAACAAATTTGTTGGACATTTTTCATATAAATGGATTGTGCCATTTGACCCACATTTTTCAGTTAATCATTGGCTATACATCATTGTTTTCCTAATCATGCTCATATTCCTGTATGACCTATGTTTCTGTTTTGATAAATAAATGAAACTGATACTTTTTCACTCCTCAATTCATCTAAAGATTACATGCCCATGCATCAAAAGAAGTTTTTGATCTGTATTGAAGAATCGAGAGAGATATAGGTTTAAAATTATGTAGCTAGAAACTTATTCTCACGGACTTTCACTCAAGTCCTGTGAACGGTTGTGGCTGTAGTTAGCCGTGAGATGGGAAGATTGATGTGATGACTGATGGTAGGCTCGAGCGGGGGAGACAGCTCCGTGGTACGACAAGCTGGAGGAGGTGATCCCAGCCTGTGTTGCAGCCTGCCAGGAGGGGCGGGTGGTACGCTGCCTCTCCTGCGCCGCCCTCAGCCTCCTCCCTATCAGGGGCCAATGGCTCAGGAACGGAGGGGTCCTCTACCAGGTTGCATCCAAGATGCATGGTTTTCTCACTGACGGCTTGGAGTATGCGTTTAGAAACAACCTCTACATTTCTTCTGTAAGTATCATTTCTAATTATTAAAGTGCATGATTATCTATATGTTCATTCTAAATGTTTCATTGAATTGATTTATGCATTCTTATTTTATCATGAATTAGCTGTAATAATTAAATTTTTTATTTTCCTAATACCCATTTATACTCAATATAGAAACTTTTTCACGATACCGATCCTTTTTTTAATTTTGACCTCATTATTTTGTTATGTTTAAAAAATGCTAAAAAAATAAATAAATAAATAAATAAGGTTCTTCTAGCCGTAACTACCTGTCACAGATTCTCAGCGGAGAGGGGCGGGTTCTATAATAATTTATTTAAAAAAGCACCACGCTATTTATTAATAATAAATAAAAAAAAAAAGGTAAATAGCTAAACCTTTAGCCTAAAAATATGTAATAGAAATAAAAATGAAGTTGAAGCACCAGAACAAAAAACGAAGTAATGGTGCACAGACCAATTCGAACTAAAGATCTTATGTATCGTAGATATGCACCTATCCCCTGAGCTATGGATAGAACTTAATTAACTCATTAATGCCCGCTTGAGGGGGGTTGTACAGTTCCTACTTTTATGGTTAATGTTATTATGAAATTATTCTTAAAACAAATTTTAAAAAACATTGTTAAATTAATTATACAAAAAAAAAATACATAATTTTATTTCCAATTCTTCTTCTACTGGCTCAACAGGCGCATGAGGCTGCCCTTGGCCTGCTCAACAGTCGCCAACCATCCTTCTCGATCTACAGCTTCTCTCAGAGAGATCCCGATCTGTCTAAGATCCTTTCCTACACCATCCTTTTATCGATCCTTCAGCCTGCCATGCCGGCGCCGGCCATCCGGAACATTCCTGTACACTCTACTTGCAACCCTGTCACAGTTCATCCTCACCACGTGCCCAATCCATTTTAACCTCTGTATCTTAATATGAGAGAAGATACTGATATCCTGGTAGAGCTGAAACAATTTCTAATTTTTCCTTCGCCACCACTGACCATCCTCAAATACGGCTCCCAGGATTCTCCTTAGGATCACCCGTTCAAGCCTATCAAGCAGGTCCACATTTTTGTTGTTGAGGATCCACGTTTCTCCACCGTCCATAACCACTGGTCTTACAAGAGTTTTGTATAGCATCAACTTGGTGGAGCGGCTCAAAAGCTTGCTTCTGAATAGCTTTGATAAGGAAAAATAAGCTCTATTACCAGCCGCTATACGCTTCCTTACCTCTTCTTCTTCCTTCAGTCATCATTTATAATAGAGCCTAGATACTGAAAACTCCTTACCAGTTCTATCTTATGAGGTCCCATTTCATAATGACTCTGCCTCTGGTCCATTTGTTTGCCTAGTACCATTGTCTTAGTTTTCAGCTCGTTGACTTTTAGGCCAATCTTTCCTGCTTCCGTGTCCATTGATTCAAAGACCGCTCTTATGCTCTGCAGGGATCTACCAATAATGACCACGTCATCTGCATATGCGAGAATTTGAGACATCTTCGTAAATATTGTCCCTTGCTTCTAATTTTAATTCTAAAGTTCTAATTTCGCCCTATTGATGATGACTTGCAGAGCTATATTGAACAGAAGAGGAGCTATTGGATCTCCTTGCCTCAGACCACCTTCTACTTCAAACGGCTCCAATAGCCCACAGCATTTAACTTGGCAAATTGTATTTGCCATTGTGCATTTTACTAAACGAATTAGTTGACATGGTAGTCCCAGTTCATGCATGGCTACTACGAGCTTACTCCTAACTATGGTATCGTAGGCTGCCTTAAAATCGACAAACAACATCCAGGTAGTCTGCTGAAACTCATTCATCTTCTCACAGATTTTCTTCAGGGCGAAGATTTGATCAATAGTGGACCTATTGGGCCGAAAACCACCCTGATAGTCGCCCAGTTTCTGTTCTACACATGGGAGGAGCCTGTTATAAAGAGTTATGGAGAAAATTGTATATGCCGCACTTAGCAAACTAATCCCCTGATAGTTGCTGCATATTGTTGACTCTCCCTTCTGTGTACAACAGGCACTACAAGAGCCTTATTCCATTCTTCAGGTAGACGTTCCTCTTCCCATATCTGAGCTACCAGTTCCTGCAGTTCCTTTGCAACCTCATTATGTCCCGCTTTTAACAACTCTGCGGGTAGTCCATCATTACCTGGCGCTTTATTATTTTTGAGTTTATTGAGGATGTCTTCTACGTCCTCTACATCTGGTGGAATGGTTTCCAAGTCATCCTCATTTGTCCTCAATGGTAACTGGGCTTGATCTTCCTGATTAGTCTCCGAATCTCTTGGGTTCAGCAAGTTCCTGAAATGCTGTCGCCACCTTTTCTGTACCTCTTCTTCCAGCATTAGCATTTTACGCTGGTCGTCCTTTATTAGGTTTCCTTTCCTAGTCGGTTCGCTTTTGATGTGATTCACCGATCTGTAGAATTTGCGTGATTCATTTTTTCTTTTTGTGTTTTCTATGTCCTTGATTTGCTTCATTATTTCCAATTATGACAAAAAAAAAGAAATAAATGATTCAACAACAAAATATATTTACAACTTGTACTAATTTTCTTTGTTTCTTCTATTGTCTAAAAATACTAGTTTTTTTAGTTTATCACTCACAAACAGAAACCAAAAGTTTATTGGAAAAACGAATCACCTGGGTTAGGAATTAGGGTTTAGGTATTGGGGGATAGGAGGAAGGCAGTTTTTCAGTCTCAAAATTCTCCTCAAGAACCAACCAACCCTTGTTTCCTTCTGTCTGAAAAAGTCCGAGTTCATCTGTGCAGACGTGCTCTTTGCCATACTAATGTTCACACTCTAAGCCAAGGCTGTAAAATGTCTTATAAAACCTTTTTGAAACCAATGTCTCAATAATTATGATGATTGTTGCTTAGTACATATGCTAAAAATATTAAAGTTATTAAAATTAAGAAGTTGTAATTAATTTGTAGGCAACAAAGTAAGATATATTGTAATATTCTTAAATTCGTTTAATGATACCTGGTTTGAAGAAGACTTTTTTGATCTAAATTCATGGTTGTTGTGGAGAATTTAGCTATAATATGTCTTATTTTATTTGAATTTTCCTCTGGTGAAATGATTATAAACGTCTTGATCATTTAAAAAAAAAAAAAGTTTAATTAATAATCAAAAGGAGAATAGAACGGAGTATTTACATGCACTCTTACCCTGACACAAAATATTTAAAGGGTGTGCATAGATCTTAGCTTGAATGATAGTGATTTCAAAATAAAGTAACTGATGAAGAGGGAGTGTTGAAAATAAAATATTTATTAGCTAAAAAGTAACAACAGTAAAATGGCTATTGGTTTTTATTTATTTATTTTATTTTTTCCATTTTTTGAACATTACTTTGTCTATAGCAAGGAAATACATTAGTTTAGATATGTTAATATTTTTTTTCTAAGAGTTTGTATAATTCTGTTTGTCTTCCTGTAAGTTTATAATTAAACTATCTGTATTTTCGCCTCATATTATGGTCCTGTTTTCAGAAATTTAATAAAGTTTATTGATTTAATTAGTATTTATGATAATTTAGTAACTTATTTTAATCGAGTTTTGTTTTTATTTAAGTGTTTCAGTTTCAAGTATAATTCACAGTTAGATTTATTGGTTGTTCACAAAATCGACTCTAATTCAGTGTGTCCCTTCTGTCAAGAGTAAGTATTATTTTATTTTTTTATTCATTCATAAAAGTAAATTGTAATCAAGAACGGTCCATCTTGAGAAAGGGTTAATTCTTACCTTTTCATTCCATTGTCAATTTTATTTATTTTTTGTAATTAGACTTGAAGTGTTTCCTATTTACTATTTTAACCCCCAGATAAAGATGCATGATTTTATCTTCACTAACTCTGAAAATAATTTATAAATAGTCATTGGTTGTTTCATGAAGATGCTCATTGAGAAAAGTTAAAGATGATGGCTCTGTTATTTACGAAAATGGAGATCGAACTCTTATTCCTGTTTCTGATCCTTCCAAGACTCGCTGTGGCTGTGGAGCTAAACATTTCTGGGGCAATCAGTATTATGACAATCCTCCTATACTTGTAAGTTTGTTATAATTATATTATTATTTATTTGTTATGTAATGTAAAATAGCATTGTTTTATTTTTTTAATGCAATGTTTCTGCAACTTTAAGCCATTTTTAAGTTTCTTATGAATGTTTATTATTAATTTTAGTTTGTATATGTTCAGTTAATACAGGTTTATTTTAAAAATCTGGTGAGCACAACACGTTAAAAGCAATTTAACTTTTTTTTAATAAATTGAAAGATACAAATGAATTGTTAACAAATTATTTTTTTTTTTTAATTTGATAGAAACATGTGTTTCATTAAATAATCTATTATATTTTTATCAACAACAATCAGTTTTATCGGCTTTTCATCACTCGCCATTAACCTTTAAAATTTCGTATATTACATAATATTTTTCTGAAATCTTTAGCTATCCAACAGTATATTATACATCTATATTACTATTATTGTGTTTAAAAAAAAAAACAAAAATTGTATAAAAAAATATTTTAGTACTTTTCTCCTTTAGTTGTTTATCAAATTCGCTCAACTTGCATATTTACCCGTTATTTATCAATGCTAATAAAATGATGTTCCAATTTTTTTAAATCTATAAAATCAAAGGTACTTTAGAGGAAGAAAATTTAAAATATCGCCATTTAAGCCCTATCAGGCTATTTCAATCAAAATTGTAAAAAGGTGCAAAATGCATGGTATAAAGTGCTTTTTCTGGTTAGTTGATTTTGATGGAAAAGGTTTTGTAACATCTCGGGCGTATAGTTGTCTTAAATATGAAACTTCAGTTTCATAACACTTTTTGTTTTCGCCTGGAAGTTACCACACACACACACACACTCACACACAGTATTTCCATTGAATACTGGAATTCGAAAATGTTCACGATCTCAATACTTTCCCTTACTATATATAGTTAGTGAAAGTAAAAATTAGTAATATTCTCTCACATAGATCCTGCTTTAACATCTATTTCCTTGCTAAATCATCTCTTTGGCTAAAAAAAAAAAATGGTTTTACTAATGAAGAATTCAAATTAATGCCTCCAAATCAATCCATATAAGCTCCTCCTTATAACAACAATTCAGTACATCGAAAACCATACCTTAGACTATATTTTGATGAAAGACATATGAAATATACATACAAAATTAAAGAGACAAGAACTTGGAAGATGTTACAAACAGCTTTCACATCTTTTACTGCAGATCATCTCTAAATTTAAGAAACAAGTGACAAATCAGCACCGCTCTATTCAGACCTATTTAGGAATGTGAAGCAGAACTGAGAGGTTCTGAAAAACACGTAAACACACAAAATACAAATATATCAATAAAAAAATCTTTGAAAAATAGTCAAAGCATCTTTTTTTATGTAATGAAATGAACATTCCAAGTATAAAATCTTACGTTCTTGACAAATGTAACACATTTTGTTCTTTGACTCATAACCAGCCAAATGAACTTGTTTTGTCTCTTTCTTCTTCTATATTATCTTAACAAAGATCAAAAAGAAAATGACAATGAAATCTTTTTTTTTGTAATTTCCATGCTTTTCTGAATTAACTTCGAGGATACCAGATAAAATCTGGAAGATCGTGACAAAATATTACTAAATTATATTATATCTAGATGCATGGCATCGCAGTTGTGAGTATAAGAAAAAATAATAAATACAAACTTAAATTTGCTCATCATAATCCTAATTATTCCTTTGGTTGATTAATTGTAAGATATAATTTTTTGGCTGATCCCAAAAGACATTGATTTTACTTCATAATTTACAATGTTTCGCCATCAAGGGCCATTTTTACAATTGTTTTCAACTTTTACTTATCTTATTTTATTATTAGTTATTATATTCCAATTAGAGCACTCTCTTCTATATCAATCTATTTAATCTCATATCAATGATACATCATTAACGTTTCAAGGTCTTATCACCTCTTCTTCAGAATATTCTATTATAAAATTCTTCATGATGCTCACTCAAAATTGTTCCTAATTCTAATACTAAAGTTTTTCTAGTGTTCTAATTCGAATACAATAATAAATTTTTACTCTTTGTGGTTAATGATTTTAAATTAAATTAATCTAAAATATGGAGTTGGAACACCATATAAGAAGTGCTAGGAGAACTTTAGTGAAAGATCTATGAACAATTTTGAGTGAGCATCAAGAAGCAATTTTGGATACGATATTCTGAAAATGAGGTGATAAGATCTTGAAACGTTAATGATGTATAATTGATATGAGATTAAATATATTAATGTAGAATAGAGTGTTCTAGTTTAAATAAAATAATGGTTAGTGATTTTAAATTTTATTAATAGTGTTTTTTTCGTTAAACAAGGCTTTCCAAATAATAGTAAAATATATATATATCAATATACTTAAAAAGATTATAAGATATAAAGATCATATAAAGATTTTTGTTCAGAAACTCGAGGATGGCCCAACAGGCTGAAATACTCTAAGTTATGAAATAACTTACTTAGCCTTTTGGGATTGGCAAAAAAATATATCTTACTGAAAATTTAAAAGTTTAGCATTTTCAAATGCAACAAATAAGTAAAGTATAAATTGTTCATTCCACTGTTTAATTTATTAATTCACTCAAACTTCTATATTTTCTTAATTTGGCTTGTTTCAGTTCACCCTGGAGTTAAACTGGAATGGTATAGACTTGAGAGAGAGGGTTGTATGGTTCGAAGGTGAATCTGAGGAGAGCCTCAATAGCAGCTTGTACGACACCGCTGCCAATATTATAAGGAATAAGTTTTCTTCTGCAAGGTGTAACAGTTCAACCAGTAACAGCCCAACCAGCAATTTAATATTGGATGACTATGAACTGAGCAAGCTCCATGACTTCATTATTGGTGAACTATTGGAAAGGACTAGTTCAGTAACTAAGCGGGTATGCTTTTTATCTATTAAAAAAAAATTATCTGAACTATAATTGAAGCATTATTCATCAATATAAGTTACTAGCATCCAAAACCTGGGAAAAAGCACCTTTTTTGTAACTAGGTGCTCCAAGCTTGCCCCCTTTTTAAATTAAGGCTGTGCTACACACTGAGAGAAGAGGTAGATGAAAATTTGTGAGAGCAAGGTATTATGAGCGTTCACGAAAGTAGTGGAAAAGGAGGAATGCATATTTCTTTCAAATAAATTTGGATATAACATCAAATATTACTTATTAAAAAAATCATATGATATCATTTAATATATATTTTTTTTAAAAAGGTATAAAAAAACAAACTAAATGATGTTAAATCAAAACAAACAAGTGTAGCATACACATCATGAAAAAATGTTTTTTTAAAGTGGAAAATACAATTTAAGAAATTAAACATTATTTATAATCAAAGTTTAAAAAAAATAAATTATGAAGTTTTATAGAAAATACGTTAATTGAATATTTATAGAGGTTGAAAGCGGGTGTATTAATCTAGAAATTTATTGCCCTAAAACCCCTAACTACCTACCTACCTATACGTTGAAAGTATGTGAGAGTGCATGATAATTCACTATTACCGAATCTCGCGAATTTTCCTCTTCTCTCGCTGTGTAACGCAGGCTTGCAGCACTTAGTTACCGAAAAAAGGCATTAGATAATGCTAGTGAGAGAACCAATTTTTCACAGGTTTTGGATGCTACTGTATAAGTGCCCATACCATGAATCATTTTCTTGAGAATAACTAAAGTAAACATTTCATTGCATTGTAAGGATTTCATTAGGACTTGTTTAAGTTGCAGGGTCTTCCAAAAAAATATTTGAATCTTAAATGTCTCAGTTCAAAATGTATTATAATAATAATAGGCTTAATGAACCCGAAGGTTGGATGGCAATATCGCCAACGTTTGCCTACACAGTTCAATCCAATGACCACCGATCTTGCCCAAGCCCCAGAGATCCTCCCACCTACCTCTAGGTCTTATTAACATTCTTTGCTAAGCCTAACAACTTTTCATGCCCATTTGAGCCTCCACGATACTACAACTTCATTTGTTCTAGAAAGGTTCATGCTCTATAGTTCCGTGTTGTGAAGCCTTCTAAATTCTCCAGTGGCCTCATCTCTCTTTGGTCCAAACATTTTATGTAGAACCTTATTCTCGAAAACATTGAGGCATTGCTCATCCTTCAAAGCTAGCTATCATGTTTCACATCTGTATAGAACCGACAGAAGAATAATAGTTTTTGTAGATTCTAACATTTAAGTTTCTTGACAGAAGCTTCAAACTAAGGAGCTTAGCTACTGAATAATAACATGCATTTCTTGTCATAACTGTGACTTTATTTCCTCCTCTGCCTCATATTAGTTTCCAAAGATCCTAAATACTTGAATTTATCAGCCTGTACAAATGTATATCCTGACATATCAATATCACTGATATTATCACTAGTTCTATTACTTACCAAATATTTTGTCTCATCCATAAATGTATACAGAATAGTTAATCTAAAGAAAATTATTTTTCATATTTAATTTTTTTGTTTTACAACATATTTCTTTTTTTGTCAAACTTTTTTTTTTAACTTTTTGTTTTACTATTTCAAATAATGAACCTACATAATCGACCAAAAAGCCTGTCCACCTTACAAATTTATGAATACCAATAAAGAAATAGCAGAGATATAGCGTTTTGGAATTAGCTGTGATAGGCCATTTTCCTTTGATTAATTTATTACTTAATTGCCTGTAAAGAGCTATATAAACTGTTATATCCTAATTTGGAAGTAATAAACCATTGTTTAATAATTTGCAGCCTTTTTGTATTTATTATCAGGTTATGTATTTAAAGTGACATAAAAAAAAAGTATTCTTGTACTCTAAAGTTTAAAATCATTCATTATTTTCTTAGTTTCTTTTGATGAATATTTTATTAATTCTTCTATCTTCTCTATTGACTTATGATTGTCAGTTACTTCTCTAAATTATCTTTCCATAACCTTATTATTTTTGGCAACTATGTAGATCATAAGTAAAAGTTATTTATTTCTTTTCTTAAAGAATTTGTTTGCAAAAACATCTAGATGAGATGTTGTATACAACTGTACTGTCATATTTATTTGAAATTATGAAAAGACCATCATTTAAGTAAAAATCTAACATTATTTTATTTACCTACTAGCTGTATCTCGCGGCTTTGCTCGCAAAGTCTTCATTCTTTGTTTATTATACACGTTTATGGTAAAGAGTAGCAACTATACATATTTGCTCTCGACCAATCAGCTACTCTTTCCACTATTTTTATGAACAACGAAAGTTATTATTTATTGCCAGATCCTGATTTTATTTGGTCATATTTACAATAAACATCCTCGAAGAAGTAAACATATCGATAATTACTCAATACATTTTAGCTTTCATTATGTTCAGTACTATTGAACTAGCAATGTGTTACTCTGTGTATGGTGAATAAAATATTATTATTTCATGCCAGATATCAATTTTATTCACTCTCGGTTCCAATAACATACAATTACTATAGTAATATATGTAATGGAACTATATAGCCACTTCAAAATTATTCAATAACATCGTTTTATCTTCTAAACATAAGCGTTTTATAGGTAACAACATAACCTAACTGCGTATTTTCTCCAATTGTGAGTGTGCCTTCCTCCAGAATAACCAATGTTTTTCTAGTGTTGAAAAAATAAGTCCTACTATGTTCTTGAAACGAAACTTTTTTAGTCATCTTGAATTATTTTTAAAAACCAGAGATGGGCAAAATCGCATTCGGATATACGAATACGAATGCATTCGGGAAGATCGAGTTTTGAAAATACGAATACGAATGCAATCGTATTTCAAAAAAGAATACGAATGCATTCGTATTTCGAAAAAATATACGAATACGAATATACTCACAGATGTAGACAGGTATACGCCCGAATTTCACAGGTATGCAAAGGGATACGGTCATATTCCACTGGTGTGGGCCGTATTCCACTGGTCTAAAAACGTATACGGGCCTGTACAAGTCAATATGTACGCATTTGCAGTCGTGAATTCGAATGCGGTCAATAATATCTTATATTAAAAGACATAAAATTTAATTAATTTAAATAATTAAAATTTATGAATTTTTTAAAAAATATGATTCAAATATTGTTGAAATAACTTCTTTAAATACGAATATCTATTTATTTACATATATCAACTCTCATACAGTTCTCTTCTCTATAATGAAATAATTTAACAAATATTTCTTAAAATTTATTAATTTGTGGAAAATGAAAAACATTAATGCAGTAATGCACTTATAAATTATATTAAAAAAGAAAAGAAATATTATCCCTTTGATATATTTTTTTTTTAGCTTAAAATTTATATTGAAAGTTAAGTTCAGTAAATATTTTAACATTTCAAACCAACTATGTGAAAATAAACAATATGCATTCAAGAATAAGTAAAGTTTAAGTGTTAAAGTTTTATCCAGTATCCCAACAATTTTATTTGTAGGAAAAATCAGTACATTAAAAAGTGATTAATTAATAGTGGTCAATTTGAAATAAATAGTTAATGTTGAAAAAATAACTTTATTTCGTCGGAAGTACATATTTTAGATTAAATAAAATAACATAATTATTATATACAATCATAACTAAGGTGATACTTTTTATATTATTTAACATTTTCTGTAAAATCTGTAGCTTTATAACGGTCTATTATGCTTTTCTTGTATGCGAATTGAAAAATAATAACCTGGAAAAAGTTTATTTTTACATTTTTTATTTCTCCAGTTAATTTAAGTTTCTTTAATATTTATCCATTTATTCTTAACACTAGCAACAAGAAGTGGTGAGATAATTAACATAAACAAAATTAACAATACATAAGGTATTTTTTTATTTCATCAGAATAAACTTAAATCTATAGATTTAAAAGTGAATATGTAACAATTAATGATATAAATATTAATAATTGTTTCATATTCATTTTTTTTCGCGCTTTACTTCACTTCATTATAACCAATTATTTTTGTTATTATTATTTTTTTTTATACCACTTTAATGTTTTAGGATATACTACATTCATTTTCATAGGAAATAGAAACAGGTTCATGAATTATTTTCTAAAAATGCCTCTACGGCAAAGGGTATTATTCCTAGTTTAGTTAGTATATTCCTAGTCCATTTAGATTTTTTTACACTCCATTGTGAAAATTGTTTAATTGGTTTTTAATTAATTTAGGGATTTCCTTCTGCTTTTGAGTCTTGCAATACTTCCTAAGAAGTTGGTCACATATTTAGCCTCTTTTAATAGGCTCAAAATCCCAGGGCAGGTATCATGGTAAAATTCCCGATGGTAAAGTTCCCGATGTCCCGTGGTTCTAAGGCGGCTTTATATTACTTCTTATCTTCAAATAAAGTTAACATTAAAAAAAGGATTATACTGAATTTCAATTAAAGCATTTATTTTAGATCAAATTACTAACAAGAATAAATTAATAATAATATAGTATATACGATAAAATCTAAAGTTTTTTGCGGTTATCATCACTCTCTATAACAGCTTTGAATGTTACATAAGTACTTTTATTAGCGCTTTACTTCACTTCATTATAAAGAATTATATTTATTATTTTTATAACTTTCAATGTTTTGGAATAATAGCAAACTACTAAACTTAGGAAATAGAAACATAATCATGAAAAGTCAATGAGTCATTCCATACCTGGATTACCTAAACACTTCACTGTAAATGCTTAAAATTCAACATTTTACCTATTTTTGAATGCGTGGTGTTTATTTTCACATAGTTGGTTTGAAAAGTTAAAATATTTACTGTACTTTATTTTCAATATAAATTTTAAGCTCAAAAAAAAATATATCAAAGGGATAATATTTCTTTTCTTTTATAATATTATTTTTTATTTTATATTTCAGAAGTCTACAAAAAAAATTTTTTTAAGCAATTTACCATCACATTAAAAATCACTATAATGAAGTGAATGGTTTAAACAATTTTTAAATTAGGAGTCAATTGATAACAAACATTTTAAAACTATTAATTAACAAATTTTAACAAAAATTTAAAACAATAATTAATAATAAATTTTTAAAGAATTTCACAATATGAAATAATAATAACTATATACAAGTTAAAAATTGGTCTAATCCTTAATCCAGTTGAGGACAAAGATCTGAGCAATACTCTTGCTCAGATCTGAAGCGTTTAGAATTTGACTTCATTTTTATTTTTTTACCTGGCTGAAGGTGTGACTAGTAAAATGTTGGATTACAGAATATATAACGACTTAACTTTATAATATTTATTTATTTATTTAACTAAGTACTGTGCAACATTGTTAAATTTTTGCTTTTATTGCCTCCATATGATTTAAAATTTGTTAATTAATAGTTTTAAAATGTTTGTTATCAATTGACTCCTAATTTAAAAATTGTTTAAACCATTCACTTCATTATAGTGATTTTTAATGTGATGGTAAATTGCTTAAAAAATTTTTTTGTAGACTTCTGAAGATGGGAGAATATCCCGAAACGTCATGAAATAAATGATCAGTATTAATGGAAGAATTATTCAGCCCTAAATCAACCTTAATAGTTAAATTATTTCATTATAGAGAAGAAAACTGTATGAAGTTGATATATGAAATAAATAGATATTCGTATTTAAAGAAGTTATTTCAACAATATTTAAATCATATTTTTTTTTTAATTCATAAATTTTAATTAATTAAATTTTATGTCTTTTAATATAAGATATTATTGACCGCATTCGAATTCACGCCTGCAAATGCGTACATATTGACTTGTACACAGGTCCGTATACGTTTTTAGACCAGTGGAATACGGCCCACACCAGTGGAATATGACCGTATCCCTTTGCATACCTGTGAAATTCGGGCGTATACCTGTCTACATCTGTGAGTATATTCGTATTCGTATATTTTTTCGAAATACGAATGCATTCGTATTCTTTTTTGAAATACGATTGCATTCGTATTCGTATATCCGAATGCGATTTTGCCCATCTCTGTTAAAAACTAATAAAAATTGCACATGTGTCTATGGGACCCTTCACACGAAACATGGATACGACACTCAATATGCTTAAATATATATTTGTTACAAATTATTACATATAATATTTCCTGATACTACTGGTCATGTTAAGATACCATTGTTTTTATGCAGTTAGGAACTTGATTGTCATTCAAATGAGTACATAGAGTTTGTCAGGAGACGTATATTTTCGAAATATGTAATATTTATAATATTATTTGTAATATTATTTCACCACTTTCTATTAGGCGATGCATAATGTTTCAGTTATTATGCCATCTTCAAGTACAAAAACAATTTTTTATCATATAGTGTGTTGGTGAATCCACTAAGAAGCTTACACACCTCAAGATAAAACATTGTCTTTGCACCTGAAGATGGCATAATAGCCAAAACGTTGTGCAATGTCTAATAAAAAGTGGTGGCCTCCAATTCTATTTTACAACTTTTATTGATGAAATGTGTTATTTATTTATGTTTTTTTATATTTTTTTTAGTTACCTGAGAATAACAAAAGACAACACCCTGTAGAAGATTACGATGCTCCTCGGAAAAAACATTCCAGAGAAGATTTTTCACCTCAACCTTCTACAAGTTCAACTTGAAATTATTTTCAACTTTCATACTAAAATTAACTGGGTTGTTTTTCGATTCTGTTTCCAATTATTTGCTTCCTTAACAACACTCAGTGTTATCAGAAATGGGATCTCTTAATTTGAAGTCATTTATTTTTAAGAGCTGATATCAGAACATATATATACATTAGTTAATGTTATTTTTAATATTGAAGAGTGTCTATTTTGGTTTATTGTATAAATTTTAAGGAAAAGTATATATAAATTTAAATTAATAGAATATTTTTTCTGGATTTTCTTTCTTTCTTTTCTTTTTCTCTCTTTAGTTTTATCTTTTTTATGTGTTAATTCTAACATAACGGTTTTATTTTTTTCGTAGGTTTCATTTTACATTAATATATTAAATTATTTTTAAATATAGTTTTATATAAATTTTTTTTTTTTTTTTTAATCGGTAATAAACCCTTTAAAATATCCCCATATGTTCTCAATGGATATTTGATACTGATTATGATATTATTATAATATTTCTTAAGGCAAAATCTGATATTTAGATATATATCTGTATGTTTATTAAAATTGATAAATGAATTGCATATACTTTTATGTATACCAAAACACATCTCAACATAGTTTTTTGTTTTCTTATTTCTTATTCAAGGATAGGTTATAATGTTTAATCAAAATCCTATCTTAACTAAATAATATTGTTGTTAATTTTTTTTAAATAATAAATTCTAACAGTACTAAACTTTTCATTACTGTCTTGTTTCATTTTAAAATTAAATACATCAGAGTTTGATTTGATTAAAATTTACTTAATGGATAGGAAATTATAAACGTATCCTAAAAGAAATCAGTTCTGTTAGTTTATAGTTGTGACTGATTACGAAAAAAGATATCCTTTATAAATGAAAAAGACAAACAAATTCTTGTTTTTCAAAAATTATTCCTTTTTTTTTTTTAATTTGTTTTATTGATGCTATTTTTTAAGATTATGTAATTAATCTTTATGTTTTATGTTGTTTTTTTTTTCAATCGTTTTGCAGTGTTTTTTTTTTTTTCTAGATTAGAAATGAAATACGTAATAATATAGTTTTTGCATTCACTCAACTCTTAACTTCTGAATTCAAGTTATGTTACTTCTTTATAATTCAAATACCATAACGTACTTAATTTAACATTATTTATGCTAGATCCACTAATGCTGTAAACAGTTTTATATATGATGAGCTCATTATCGGTTTTCGATCATCCTCAATATAGTTTTCAGCATGGTTTATTCCTGAGATAATGTGTGCATAGTTCCTTCTGGGGAGTTTTATGTACAGTACATAAATTAACAAAAGCCAACTCCCTATATCTTTTATTTTATATTTATTTGTTTATGTATGTGATTATATATACATACATATGCTCATGATCAGATGTGCTGCTACTTTGACAAAAAGTAACAAAACTATATTGCTAGCTTAAACAAATTAAGAAATATCAATGCAAAGGAATACCTAAAATGTTTCATCGTATTTCACATACAATCTACTTTATTTGAAGCTTTAATTAGTAGTATTAAATTTATATCTGTAAATATGGATATACATATTTTCTTATTTCAGTTCTTGACTGTTTTCTAGCAAGCTTTCAATCAATGCCAATTCTATTTTATATAGATAGCATTTAATATATTTTCGAATATATATGAGTATATTATTAGTTATAATAATGACTGAGTAATTTTAATATTGGCCAATTTTTCGCAAAAAAAAAAAAAAATATTAAAGTGTTAATGCAAGTAATACTAATTAATAGATCTTTTTCTATGGGAAGATATTTATTTATTGTAGATACTAGCCAACTGGGAGTAATGGGTGATACTTTTTTCTTTTTTTGTTTTGTAATATTCAACCAACTTGTTTTTTCCTTAATTCTAGCATAATCAGAATGAAAAATAATTGTCATCTTGTTTTACAATATTCCACAATACATTTCATTTTCATTTTTATTTATTAATTTTTTATGTTCTACAAATTTTTTGTTTTACTTTAACCCATCTTTAGGCCATTGGTGCTTTGAAATTTGCAGAGCGTTATTCAAATAATATAACATCCCACTATAATTAGGTTTGTTATTTTATGACTTTTATATAGAACTATCTTCTTGCTATACATGATTTTCAAAATTCCATAGATGCTGGTAGCGTAAGTTTTTGTGTAAACTAAGTTTCAATATAATAATAATTTTTGTTTCTTCGCTGTCAAAGATGCATTAAGGAATATTGTATTTGAAATTAATTTTTTAATGGACTATATAACACTTTTATCATTATATACTGTGTAAATATTTTTTAAAAAGTATTTTTTTTACTTTTAATTTGAGTTCCATGAAATATAATAACTGGTGGATATTACAAATCATTGGTGCATTAGATTAAAACATAAAATTTTTAAAGTTATTAATATCTTGTTCGCTTATTTTAATTATTAAGTTAAAACTATTTTTTTTTTAGTAGTAACAATTAATTATATTCTTAAGTTATGTGAAAAATCATCTAAATTTATGTGTTAATATATATATATATATATATATATATATATTATATATATATAATTATAATTATGTAAAAATAATAGTTTTTTAGTAGTCAAGCTTGTAGTTCTTTTTTTCTTTTTTTTTTTTTTTTTCTTCTAAGCACACAAGATTCTATTTAAGTAATGATAGTTGATTCTTTTATTAAATTATAATGGGAGAATTGTATCTGAAGTGAATTGTAAAGCATATGGTATATTTTCTTCTTATTGCTTAATACGATTGCTTATTATCTATCATTAAGTTGTTAATTTTCAAAATGTATTCTCATGAAAAGGAATCACTTGGAAATTTTATATGTCATTATATTAATTTGTCTATATTAGTGTGACTATAGGGAGATTTGCATGTGTGATATGAAGTTAATTTTTATTGTGATATAAATTTTGTATATATATAATAAAATGTTTTGTTTATGTTTTTTGTCGATACCCACTGAAAATAAGTGTAAGTTATTCCAATTTTTACCTTCTTTACCTTAAGAAACATATAATTTATTCATTAGAATTTTAGTTAAAGTATGTTTAAGTAAATGATTAACATAAGTATTTTAATTATTGCTGTTCTTCTTGTTAAATTGTATATTTTGCTAGTTATAGAATAAAAAAATATATATATAACCTTGAGAAAGAATATTTGTCATTTTTTTTCTAATTAATAAAATGTATCTATATGTTTTTAGAATTAATTATTTACACAAGAAAAGTATTTACCAATTCTTAAATGTAACTTAATGCATATTGTGATGGCTTACTGTGTCCTCATGCATAAAGTCTTCCTTAAGTGCAAAATGTATAAAAAGATGACTAATTAAATTTGTTTTAATTTGACGATAGTTTTATGGTAATTTAGTTCCATTTTTGTTATATATTTCCTACTATATCTGTTACTATTGCTGTATTAAGGTGATATCTTGCTGGCAGTTAAAAATTCAAAATCAGTTTTGTTTTGTTTTTTATTGAAATTTTTCAAGATTTTTTATTTCAAGGAGCCATGACATCCTATGGGTGCTAAAACATTTCTTGGCATTTAATCATCTATTCACTCAAGAAGATGAACATCACTACATATGCAGTGTCAATTATTGAAAATACAACTAAACTGATTAACAAACTAGCTTTCATATGCTATTTAACACATTTTTGTTTGAAATAAATTTTGAGCAGGATGTATAGATTCCTTCATTATTAGTAACAACTTAATTTTCATTAACTTTATTTATTACATAATATTTTTCTAAAAGTTTGCTTTTTCCAACTATACATGAATACTTAGAAATGTATTGAGTAATAGTACTGCCCTTATTTCGAGAAATGTTCTTTTTTCTGTTATTTTATTATCAAATTCCTTCATACTTCATATTTATTTATTTCCGCCTACTTTAAACTATAAGTGATGGTCAATAATTTAAATTAAAAATGCTTAAGAGGAAACTTAAAATTTGGCATTTAAGCCCTCTTAGGCTATTTAAAAGAACGAAAAATCTATATGATAGTAACAAGTATTTTATGAAGATACTCATGATGTTCAATTATATTCTGGTATAACAAGTTTAATCAAGATCATTTGAGCTGTTTTTAAAAATATTATCTTTCCTAGGCGTTAAGTGTACATAAGCAGATGTGCTGTATATTGTTAAAGAGCAGGCATGAGGGAGGTCATATCCAGTGGCTTGAAAATTTTATTTCAGTATTTTAATTTTAATACTGTTACTTCATTGTTCACTGTAGTTTTCTTGAATAACCATTTTTAGAACTAACTAACTAGAACAGAATATAGAATCCTGTCAGATCACTCCTATCAGAAGGGGTGTAACTTCTATATGCTGATGGATCTTTTAATATTTTATATTGCTTAGTGGTGCTGTGATCGGTCGGTGTTTATATCTAGAGTTCTCTGAGCAGGTCATCAATTTAACAATAAGTAAAGCTTTATGGTTGTTGACAGAATAACAGTGGTGGTTACTCATCTTTCAGGGATGATATTCGAAGAGGTGTCTGCTGCTGTAAAGACTTTGAGAAACCGCTGCTTTAGTGCTGTATGGTTCATGGCCTTTGTTTTTCACGATGTTAGAGACTTGCCCAATGACAATGCTGTCAATGTTAATTACAATTAGATTAAATTGCACGAGTACAACATAGCTCTTCATAGAATTAGTGGCCTCTTCAGAGGTAGACAGATGGGTAAGATTTTCAACGGAGCCTCCATGAGCGTAGACATTGAGGAGCAGAAGCAAGAGGTGGCCGTGTCCTAAAAATTATGAGGAGAAATAAAAATAAAATTAGGCGTTAGGATAAAACATGTGGCTAGATATTGTTTCGATCCCGTATTCAACTTTCAGATATTTATATGATTTTCAATATGCATGTCCTCGACCCTTCCTAATGCGTAAGCGTAAAACTTTCATCGTCAACCTGGATCACTTCTTATTGATGACCAATAGAACTCTTACTTGGAGTACTGCATTAACGAGTCACTAGACCACTGAATTCTTGACTGAAAACAACCTCTCTAAATATCCAATGATCGTCAGCGAGTTAGGAATCGCTTTTCACTGTCCTCTTTTAGAATTGAAGTGATCTTCAGTGACCCCTTTAAGGTATGCTTCTTATATGGTAGCTTGGTGTTAGCTCTCAAGGTCAACATATCAATTTCTCGGTATTTTGATGGATTCCTTGGTTAAAACTTACTTAGTTTTATATACGTTTGGATTTCAGACTTCTTCTTCTCTTCTTTGGCTTCTCCCTATAGTGCCGTATCAGTGTAGGGGAGTGTTTAGCAACCAGATCCACTCCTCTCTACTCTCAGATAGGTTCCTGGCAAAGATCTTTCCCTCTTCGTCTGCAAAGTTTGTTGACGTACTCCAGGTAGGACATCCTTGGTCATCCCTGATGCCTTCTCCCATCTGGCACATAAACCATGGTTTTTAAGAGATCCCTGTGTTCCTCCATTCTAATGACGTGTCCGAACCACTTCAACTGGCGGGTTTGCAGAATTTCCTTTAACAGCACAACCTACTGTTCCTGGCATATCCATTCATTTGTGACACAATCTCTTCTTGTCTCTCCCACTGTTCTTTGGAACTTCATTTCAGCAGCTGTGACTCTGCTCTCCTGACGGTCCGTCAGTATCCAGGTTTCAGCTAATATACTGGCTTGAAGATATGGAGCTTAGCACCTCTACCCCCCGCTCGCTTCCCTTTGACAGTATTGTAGATATGATCTTAGACTGCATTTGCCTTCCTAATTCTATTTCATATTTCTGAACCTACTTTCCCAGATCTTTCTATTACTGAGCCGAGGTAGGTGAAATCCGTAACCTCTTCCATTTCCTCTCCGTTACAGTCTATATTGAAATCATCCACTTGCCTTCCCACTTGTAGTATCTTGCTTTTGTTGGTATTTATTTTCATTCCTTTTCGGCTGAGCTCTTCTTGCAATTCAGTCACCACTTGCTGTAATTTATCAACAGTGTCTGCCACAAGAACAATGTCATCCACGTAGAGGAAAAGTTGAATCACCACTGGGCGAAGGTTTCTAAGGCCCTGGAAGGTCCTCTCCATTCTTCTTTTGCCTATGGTGGCCACTCCATTTATGTAGAGTAAGAATACCAAAGGGCTTAAACTGTCCCCTTGTTTGACCCCCCTTGCTATGCTGAAGACATCAGACTCATTACGAATACAGACGTATTCGTTCAGCCTTACTACTCCTTTTGGTTTTTGATAAATGGATTTAATGAGTTCCACGAAGTTTCTTGGGACATTCTTAACTCTGAGAGCTTCCCATATTTCTTGTCGTGGAATGGAGTTAAACATTGCTTTGAGGTCAAGGAAGGCGAGATACATAATTTTGTCTCTGTCCCAAGATTTCTGGAGAACATTCCGCAAAGAGAAAATGTGGTCCTGGGTTTGCCGTCCTGTTCTGAACCTGGCTTATTCTTCTCCGATTAGGTTGCTCTAACTCTGGGCCTCCTGCCTTGATGTATTCTGCCACTATGTTGTCTTGACCTGGTGCTTTTCCTGTCTTCATTTTTGAAATAGCCATTTCAATTTCCTCCTCCTCTATCACCTCATTAAAATCAACCTCATTCCATGGTCCTTCCTGGTTCAATAGATAGTTATCATCTACACAAAATTGTTTCTCTAATGTTGGTTTAGCTTTTTCCCAAATTCTTCTCATTTCTTCTGTTTAACTCTTCTCACTTCTTCCTTCGTTCTATTACACTCCTCTTCATATACCTGTCATTTTCTGGAGTTTTTTTTTGTAGTAGTTCTTCCATGCAATTTTATTTTCTTTGATCTGTGCCCTAAGCTCTTCAGTCCACCAAGAAGTTCACTTGCCCTTTGTGGATATTCTTTTTATTCTTCACTAGAGATGCTAACTGCAGTATACTATTCTTTATGTGACTCCACAAGTTATCTAGGGTAGCATCCGCATTTAATTCTTGAAGCCATCTCCTCAATCCTTCCCTGTATTCTTCACCCTTCTTAGGATCCTGCAGCTTCTTAACTTCAATCCTTTCATAGGATTTTGGCTTCACATTATGTATCCTCAGTATCCGGGTGTCAGCCACTAAATGAATATGGTCACCTCCTATCTCAGTCCCTCTAATTACCTCCACATCCGTGAAGTACTTCCTGATGTCAGGACTATAGATAAATCAGTCTATTACACTATTGGCGCTTCTCACGGCGGCTGAGAAGGTAGTTGTATGCACCCTCTTAAGAGGAATGAAAGAGTTTCCTAACAGCAGATCGTTCTCAATGCAGAAATCTATTAAGCGCTGTCCACTTTCATTCTTAATGCTCTCTCCACCATGCGGGCCCACCACTCCAGGAGTTCTTATGTGTTTATTGCCCATTCTCGCATTTAGATCTCCCATTATTAATACGCTTCTTTTGTTATCCTTTGCTTTAACAGCAGCTCGCTTCAAATTGCTGTAGAACTGCTCTTTCTCGAGGATATCGGAGTCATTTGTTGCATTGCATACACTCGGATAAGAGCCCAGTCTCCAACAAGCAGGTTTATATTTGCCACAATTATGCGAGGGCTCCCATTCAACAACCTTATTGAAAAGCTCATCGTTCGTTAGGATACCCTCACCATCTACAGCTACCGGTGGAACCCCTGAGTAAACTAAAGTGAGCCCTTCCTCTTTACCTCACCCAGACCAAGAACATCCAGCCTGTATGTCGCCATTTCTTCTATAATTTCGACTTCTTTACCGGTAAGTGATCTCACATTCTAGGTTCATAATCGTGTGTCCTTATCTGCGCCGGGTCGTTTCCTTTTAGACTGTCCAATTCCGACGCTATTCAATAAGTTCCTTTGAATCTGTTATACTCCCAAGCGGGTGATTGGCCCAGCTCAGGACGCCCCGTTACCTCGGGACTGCTGGCTTCCCGAATATTTAGATCCCCTCGAGAAGAAGAGTGGCCGGGCTATATCCCCCAGCACTGGGTTCCTATTGGTCCACGGGTCTTTATTCTGTATTCAGACCACCCCTCCTAGGAGGGATCCCCATCCACCAACCAAGGGATGAGCTCCCTAGCGGGTAGGTTCCACCGAGAGGGTTTTAGGCTTAAAAATTTAATTCTTGCACTGTGAAAGTGTCTCTAGTTGAGATTCTCCATACAACTCAGCATTACGAAGGTTTTTGAAATTATGAAAATAAAAGAAAAAGAAGGAAAATATGTGCATTAAGCATATCTTTGGAATATTGAAAAGGAAAGCCTCTTTCCTATGTAAAAAAATGAATTCGTTCGCGATCGATTTAGTTTTAGCGCCCCCGGTGCCTTTAAATGTAAAGTTAGATAATTGTTGTCATGATCATTGCCCCTTGTAATTCGAAAACAGGTGTAATATTTTATTATTCTCTTTCTAGCAATGGATCATGACAGGGGTCGTGAATTTAGAAAGAAGAAATATTCTACTCGTGTATGTATATTTTGTTTTGGTTCTAAGATATTACAACTTTTGTTTATCGCCTTATTAGAAATACCTTGAATAATATCTTCTTTATTCTTTTACAAACCAATATTTGAATTTAAGTTATATTTTTTTTTTCGGATTCTAATGTTTATGATGAATATAAAGGATTTACTTTTATTTGTCTATTCAGTTTATATGAATTTATACATTTCTGATTCTTGGCCATATTACTGCTCATTCACGGAAGTCTGTAATACATAATTAATTCTATCCTATAATTAACATATTAGCTAAAATTCTTATGAAACATTTACCTGATTCCTATTAGTAGGTGATAAGGTGAAGTGATTTAATTTTATTTAGAATCCATATCTTCTTTCTTTATCTAGGAAAGGGACGATAAACAAATGAAAAGACCTATAATATTGTTGAAATCGAAAGATTCTAGTGCTAAAACAGATGAAACTTCAACAGTTCCACAAACTATTTTGTTGAAGACAAGAGATGGGGAAAAAAGAGCTGTTTCACCTCAAGCTGCTTCTTCTAAGTAATTTGACTATAAATATTGAGATTAAAATATTTATCTATTCTCCCTCTGTTTATTAATACTATTAATGATCGATGCAGAACAGGGAAAGAAAATGAAGCTTCCCCAGTGTATCACCTCGCTCCAAGAGTTACAGCTCCAGACTGTAAGTAAATAAATTTTAAAATTTTCATGTAGTTATATCAAAGAAAAGAAAAAATCGTCTTAGCTGTCAGTGGTGTACTGCATTTTGGCGATAATTTATTTTATTTTATGGATTTACTCATCTTAAAACATGAAGCATCAAGTTTTGAGGAAGGTTGACATTTTATACCATGGTCTTAAATGTTTGATTCTCCAATTACCCATGCCTACTTCAATGACCCATAATGATAATCTGTGTGTTCGTGGAAGTGAGTTATTATTTGCCTAACAATCAAATATATTGTTATGGTTCTCAAGCTCATTAACGGTAGTGGTATCAATCCAAATATAGTTAAATTCCTATCTTACATTTTTCATCCTGTTCAATTGTTACTCTTATTAGGATGTAGAAAGGTATTCATCCCATCCATATATTCTCTCAAAAAGTTTTTCTTATTTTTACCGTCAGTCCTTTTTTACATTTTAATATAAGAAGCTTTACACCAATTTTAAATGTCCTCAAAGTTATTAAAGTTTCTCATTTATTTAAGTGATTTGCATTTTTGTTTTTACCAGTGCTTCTCAAAAATGTGTTCTCAATTTGATTCTTGCCAATTAACCCATTTAGTGCTTACATCCTTAATGCCCTTGTAGATATTAATTATTCCAGTTGTAGAATTCTGATTTAAAAGCCTTTGAACTTTTTCATGACTTGAAAGCCTCATCAATGTCATTCAAACTGACTCTTAAAAAAGAGAATTATGAGCTGTTTAGTTAAAAGATATTTTAGTATATTATTATTTACTATTACTTGTATTTTTTTATATTAGTGTTAATAGAGAAATATTTAAGAAAGTAGACGTTCTTTATTCAAAAACAAAATTAAATTGGATGTAGAAAAATGAGAACTACATATACATATAAATAAGATGAGTTGAAAAATATTGAACACAGTTGAAAGAAGCTAATTAAGTTGAAGATAGAATTGGTCTTCAAAACGGAAAAAAAGATAAAAACCAAGATCAAAATTTACTGAAATTAAGATTTATTTCTTAATTTGTTTTTATTTTAATGATAGTTGGAGTGAGATTCCTTGTAATGCTTTATTTCTTTTTTTCTAGTGGGATCTTTATTGCCAGCTACATCAGAAATGAAATCAAGCGTAAAACTAATTACTCCTGACACTTTGGCCGTATCAGATTCCCTTTTGGATTATTTGACAGATTCTACCGACTTCTTAGTTATTGGTTGCCTTGGCTATCAAAGTGTTGGTAAATCCACCATTATGTCAAAATTGGCTAACCTTCAAACAAAGTAATTACAAAGATTTCTTATATTTTAATATTTTGTTAGGCTTTTTTTTTTTTTTTTTTCTTTTTTTTTTTTTTTTTTTTTTTTTGCTGGCATGGGTTGCACCGCGACCAAATGGTCTATTGTGCGCCATAGGATTACGCAATGTTAGATTTAAAACACGAGTTTAGTGGCAGAAGCAAACTTCAGAAGGCTATTGGGATTAACAAGTTTATTGTTAGTGGGGTTTTCTAGGCGGTCTTCACCAAATAAGGTGAACCTCAACATAGCTAGCTTGTCGCAGTGGCAGACTATGTGAAATGATGTTTCATCGTCCATGCCGCATAGTCTGCATAGAGGGTTGTCGGAAATACCAAGTTTAAACATATGGTAGTTAAGTTTGCTGTGTCCAGTGTAGACAGCAGTCAATGTCCTCAGGCATGTCCTACTCATACCAAGAAGACACCTCCTTCTGCTGGTACAAGGACCATCTAGGAATTTGAGTGATTGTCTAGGTCCCTTATTTAGCCAAATTTGTTTGTATTTATTTAAATAGGATTGATTGATGAACCTAAAGGCATAGCTTAGGCTAATTCCACTAAGGGGTTCTGGTGTGATGGGAATCGTTGCCGAGCTAATTCATCAGCTTTTTCGTTACCACTGAACCCAGAATGACCAGGTACCCATTCAACGTTAACAGTGTTCTTCTTAGCAAGACAGTTTAGGGTCAGATTACCTGCTTCAACGACTTTTGAGGTGGTTGTGTGATTGTTTAGAGCTCCTAGTGCTGCCTGACTATCAGTGTAGATAAAAATCTTTTTGCCACTAATGTTTTCAGTGCATAAGTCAGTAGCACAGTGGAGAATAGCAAGAAGTTCAGCCTGAAAAACTGTTGTGTGTTTGCCTAGTGGAATACTGGCCCTGGATTGTGGTTTGTCTTTCCTCCAGACACCAGCACCTGAGCCGCTGTCCATTAGTGAGCCATCATTGTAGCAGTTAATACCGTGTTTGGGTATGTGCTTCCTTGATTCATCAATGTTAACAGTGTAGTAAGCATTGATAAACTTCCGGATTTGTAGGTCTGAAGGCATAGCTAGGATGTTATTTTCATTGAGCCTGCTAAGTAAGTTGCAATGACCTTGGTGGGTGAACTTGTTAGAGCACTTACCTACTTTGGTGAAGCGATAAATGGTTCTCAGCGCGTGCGCTTCCACCTCCAAATCTAGAGGCATGATATTCAACATTGTCTCCATCGCAGCTGTTGGAGTGGTCTTAATTGCCCCGGTTATCATGAGGCAAGCAAGCCTTTGCAATTTGCAAAGTGACTTTTTATTGTTCCCTATGTGAGCTCTGTGCCACCATATTACGGAGGAGTAGGTGATCATTGGTCTAATGGCTGTGTTGTAGAACCAGTAGACGATTTGGGGTTTGAGTCCCCAAGCATTATTAATTGCGCCTTTACATGCCCATAGGCATTTTAGAGCTTTTCCGGCAATATAAGAGATATGATTGTCCCACCGCAATTTGTGGTCAAGAATGACCCCTAAATGCTTAACTTCTTTGGAGTTGGTGAGCTGTGTACCGTTAATACTAGGTAAGTTCATGTTTACCTTTCTTTTGTGTGTAAAAGTGCAAACCTTAATCTTTTGTGGATTGATGTTAAGTCCAGAGGATTCACACCAATCACAAAGAATATGTGTTGCATGTTTTAGTAGAGAGGATACTACGCATTGATGTTTACCTCCTATCAGAATTGCAATATCGTCTGCGTAGCCCTGTGTATAGAAGCCTTGGGAGTTTAGTTTCTTGATCAGTGGATCAATCACCAAACACCAAAGTAGAGGCGATAAAACGCCACCCTGAGGGCAGCCACCATTTGGTTTGATCCTTAGCATGGTATTGGATAATTCCGATGCTAGGGTTATGCTTTCAAGCATAACCATTATCCAGCCTCTGATGACAGGATCAATGTCATAGTCAATCAGAGCACTAAGGATAGTGTTATAGGGAGTTCTGTCAAAGGCACCTTCAATGTCGATAAAGGTGCCCGTCATTATATCTTTCTGTTCCATGGATATTTCAATCCTGGAAACCAGATGGTGTAGTGCTAATTCGCAAGATTTACCAGCTTGGTAAGCGAATTGGAGTGGGTGTAACGGATTGTTAAGAGATAGATGTGCTCTAATATGCCTGTCCAGAATTTTTTCCAGAGTTTTCATCAGGAACGAGGACAGGCATATAGGTCTGAATGATTTGGGGTCCGTGTAGGAGCCTTTCCCTGGTTTGGAGATGTAGCAGAGTTTGGATTCTCTCCAACTGACTGGTACATATTTTAAAGCCAAGCAACCTCTGAATAGTAAGAGGAGGTGTCGTTTAATGATTGGTAGACCTTTCTGCAATAGAGCTGGAAAGATGCCATCAATGCCAGGAGACTTGAATGGAGCAAGTGATTTAATTGCCCATTCAAGTGTATTAGAGGTAATGATACCTCTGGCCGTGTGCCAGGCATTTTTGCTGGCACGGTCAGTCGGGTAGACAACATCACAGTTGTCCAAGTTTATAACCTTACAGTTGGGAAAGTGTGATTCCGCAAGCATAAGTAGAGTTTCATATTCATTAGTTGTTTGTTTGTCATGTGTCTTCAGGGTTCCAAGTGGCCCCTGGTCATGTTGTTTGGATAAGATTTTCTTAACTCGGCAGGCAGCCGGTAAGTTATCTATGCCACTGCAGAAGTTCCTCCATGCATGTCGTTTTGCGTGTCTGACAGATTTGTGATACTCAGTTAGAGCAACTTTATAGGTATCCCATCTGCCAGATTTCTTTGCCGAATTGAAGAGTCTTCTGGTGAGGACTCTCAGTCTGTTAAGGCTGTCATTCCACCAAGGAGCCTTTTTGTTATTTGTGGACCTCTTTACAGGGTTGCTTTCGAGATAGGAATGCATTAAGGCATCAGATATAGAGGAGTTGAGACATTCAAGGTTCCATGAATTATCAATCCTGATAGGACAACTCTTGGCAGCCTCAGCTAGATTTAAAGCAAAGGAATCCCAGTTTGTTAGTCTGGGGTTTCTGTATGTTATAGTGTAGGTTTCATCATGTTTAAGATCGAACCTAATGTATTAATATATCGAACCTAATATGATCTGAGCATGTTTCTTCGTCAACCACATGCCAGTTTGCAATGTGAGCCCTTAACGAATTAGAGGCTAAAGTTATGTCTATGATCTCAGATCTATTCTTGTTAAAGAAGGTGGGTGACCTGCCTTTATTCAGAATGATGAGATCATTTTCTATAATGTAATCTAGGATAAGCTCACCTCTTTTGTTGTTGTTCGTGCTTCCCCAGATTCTGTGGTGTGCGTTGGCATCCATACCCGCAATGATGCTATGATTGCACCACTCCAGGGCTGTGCCAATGATGTTGGTAGGGTCTGACTCCTCGTACGGCAGGTATCCCGCTGCAACGGTCAGCTCCCTAAGTCTAGTGTTCCCTTTCGGGTTGAATTTTGCTACTGCTAGATCTCTGGAACAGAATTGCCAAAGAGGCTGCAGTTTTAGAGATTTTTTGCATAGGATACAGGCTCTGGGATTGTTATCTGCAGAGATAATTTCAAAACCTCTCAGATTCAACCCAGAAACCCTACCATTTATTAAATAAGGTTCTTGAATAAGAATGATATCAATATCCTTACCTTGAATGAATTGCTGTAGAACACCACACGCAGCAATGCAGTGGTGGAGATTAATCTGCAGCATCTTCATGGCACGTAGTTATTCTGGTGTGGGAGGACGTCCAGACCGCTGAGGCCGGGGTCCACCCTTAGGATCAGCATGAGCTGGGCCCTTAGGCTTCTCCCCGCCAACAGACAGGTCGGGTTGCCACGACCTCTCATAGTCGGTGTGAGGCTTCGAGCCACCGGAGATGCAGGCGGGCACGTCCGACGGCAAGGGCTTGTCCTTAGGAGCGGTTTTAGCTGCCCCCTTGGAGGTCACCCCGCCAGCCGTCGCCACCGCATGCCTCCCCTCAGGCTTTGACGGTTTAACCCCGGGAGGGCTCGGTCCAGGCGCCGGCAATAGCGGCAAGGGTCTGCCCGCAGTCCCAGCAGAAGCTGAGACCTTCGGCTTCGCCCCACCAACCACCGCCACCACCGATCCGCCACCCAACCCGGAATGTTCGCCGACAACATCCATTCTAACCTCTTCAAGTATTTTGGATACCGCCTCGACTTCACCCTCATCTCGAGACGGCACTTCTGGTTCTAGAGTGGACTCTTCAGACTTCTTGGTTTTGAGAATTCTCAGAGTCACACTATTCATGCCACAGTTAAGTGACATGTTCTTGACGCGAAGACTATCCACGCTCGTCTCAGGTATCTTAAAGATGGCGTAGAAGCCTTTGTCAAGTTCCTTTAGGTATGTTAGTGTCCAGGAGTGTATACTATCCACGTTGTGGTTCTGGACCCAAATACGATTCAAAAGCTCGGCCTCGGTGAGTACCCGGCCGGGAAAGAAACCACCAACCTTAACGGTTTTGGTGAGTTCCCGCGAATCACAAGTTCGAAGGGACATGCCCTCTCCCATGCTCATCGTCGGGATGGTGGCTTCAAGCCATGTTTTGGTCGCCTCATCCTGGCAGCAAACGATGCAGCCGCCCAATTTGAAGCTGGCTCCATCGAAGGCAGGATGATGAATTCCGAAAGGATCGAGAGCTCCCACCTTGTCCGCGATCCTCTCCTTTAGTATGTCACTCTGCTCACGAGTGAGTTGCTCATGAGGATAGCCCACAGGGACCACCGCCACCAACAAGTTCCTCGCAGCAGAAGCGTAGCTCGAAGTTGTCTCCTTGGGTTTCTTGGCTACTGGGGCCGAGGTTCCCGGAGATGATCTAGGGCGTTTGCTTGGAACGCTGGTTTGAGAAGTTGCTCTTCCTTGGGGCTTCACGGGCACGACTGCAGGTTCCTTGCGAGACCCCACAACCCCGCCCGATGGCCTAACAGGAGGCATCTTGGTGACTGGAGCATTGCCAGTTGGTTTGAGTCCTGTGACCTTGGGTCCGGAGCCAGACGTGCCAGGTACAGGGCCTGCTCCAGGATGGAGGGCCGCAGCACCAGACTCAGCCTGACTCCTCCCAGGCTCTGGTGTTGTCTGTTTGCCTGATGACGGAGTGGCATCAGTAGATTTTAATATGATCCTAGCAGTAGGATTGTGTCTCCTCCTTCTCCTCCTCCTCGAAGACCTAGAGGGGACCCAGGCGGAGGAGTTATCCTCCGCGGATCGACCACCCTGGTCTTGGGGTTCAGATCTGGAGTGTTTGGGCTCAAGAGCCTTGATTGATTGCGGAGTCTGGGCGTCCGTACCTGCTTTCGCAGAGGTCGCAACCAACAACTCCTGGTTGGTTTCAATGCGACAGCCCTCAATCTCACCTGTGAGGGTTTCGAGAAGGCTGCTCACACTTGATTCGTCTATAAGGTCCTCAGGCGAAATCGCCGAGGTGCTTGTTGGCACCAAGGAAGACAAGTCTTCCTTGGGAATGTTTTCAGATTCCTCATCTGAAAAACGAGAGGTTTTGGTTTTTGTTTAATTGAAAGGACATTTTGGTTCCCACGAGTATGGGGGTGTGAAAATACTACAGGTACTACCCCCTCTCCCTGCAGTAGGCAATAAGGTACAATGGGGTGCGCCAGGTGCCCCAAGTGGGTCGATCAAAGACAGTGTATGTTTATACACCCCCTGCCATCCAGCCGCAGCTCGAGCTCCCTCCACCTAGCTTGGGTGTATGAAAGGGTGGTCGCCAAATGACCAACACCCGCCTCTGTCGTCCGCGAGTCCCATCGGACTCCCCAGGGGGCACCACTTGGAGGTGACAGTAGGCTTGGTAGGGATAGGGAGGACTGGAAGTTTATCACAGCAGTGGGTAGGGCACTCTAGCTTGATAAATTTCACAAAGAGTGGGGGAGATGCCCGCACCAATCTCCCTCTCTAGTCCTCCTGTTGCCCTACCCATTTACCCCCCAAAGTTGCCTTGGCTATCAAAGTGTTGGTAAATCCACCATTATGTCAAAATTGGCTAACCTTCAGACAAAGTAATTACAAAGATTTCTTATATTTTAATATTTTGTTAGGCTTACTTTATTTTTTTTATAAAAGTCTTTCATGCTTCAAAAAAAGATATTTTGCATTTATTTTGCTGCGCTGCATAATAGTTCTTGTATGTCCCTGTGAATAGTTCTGTTTTTCCTAAAATCTTTTTACCTACTTGGATCTTTTTACTTACTTTTTTTTTAAGAATTTTATTTTTCAAAATTTTTACAAATGGCCACATGCCTCAAACTTTATACATGTTGTGGTAACTTTTTACTTACTTAATCACGCCCGTGTGACCATGTATATCGCTAAGTGTGAGATGCTTTCTTATATAGCTGGACCCAAAGTTCTCTATACTGTTCCAGCTGCCTCTCCTCCTACAATCCATTCCTCTTTTCTTGAAGGCCTCCTTTTCTCCTTCTTCCCAAGTTTTCTAGTATTAGCTCTTGCTATTCTGTCCTCAGCCATTTGCGAGATTTGTCCAAACCACCTAAGCTGGTTCTCCTCGATGACATCCTCAGCTGGCCTCTGATTCAGGTTTGCTCTTATTGTAGAGTTCCTCACTCTATCCCTTCTTGTTTTCACCTCAACTTTTTGTAATTAGCGATTGAGCGATCCATATACTAGAATAGGGAGGAATGTGTTTTTGAAGACTATCTTTTTAGTGCCCTTTGAGACTTCCTTCTTGTCATGAAAGCTTTTCCTGAGGGAGTAAATAAAAGCACCTTCCATCCGTTTTTAACCTCTCTCCAATGTCTCTGTCGATCCTTCCGTGTTGGTGGATCCTCAAGGACTTAAAGTCTGCAACTTGTTCCAAATAGATTCTGTTTAGCCTGACGATTAGGTCTCCATAGTCACTCCTTTTTCCGATCCTCACAACTTTTGGTTTTAGAGATATTTATTTCCATATTTATCATTTTTTGTTCTGCTTAAAGAATCTTAATGTTTTATACTAGAGGTAGCAGCAATTGTTCCCAAACACCACATTTAGTCATTGAACACAAGAACTGTGTACTGGATACTGTGGAGATTTCTATATTGGAGAATTCTTCTAACATGTGGTTACACATATTAACAAAACAGGCAAATACCTCGGTGCTCTTTTCCATGATCTTCTCAGATATTTGTCTCATCATGAATATCAGATCCTGAGTGCTCCTGTTCAGTCTGAAACCATATTGCTCTTAGTATTAGTTCTATAAGGCTCCTCGTCGCTTTTCGAGTACTTAAGAGTATACTTTATGGGGGACCCTGAGTAGAGATATGCCTCGATAGATCTGATATTTATAATTATCACCTTTTTTGAAGATTAGGATTATTGCTGAAACTTCCTAGTCCTTCAGGATCACTTTTCTCTTCCAGGTGATACTAAGAAGGTTTTGGAGTTGTTCCAGTTCCTTCTGGCCAATATATCTTGACATTTCCGGCAAAATGCCATCCATGCTGAATGCAAAGAGAAAGCTGAGGTTCACTAAAGCTAGAACAAGCTATTTGTGTCTATCATTACACTGAATCTGAAATTTTGATCCCCATTTTATAATTATGTTTAAATTATTGAGGATTTATAGTCGACTGTAGTAACTATTATAGGTGGAATAATCAGGAGTCAGTCTTTTTCTAAATATTTTTAATTTTTCCGACGTTTCGGCTCAAGCTTGTGAGGCATCATCAGGGCCACAAACATCAGAACAAGAGAGATACATTACATACATACATCATATTAATGTGATAATGACAATTTTTTTAATGTAGTGAAAATGAAAACATTTAAAATAAAACAAAAAATATACCAACATACTTAAATATTATAGATATTTGTAGCCCTGATGATGGTTCATAAGCTTGAGCTGATACATCGGCAAAATTAAAAATATTTAGAAAAAGACTGACTCCTGATTATTCCACCTATAAGATGTGTAAAATAGTTCTTTTACAAAATCATTGTGCAATTAACATTCTTTTATTGCTAGTTTTACTAATCTAATGGATTTATTGAGAGTTTCATTAAAACCTTATTTTGTTAAATAATGCTTGGGATTTTCTTGTACATGTGATTCTGTTGCTGTTTATGTAGGATCTTATATTTTTTAATGTAATAATTATCATAGTTTTAATTATCAGCAATTAATTTACTATTATGCAGTCATTTTTGAAACATGAGCCACTCACATTTTCAGCCTAATATAAAACACTAAATTGATTGTGATGTTTTAGGGAAGCCGTGTTTCACGTTTCTCCTCACCCTGAAGAAAGCCTACCAGGAACAGAAGGGATTGATGCCTTAGTTACACCAGACAGAATAATTTTTTTAGACACAGAACCACTTCTTTCTTTTGCACTTCTTAACAGGAAATCAGAGGATGAAGTGGAAAACGAATTAGAAATTCTTTCACTTCAGTATGCTGGACTATTGTTTTCCGTTTGCCATATTGTTTTATTGATTCAAGATAGTGAATTGGACACTGATCTAATCAGGTAAATTATTTATTTACATACTGTTAAAACTAAATTTTGGTTATTTTCCTCAATTATTTTATGTGTGGGGAAGTAATTGAAAAATCGATCATCTATTTTTGAATATGTTGAAGATTTTATTCATCAATGATTGGAAAAATTGAGTTGCAAATATACTGAGTTTCAAAAAAAATAAGCATGTGTGGGTTGCACTATTTTACCATTGTGATATTTATGTCTTTAAAACTATTCAATATTATGTCATCTTAGAAAGCTGATTATTTTATTTGAATCAGTACCATGAAAAGTTAGAAGAGCCCAGAACTTTTGCTTTTGTATCTTTTTCACATAGTAAGAACATAAGCTGTATCTATCTATTAACCTACTTCGTTGATGTTCTATTCATTTTGATTGTTACAAAATGTATTTTAAATTAATTGAAATTCTAGATTAGATTTAGATTTCCACAATCTATTTGACTATACTTCCACCTTCTGATATTGTATCTCCGTAACTTAAGATGTAGTTTACAATCGTTGTTCTCCCATCATTTAGAGTAAATTAAATTATAGAAATAAAAAAAATTAATTTACATTAAATTAATTATTTATTAATAACTTTGAAATAGAAAATGAATGAATACGAACTGGCATGCTCTGTGTCACTAAACCTATGGATCATCAACAGAGTCAATTATATTGGGTTGTTCAAAAAGTTCGTATAGATTTTTAAAATAAAATTTACCTTTTATTTGTTCTACTAAAAATGAATCACAAAGCTAATGTTTATTTATATGCCCTTAATCCTCATGGAATTAATTAGTGCTGTTGTTTGAATTAATGGCTCAGTAGTGTTGTTTATTGCAAACCAACATGAGTGATTATTCAGTTCATTTTCAGTATATTATGCTGTTCTTTTTACAATAAAGAAAAAACGGAGCCCAAACTTCAAGAAAGATTCGTGCCGTGAACGGCAGCGATTCAATTGCTGATAGCACGGTTCGGAAGTGGTTTTCGTGGTTTAGATCAGGAGATTTCAATTTGGAAGATCAACCCCAGGCTGGCTGGAGTTCAACTCTTGACATCGAGGATATTATGATGGTCATTGCAAACAATCCACAAATTACTGCCCGTGAGATAGCTGCGAGCCTGCAAATCGACAGTTTTTGATCATCTAAAGAAGGCCGGGTACATCTGTCATTACGATGTTTGGGTTCCCCATGAGCTCAGTGAAATGAATCTTATTAAAAGGATTTCATGCAATGATTTGCTGCTGGAAAAAAAAAAAAAAAATGTGGAGGATCCATTTTTGAAACGAGTTATTACTGGTTACAAAAAATGGATTTTCTACATCAACACCAGTGGAAAAAAATCTTGGGGGTGCCTGGAACAACGCCGCTTGCAACACCAAAGGCCAGCTTGCATCCAAGAAAGGTGATGCTCGGTATTTGGTGGGATTGGAAGCGACCCAAACATTTTGAGCTCCTTCCACAAAACCAAACTACACTGCTGGACAAAATTAAAGGATCACTTACAAATATTTATATTATTATTACATAAGAGATAAAAATAGGAATTCCTTTGTTCCAGACTGGACTTTGTGTTGTATCTTATCAAGTTAATCCTCTACCTGTTTATAATCCCACCCGTTTATGGAGAAAAGGGTCAGTTAATCCTCTTCTTTTCTTTCTTCCTATCAGTAAATGGTTATTTGTTATCAAAGATTCATCTTATTGAAGATTTTCTAACATTTAAGATACTTTAGTCTTTAATTGTGAGTTTAGTAAGAACGTTGTGATGGCCAACAGAAGAGCATTGACCGAAGAGGAATCAATTCGCGCTGTTGCTTTGAGTGAAGAAAGGTTTTCTCAAAGGCATATTGCGCAACGGCTCCAGTGGTCACAATCTGTAGTGTCCAGGATGCTTAATAGTCACCGTCAAACTGGAGGGCATACAAGAAGAGTCGGACAAGGCCGTCCGAGGTAAACTTCCCAATGTGACAAGAAATTTTTGCAATGGCATGCTCTTCGGGATCGCCGATCAACTGGTAACAGTCTGCATGGTCTCCTCCAGAGGTTCATGAATGTGCTAATTTCAGAGTGAACTGTGAGAAGACGACTCAACGATTATGGATTGACCACCCATCCTTCAGCTACTGGACCTCTTCTCTCCAGGGAACACCGGGTTGAGCGCTTGAGGTTTGCTCGGGAGCACCTAAACTGGACTCAGGAAGATTGGAGCCTCGTATTATTCAGCGGTGAGTCAAGATTCTGTCTCCGATCTCCAGATGGAGGGGAAAAGTTATGGAGAAGGCAGGGAGAGAGGTATGCTCCATGCACTTTTTCTCCAAGGGTTGCGTTTGGTGGTGGGTCAGTGATGGTGTTGGGGGGCATAAATTTAAACTCCTGTACAGAGTTGGTTCTTGTGAACCGTGGCTCTATATCTGCTGACAGGTACATTAGGGAGGTAGTTGAGCCACATGTAATACCTTTCGCCAGAAATATCGCAGGTAACTTTATTTTTATGCACGATAATGCCTGACCTCACGTTACTCGATCAGTGCCAAATTTCCTCAGACAAGAAGAAATTGACGTTATGGTTTGGCCACCCAGAAGTCCAGATATGAACCCAATAGAGCATGTATGGGACATGCTTGGAAGACGTGTCCGCTCCCGAGACCCACAAAATTTGGCAGATTTAAGGGAAATGTTAGTGGAAGAGTGGAACAACAGGTAAGAGCCCTGGTCGCTGGAATGGGCAGGAGAATGGAAGCAATTATCAGGTGGCTAGAGGTGGGAATACCAATTATTGATCGTTTTCCTCGAATTCTTCCTCTTTATTCAGTTTTGTTATTTCATTTCATTTCAAAGATTTATTTTTTCATTTTGAGACTGTAGGACATTTTTATTTTTTGATTTGTTTTCCTATTAAAAATTTCTAGAAAAGAATTTTTTATTACCTTTATAATAAAGTGTGACTTCCAAAGAAAAAAGAATATTTTCAAAAATACCCTATACAGTTCAGTAATTTCAAAATATTGAAGTGATACTTTAATTTTGTCCGGCAGTGTATAAATACGGACTTTTACTGCCCCAGTTAGATTGATTGAAGGCAGCAATTGAAGAGAAACCGCCAGAGTTGGCAAATCAGAAAGGAGTGCTATTCCACCAATACAATGCTAGGCCCCATGTGTCTTTCTAGGACTCGGCAAAAGTTATTAAGCTTCAGATGGGAGGTTTTACCTCACCTGCCGTACTATCCTGACATTGCTCCTTCGGATTTCCATCTTTTCTGTTCCCTCAAAAATTTTCTGCAAAGGAAATCCTACACTTCAGAAGATAACATAGACGGAATTTTTATTGTTCTTCAGGAGTACCCCCTGTTATCAGAATATGAAAAAAAGTTTCTTTAAAGCAAATTTAGCTACTTACTTTTACAAATGAAAACAATATGCTTGTCCTCAAGAAACTATTTTCAAAATAAGTATAAATTCAAATGAATCTAAGAAAAATTGTATCTTTAATATTTACCTATAAGTATATTTAGTAGAGAAATACTTAAAACAAATTCTCATTCAGGTTTCTTCATGTAGCAGAAATGTTAAAGCCATCAGTTGGACTTCAGGCAGATGATGAAACCAGTTTAGATTACTTTCCATATCTTGCCTTCCTTCATAATAAAACTGACCTCAAATCTTTCAGTCGACATAATATTAAGTTTTTACAGGTAATTTGATTGAATGCAGAATTTTAACGATGGATAGTGGAAGATATTATATTAGCTTTTTTATTTTAAAGGAACGCTATAAGGCGACCTTTGCTGGTTCACAGTTGCCCATCACAAGTGGCATAGGAATAGGAACTGGGTCTATCTTGAGGTCACTTACGCCCGACCTGTGTGGGGAACCAGTCAATTTGTTTTTGTTGCCACATTTTGATGTGGGAAGTAAGTATCAAACACATGAATTGAATGAAATTAAAGATGATATATTTATTAGAAGGAGTGGTCCACAGTGTGAAGGTTATAAAAATTAAACTTATTTTTACTTTTAAACAAAGGTGGTCCCGAGCCTGTGCGATGTCAGGTACTCGTTAAAGATCCCTATCCTAATTAAACCTGGATAGGCAAAATTTAGGACTCCTACAGTAACATTGTCTGATTAGCCACAGCAGCATAAAGGGATGCTAAATAAATAAATAAATAAACTAACAAACTTTTCAACAACAAGAGCTGAGTTGCACTGACTATTCATATAGTTGCTTATAAACATGAATGAGAACATGTCTGTTTTCTAAAATAATTATAATTTAAATAATCCACAAATTTTAGGTGTTAAAAAATATAGTATAAATAATATACAATTATTTTAGGAAGGTATTAGTTTTGGTTTATTGTTTTCAATAATGAATCTTTGTAATAATAAAAATATATATAAAATTTTAAAAAAATTACTCAAATTTGAGGGCTTATGTTTCAGGATACGTAGAACCCAAATAATGAATAATAAAAAATCTATTTGTCCTAATTAATAAATTAATGAACACCACAAATTTTGGTATAATTCTGCTGTTTGGGCTATTAAATAGAGAATTAAATTTCCTACAATTTTGAAATTTCGTGCAGTATAAAATTGTAATATATTATTCCCTAATACATGAGCAGGATAGCTGTCCAGGTTGGAAGCTGATACAACAAGCAAATTGAACGAAAATCATAGAAATCTAGTCTCATTTCATGAAATTTTAAACTTTTTTCGGGCCCTAAACAGTTTGCCCTTTCATTGCACAATTGATCATTCTAGCATTATCGGAATAATTAAAGTTTTTAAAACAATGACTAATTAAACTTCATATTTTAATATAAATATGAGCTTATACACTACTTAAGATTGTAAGTGATGATTTGTCTTGATTGATAGATTTGATCAGCTTTCACTGTCATATCAAATTATTAAACTCATTAGCAAAATAAAAATGAACTGTAGACAGACACAAGCTTGCTTGGACCTATTGTTTCTATTATAAATATATTTATTTATATACCCATGTTTATTGTTATTCAAGTATTTTTATTTTATAGATGATACAAGAGGTTTTAGTTGGAATATACAGTACGATGAACTGTTGAAAAAGATGAGACTACAACTTTTGAGTTTACCTCCAATGCCTTTCACCCATACAGTTCTATCAGAGAAAAATTGGTTAGTTTTTAATTTGATTATATCTCCATATTACTTATTAAGCTACAGCTTCTTTACTTGATATAATGTGCGTCTAAGATGATGGGCAACAATGAAATTATGTTAACACCTGCACGTCGGGGTCACCGGTGGGTCACACTTTTCTGTTCCGTGAGGTGACATGCATCACAAGTGGGTCACTTGTTTTTAGAAAATAAGTTTATCTTGTTTTTTCTCAACATTATATGTTGTAGGGATTAGCAAGCATAAGGGTTTATTTATTAAATATTTTATAATTTTCAACATCCCCCCTCAAAGGACTCTTATCGGTTAATTTCACTTGATTATTCTTATTTAAGAATTTTATTTAGATATGGGTGGTTTCTTTTCATATTTTTACTTTCACTTACTATATATAGTAAGGGGAAGTATTGCGATCGTGAAAATTTTCAAATTCCAGTTTTTAACGGAAATACACGTTTTAGGGTTCCCTGAGTCCAAATAACCAAGTCCCGCAAAAAGGTCTGTGTGTGTGTGTTTTTTTTTTGTTTTTTTTTCGGGTAGGGGAAAAATCTTTTATCAGACGAAGTGCAACTGTCAGGCTACACAACAGTGTGAGATTCCTACTCACTAAAAAACCACCTCCCAATTCGTCTTTACCACCCCACGGAACCGCTGTGAAGCATTACTTCATGGGGGGCAGAAGGGCTAAATACCAGCTACTTTACTGGACATCTGATTTAAGCTAGGCCGATGCACCACCTCTCCTTTCTTGCTCCTGTACTCTGAGCTTTCTGCAGATTTGTGCTGCATAATCAGCTGCAGCGCTCCAACTCTCCTGACTAGCCATCATCAAGGAGACTAAATTTTCGGGTGATGCTTTTGTACTAAATTTAGCGTCTATCTCCGATCTTTCTCGAACGAATCCCGAACAAGAGAAGAATGCATGTTCCACTGTTTCTTCTATGGGATCACAAAATGGGCACAATGAACTTTCCTCTATTTTGAAACGGGCTAAGTACGCTCTGAAGCAACCATGCCCAGTAAGCAGCTGAGTGAGATAGTAATCTACATCTCCATGTTTCCGGGATAACCATGTCGATATGTCAGGAATTAGGCGGTAGGTCCATCTTCCAGAAGATGAAGCGTTCCAGCGTCTCTGCCATATATCAAGTGTATGAACTCTCTCTTGTTTTGCTAAAGAAGCCCAGTGAGCATCAGTCTCTTCTTGTTTTCTTCGTTAGATCCTTCTACGTTCATCTGCCAAAAGATCAATCGGAGGCATGTCTGCGATGACGCATACAGCGTCGTAGGACACAGTGTGTGTGTGTGGTAACTCCCGGCGGAAACGGTAAGTCCTATGAAACTGAAATTTCATATTTAAGACAACTATACGCCCTAGACGTGACAAAACTTTTTTCATCAAAATGAGCTTACCAGAAGAGGCACTTTATACCATGCATTTTGCACCTTTTTTCGATTTTCTCAAAAACGGTTCCGACGATTTTGATTAAACTTGCTATATCGATGTAAAATTTAATGGGCTTTAATATCATGTAGGTTTTATTTGGATAAAAATGGTCTGACAGGGCTTAAATGCCGATATTTTAAATTTTCTTCCCCTAAAGTACCTTTAATTTTGTAGATTCAATAATAGTAACTAGATTATCTTGTTAACGCTGATGAAAAACAGGTAAATATATAAATTGAATAAATTCGATACCCAACTAAAGGATAAATCTGAAAAAATATTTTTTTAATGCAATTTTTCGTTTTTGAACATAAGAGCAGTAATATACATGAATGATATACCGTTGGAAAGCTAAAGATTTTAGAAAAAATATCATCTCATACACAAGCTTTTAGAAGTTAATAGAGAGTGATGAGAAGAAGATAAAACTAACTGATTATTTTAGATAATAAAATAAAAGATTTTTTAATAAAACACATGTTTCTATATAAATTAAATTTATTTAATTCTTTAATAGATAGATCGCCATGGTCACCGTGTAGTGATAAGCATGTGCTCTCATTGTCTCTATTGGAAATGTGATTTATTCATTTTTAAAAGTTGTATTTAAGACTGATTATTAGCTCAAACGGACAAGTTATAAGTCTAGTTTAAGAAGTTATAGTAAGTTAAAGGATTTATAAGTGAGTAACTACCAACAAAGTGGAAAAAATGTGAAGTGTGTAAGGTTAGTTTTATATTAAACATTATCTTACCTAATTTAACAAGTTTAAAACTTTAAAACATTGTGTGATTGTGCTAATATTGTCTCAAACATTGTTTTTGTGCAAGTAAATAGACGTTTAGGGAGAAATGGCGTCCGAAAATGTAGCGAATATGGACCTACAAGAGGCAGGTTCTTCAACCATGCCAGAAGAAAATAACGAGTGGGAGGTGATTACAGGACGAAAAAGGCCATCATCCTCAACAGATCCCAGGCTATACACAAAAAAATCAAATACCGTCGAAACCAGCAATAGATATGACCCTCTTTTAAATATAACTGCGGAACCCGAGAAACAATCGAAGCAAACAGAAAATAACAAAGTTAAGCCACCACCAATATTCCTAAAAGGAATAGCGAATATAGAAGGATTAATTGCGTTTTTAAAAAAAGAAATAGGCTCTAGCTACTTCACTATAAAATCAACAGCCAGAAATTTAATATTATACCCAGCCACCCCAGACTCTTACAGAACAGCTGTTCGGTGCTTAAAAAAAGTAAATGCCGACTACCACACGTATCAACTTTCGGAAGACAAAAACCCAAGAGTAGTTATTAAAGGACTTCATCCATCCACACCAACATCAATAATAAGTGAAGAACTAAAAGCTAAGGGCTATGAAGCTGTGAACATTACGAATGCTATCTCAGCCAGAACCAAACTACCTCTTCAAATGTTCTTTGTCGATATTTCTAAAAATACATTTAATGAGAAAGTATTTGAATTAAACTACATTTATTATACAAGGATAAAAGTAGAAGAAATTCGAAAAAAGAGGGAAATACCTCAGTGCTTCAGATGCCAGGGATTCGCCCACACAAAATCGTACTGTAATCACCAACCACGCTGCGTACGATGCGGAGAGGCCCATGAAAGCGCTGCTTGCATAAAAACTAGGGAGACGCCGGCCAAATGCGCTAACTGCGGAGGGGCACACCCCGCTAATTACAGAGGATGCCAGGCCCTCAAGAACCTGCGAGCTCAGAGGACCCAGAGTTACCGCCCTACACCGGTAGCTGCCCCACCTCCTCCGGATCTAGGACATTTTCCAGCCCTGCCGAACGGTCTTCAACAACATCAGCCTCTGGAACCTGTCGGTGTAAACCCCAGAATGGAGCGCCCAAACTGCCCTCGGCCCAACGTGGAAGCTCAGCCTCAGCCGCATCCAAGATCAGGTATGAGGGAAGACAGTAGTCAGTTGGTACCACCAGCTGGCTCTGAGCCTTATTTACAATCCAACATACTAAATAATTTAAATGCCCTCATTCAGCCCCTTTACAGCCTAATTAGCCAAATAACGCACTTAACACAAGCATTAGCAGTAACTTATGGACATTAGTTCTTTAACTGTTGGCTCCCTGTCAATCCTTCTTTGGAATACTAACGGACTACTTCGACATAAGACTGAATTGGAAATTTATCTTCATAAAAAACGTATCGACATTGTACTTTTGACAGAAATTCATCTCACATCACGCAACAAACTTTCTATACCTAACTATAATTTATACAGAACAGACCATCCCGACAATACTGCACACGGAGGGACAGCTATTTTAATAAAATCGACCCTAAAACATTACCCTATACACGTAGACTCAACGGCTCAGATACAAATAACAGGAATACAGTTACAGACTAAATACAAAAACATAACACTAGCTTCTATTTACTGCCCTCCTAAATATATCATTACCGATCAAATGTTTATTGATTTATTTAACTCGTTTGGTAGAACATTCCTGGCAGGGGGTGACTTTAATGCAAAACACAAAACTTGGGGTTCTCGTTTGTGCACACCAAGGGGCAGAAAACTCAAATCTGCTATTGACCACTTATCATTGAACGTATTTTCTCCTGACAAACCGACTTACTTACCAAATTCTTGTCACAAAAAACCTGACGTACTCGACATATTTGTAGCTAAAGATTTAACGACTCTACCGATTACAGTTACAACTGAAGCAGACCTTGGCTCAGATCATTTACCGGTGAACCTGATATTGGGGGTGGAGAAATTCTTTGCGGAAAGAAGACAGTCGCTTACCTACGGAATCGTGGATTGGGATCAATTCAATAAGCATATTAATGCCCAGCTCACTGTCCCTAAAGCACTAAAAACTGAAAAAGACTTAGAAGATGCAGTTGAACTCTTCACTTCAACCGTTCAAGAAGCTGCATGGTCCTCACAACAAAAAAAAAGAAGGCCAGGAATAACTTCTCCATCCTACCCTCAATATATCAGGGACCTAATCCGAGCCAAGAGACGATCACGCAAACAATGGCAAACTAACAGACTTCCTTCAGACAGACGAATCTTCAACAAACTTAACAATGAACTTAAAACAGAAATACGAAAATTCAAACAAACTAATTTTGACAAATATCTGGAAAACCTGACAACCGACGACAACAGCCTTTGGCTACATACCAAACGAATTCTGAAACAACGAGAAGTTTCTGCCCCATTGAGAAACGATGATGGTTCTTGGGCCGTGTCGGATAAAGACAAATCTGAAATCTTCGTTGACTATCTTTCAAGGGTTTTTCAACCTCACACAGACTTAACAGACATACAACACGAAAATTATGTACAAAAATTCTTGGACTCACCTCTTCCCATGTCTCTTCCACCAAAATCCTTTACTCCTTCCGAGGTATCTAGACAGATTATGAAAATGCCGAAAAGAAAGACTCCTGGTTACGACCTTATCACAGCTGAGGTGCTTCAAAAAATCCCCAGAAAAGCTTTAGTATTTCTTACTACATTATACAATGCTATACTCAGGACGACCAAATTCCCCATTCAATGGAAATATTCTACGATTTCAATGATACATAAACCTAACAAAGACAAATACAGACCTGATTCCTACAGACCAATTAGCCTTCTTCCAGTATGCTCAAAAATATTTGAAAAATTATTGTACGGACGCATTATTAACATACTGACTGACCACAACATATTACCAGACCATCAATTCGGATTTCGCTGTTTTCACTCCACAACACAACAGCTACACAGAGTAACGGACTTTATTTCCACTGCACTTGAACTAAAACAATACGCTTCTGGGGCATTTTTGGATGTTACTCAAGCTTTTGATAGGGTGTGGCACCAGGGTCTTCTTTTTAAACTAAAACCCATACTTCCAAGCACTTATTATCTAGTTTTACAATCTTTTCTCTATGACCGGTTCTTTTCTGTCCGACAGGGTTCCGAGACCTCATCAGTCAAGCCAGTCTCTGCAGGAGTTCCCCAAGGTTCTATCCTGGCCCCACTTCTGTACTTAATATACACATATGACTTACCGACAAACGAAAACATCCTAACTGCGACATATGCCGACGACACTGCAATTATTACTAAAAACACAGACCCTACACAGGCCAGTATGACTTTACAACATCACTTAGACAATGTACAAAACTAGTGTAGGAAATGGAAATTAAAGATTAATCACGACAAATCACTACATGTTACATTTACACTTAGACATGGAACCTGTCCTCCAGTTTACATAGACAATCACCAGATACCACAATCAAACACAGTAACGTACTTAGGACTTATTTTTGACAAAAGGTTGACATGGGGCCCACACGTCAAGACTAAACGTAAAACTCTAAATTTTCGACTGAGACTATTGTATTCGATACTTCATAGACATTCTAAATTACCTATCAGACAGAAACTTAACGTATACACTTATTTATTAAAACCAATATGGACTTACGCTTGCCAAATATACGGACCTGCTAAAAAGACACACATACGAAAAATACAAACATTTCAATCGCAATTTTTAAGACTGGCAACGAACTCACCACTATATGTTTCAAACAATACCCTTCATACTGACTTACGTATCCCTACTATAACAAACCACATTCGATCGACTTACAAACGATTTCACGACAAACTAAATGGACACATAAACAAACTTGTGCAAAACATGGCTACAACCGACATACCATCCATAACTCGGCGTAGGCTGAAAAGGAGTTGGATGAGGGACCTCCTGACCTAAAAATATAGTTCTGCTTAATGTCAGGAGGATGCACCACTGGGTGCTGTCTCCCTCATGCCTGACCACGCCATGTTTACTTAGATTTTAGCACATTTGCTTATTGTAATTTTTTTACAGGTGTAAATAAAATATTAAATGAAAAAAAAAAAAAAATTCTTTAATAGTTTCTCGTATTTTTAACTCTAACTCTATTTGAAAATTCTTTCATTGATTTTTCAAATTGATGTAAGTGAAAGTCGTGTGTTGCCCGCACCAGATTTTTTTTATCTCTAACTGTATTTGAAAATTCTTTCATTGATTTTAAAAATGGAGGTAAGTGAAAGTCGTGTGTTGCCCGCACCAGATTTTTATTCCAATAATATGATATAAGAATATAATATATAATAATAATAATATAAGAATCATTTTTTATAATAAAAATATTTTTATGTATAATTTTTAATTATTCTATAACTTAAAAACATAATACAAACAATATGCAGGCTAACTATAATTATTCTCTCTCCATGTTCAGACAGCAGCTCCTAACCCTTACAAGTCCCAAATGAAACTAACTCTTACCTGGTCCTTTCCATCTTGAGGTACCTTTTTTACCCTATCCTACCTGCCAGGGACCTTTTTTCTTAGCATCCAAAATGGATGCTATGTTTGTAAACAAACAACCAAAAAGTAGCTGTTTTTTTAATTTAAATTATACTTTTATCCTATAGTTAGCCTGCCTAACACAATAATCAAATAATAAATACTATAATTATAAAAAATGGGTATATTACAGTATACGAGTATATATCTTTTCAAAAGTCAAAAACTGTAGATTTCTATTTAAGTATGTGGTTCTTTAACTTTTTGACTTGAACAAAATTCAGATTTAAGTTATATTTATCCAAAAAACAGTGGGCTTTGCACAGCATTAAAGGTCAATTGAGTTGGATGCATTTTATCTCTATTCCGTAACCCTTAATAGCAAATAACAAGGTTTTGGTATCGTGTATATGATATTTGAATATATTTGTTTTCCCTTTAAAGTTAGACTCTTGTGGCATCCATATTTGATATTAGTAATTCTGTATCTTAGGTTGTTATTGTGTTTATAAGATATCACAAATTTCTACAGTCCCTCCATATTAAGATAGATGGTTGGAAATTTGTATATGAATTAAGTTCAGAGCAGTCACTTATGGAGGTTTTGTTTTCTTTTGCATTTTAATTTATTAATGTTGATTGTTTTAAACATAAATTTTAAATGAATTTTTGATCAAACAGAAAAAACAATACACTAACTGATTTTTTTTTATTTTTGTTTTAATAATTATTTTAAAACATCAATAGAATATTCTAAATTTCAGCTTTTTAGTTATAGCATTTATTGTTTTTGTTGAAAGACGACTTAATATTGATGAAAGCTGTAAAACATATAATTTTGTAGAATTCTTGTGCCAAATTTTTCTTTTTTTAAAATTATAGGAAAAAAAAATAGTAGCCTGGAAAAGGAATTATTGAAATGAATAGGACATAATGTCCTCCAGTATAGATGATATATTTTATTTCTCTAATTTTATCTGTGATTTCTTACTCTTTCCTTTCTTTTGTTTGGATATCTAAAATGCAAGTAAGCTGTGCTGTGCAATCAAGCATGGTTAGTGGCAATGTTTTATCCAAGAATGTACTACCATTATTTTCTGTTCAGAACACTATTTATCTTTATCTCACTGCACATCAAAATATCTAAAATAAAGTATTAGTAAGCACTATCTTGAAATAAAGAGGCTTAATGTCAATATTTATTGTCTGTTTTTTTTTTTTGCAGGTGGCATTACACTGTAAAAATGTGGGAGGATATTAAAAAATCTAACTTCTATACAGAGTACGGTCGTCTTCTGCCATCTCAAACTTCTGCAAAAATGGAACTTGGCACCTCATGATCATTATAATTAAAATAGATTTTTATTTTATCTGTTTTGCAAATTTTAATAAGTTGAGAAAAATGAATTTATCACAATTTTCAATAAGACTAATCTATAATAATGTTTAATAAAGATAATTTAACTTAAATTTTTATTATATTAAATTCAGTTGTTACCATCCATAGTTGTTTAATTATGTCCTTATTTATACTAAACATTTTCTTTCTATAATCTTAACTTTATTGCATATAAATATAAATGTTGTGGATAAGTGTGATATGTAAATGTACTTTAGGGGTTTTGATATTAACTTCATTGAATAAAACTTCAAAATTATGTGAAAATATAAATTCAAAATTCTTCAATTTCTTATTTCTGAGGAAGTCGGCAGCTACTTACAACATCATTATATATTAATTCGGTGCAATGTTTTTTGTAGCTGTCAAATGTAATGGTGTTTTTAAATTACTCTTTAAATACATGTATTCAGTTAGTAATTTTGGATTTTTCAAAAGTCAAAAACTGACTAACATGGGGAAAAAACTACACTGCCGGACAAAATTAAAGGATCACTTCAATATTTTGAAATTACTGAACTGTATAGGATATTTTTGAAAATATTTCTTTGGAAGTCACACTTTATTATAAGGGTAATAAAAAATAAAAAATTCTTTTCTAGAAATTTTTAATAGGAAAAAAATCAAAAATACAAAACTATTTTTGTATCTTTCGTTTTAGTTCATTATTAAATTTGTTAAATGTCCGTTTGTCTGACGGTAATCTGTTTGTTTGCCACACTTTACGAGCTCTTCTTTTTGCTTTGATCAGGTCCCTTATGTATTGTGGATAGCAAGGTAAGTTCGTTGCATGTTTGTTGCTGGGTTGAGTTAGATAATATAAAATTGTTATTTTGCTTTCAGTATTAAAGAACAAAATAATGCAAAGAAAATTCGCAAAAATTAATTAAAAATTAAAAAAAAAATTGAATAATGAAAAAATAACAAACGAGAAATAAATTTTTAGAAAAATGTCTGAAGATTATAAAGTAATGTACTAATAATGTAAACTCAGTAATAAAAAAAAAAAATGTAAATACATTTTTAGGAAATAGTACTCAGATCGTAAAGTACTTACACATTAGTTGGTTGATGGTAGCGTTTGAAACATTCTCCCAAACATAATCTAGGATTACTGACACAAACTGGACAAAGAATTAAGGCTTCAGATTCTGTTCAGATTTTTTGGTACTCAGTAAAACCAATGCCGAAATTTACTTACCTGTACTTTACAGATTTCATTAGTTCCGGAAAAATCTTATTTTGATGACTAGTTTACTCAGAATAACTGATAATTGCACATTACTGTTATTGCACACATGGGGTGCTGGCTGTCTTGTAGCTTCGGAAATCTATAGCGCACACAGTGTGTATTCGGTCTCCAATGGATTAAGAAAAAAATGCAGTAATATTCAGACTACTTTTATTATTCACATATCTATTATACATCATACTATCAATGATATACACTGTTATTTTTCAGTCTTAAATATGTTTACAAAAAAGAAAAAAAAAAAATTAATCTTTACAGGAAGGTTATACATAAGTTTCTAATATTTTAACCCATCAAAACAATGTATTTAAATGTACAGTATGATTCAGTGAGATAGGACATCTTTCTATTCCCCCACCCTCTGGCTAAAAAGTTTACTGCCCTCTTAACTGATTTTTTATGATAAGTGAAGACAGTCAAAGCTTACTTTATGAATCTAATTTACAAACAGTAACTTATTTAGTCAATAAATTAAAAATGTTTTACAGCTTGAGCAAAATTGGATGAGACAGTAAACTTCTTTTCCATTTAGGTTTTAAAATTATATACAAAAGTAATAACACCATAATCAATATACATATGTCGCTTGGCAATTAATAGGCCAAAAGCTAAACAGACAACCGATATACAACATAAGTAAGTAACCACTAGTCATGCTATATGTATACATATATATTTAACCACCATTTTAGCACTTTAGTAACATTCTCCTCCAAGAATATATTAGAAATAATTATGAAAATAGGAGAGAAACATAGCTTATTTTATATTTCATGTCTTTTAGCAATTCTTTCACATGCAAGGCTAATAATTGTATTTTTTTTTTAAATCTAGGTGTAATATAGGTTTTACACCCAATATAAGTACTTAGATCTAAAAAAACACCCATAGCATCAATCCATAATTTGATTATAACTAAGTTGATAAAATTAAATAAAGAGGGTCCCAGGGTGCTTGAAGGGGAATGATTTGGTCTAGGAATAATATGCTATAAAAAAATAGAAATAATTATTTTATTTTTTTTAAAGGAATTTTTCAAGTTTAGAATACCAATAAGTAAATATGCAATAATTCAACCAAAACAGGAACTAATAACCATAATTCATAATATATACTTTTGGGAGAGGTATGTATATTGTACACGAATAATTTTGCTAAAACAGTAAGGAAAAGAAAATTAAATATTTAAATTATATCCAAATAACTAGTGATTACTTATGAAGTAAATGATACAAAAATAAACAAATTTATAAACTCTTAATTACAGAAATTATAAAACAATGGTAACTATAAACAATTACTGCAATAAAAACATTTATTACAAAATTAATTATACTTCTTTTAAAAAGCAACATATAAAATGCAGAGTGCCCGTAAATATTTAAACAACAAATTAGATTAAGAACTAGAGACTTAATTAAAAAAAAAAAAATCATTTTATGGTTTGTCTCAGTCTTCTCAATACAATAACAGAAAAATATAACTATTCTTCAACTGAGCAATCTTAAACAAACTATCACTCCTTTGATGAAGGTAAATGAAACCCTCTTTCAGGCTATAGTACTAAGGGGTGGCACCGTGGTTACCACTGTGCTCCAGCTGCCTGATTTATCTCATGATTAAGGTCAGGTACTCGTCGGGTCAGGAAGTGCACAGTGGAACCAGTCAGTCCCAATCAAAAAGGGTCCACCGACACAAAACCCTCAACAACTGAAAATATATTTCAACTATGTTTTTTTAACATAAGACTACTTGCTAAGTAACATTGCTCCCAAAGGAAAGTAAATCAAAACAAAAAAGAATAATAATTGGAAGTTATGGGAGGAAGATCCATTTTTGGGTCTAATCTTTATGACTTGCGGCAGGCATACCTTACATAAAGGTATAAGAAGGAGTAATACTCTGTTTAAGTAATAAAGTCAGTTTACAAATTTTTGTCAATCAATATAATAAAGATTTTAGAGATGCTTATAATGAATAGGCCATTTCATGAGAGAACAAAACAAATTTCCAATAAACACAATTTTAGAAATTCAATTATATTAGATATATTCTTAAGAAAAAAACTAGATGACATGCAATACTGGAAACAAAAAAAGCATCTGGTGACTAATACAATTTTCTTATAGAAAAGTTTTTGAAGGTAAACAATGAAACATATTTAAGTATAAAATTTACAGAAGCTGTTTTTATACCTTTCTTTCTTTCTTTTTTTTTTTCTTCTTCTTTTTACACATATACATAATATACATAAATATATACATAAACAAAGATAAAATTAATTACATTATTTTCTTTAAACACCAATAAATGAACATTTAATTAGATTCACACACTATAAACATTTATCTACCACTTAATTTAAAATAACAATGCATTATTGGGAGCCGATTCAGCAATACCCTTCAAATATTTGTTCAACAACGTTTATGTAGATTATCAAGAAAATACATAAATTATGTATTAAGATTAATAATCCTTCAGACATCTTTTAAAATGAATCAAGAGGTTTCTAAGCTTGTGACAACAATAATGGTCAATATCTATTTAGACCACAAGGGAGCTAACACGTACAACAAACATTGAAGTGATTTCATTATATATTACATTAGTTATAAAAAACAAGCTGGATGATTTCAATCAATGATCTATATAAACTGTTCCATCGTTTATAAAAATTTAACAGTTGAAAAACATTTTTTATAAGATATTTCAAATGTAAAAACATGCAAAAGTTTATTACATTTAAATACCATTTAATCTCTTTCACCTTTTTTTTTTTTTTTTAATTTGTATTTATCAGGATCGGATTGATATACTTTTATAATATTTTCCATTATTAAAAACAATTTTTTTAATGTTCCTATTTGTAATATTATTACAGAACATTACAGACTTTTGACGCCAGTTTCAAATCATTACTGGGATACATTGGTTTGTCACTAGGTTAATTTTATAACTAGTAATAAAACCTCCATCCAAGCTAAGATACTAAAGTATCACCAAAAACTAAGTTAAAGAATCATGTAAAATATGATTTGAATAAATCACATGATTCAGAGAAGAAAATACGACTTTTGGGATAATGAAAAAATTCATCTCTAGCATCAAATAAAAAGTTGAAAAATATTTCAGAAAATTCATTTATCGTTATTCGAGTATTTTTAAAATATCTTAGCTCCTCCCTTTGAGCTCTTAGTGGTCTAGAACCCTAATGGTATAGAATCAGGGTGTATATGTAAGTGATAGAATCAGGGAAACATTGATTGCTTATAAAAGTTAGAATCGACCACCAGCTTGTCAAATTACATGGTTTAAACAATCTTTGCACAACAATTGAAGTGTATATTTCAATGTGAACTTGGTTCTCATTAATTTTTTTTTTTTCACAATTAACCACCAATAAAAATAATAGTGAATAAAACAATTTATCTACAAACATATTGCATAGATAGATATATTTTACAGTCATGCAACTATTAAAATAAGCACTAATTTTTTAATTTAAAAACAATCTCATATAATTTTTTTTATCAGTTTGTGATTTTCGAAATACTCTCTATCCATGAGCAAACTAAAATATATCACTAATCATTATAATACAACAACTACTAAACTTTATATAAAATGTTACAATATAAACACAATAAAAAATAAAATTAAAAAACTTCCAAAACAAACGTAAAAGGTAACATTGAATGTTAACTTATGTACCGTTGCTGCAGAAGCAACATAACGCATCTGAGATGTGTATTTAAAAATTCCTGAAGACGATAGTGGTTTATCGAAATTCAAATTAATTTTAAGACAACTGTTACAAGGAGGGTCAATAGTTTTTATCACTCTCCTTTAAATTTGATAAGATTGAGATAGATTATGTCGCTCTTACAGAGACAATATTTTAATATTTGAAGTAAAACAAACAAAAAAATGAAACTCTATTCCTCCAAAACCTGCTAAAGGTATGATATATCCAATAGAAATAAAACATCTAATTTACATTGTATTATAAATATAGATAGTTATATATATTAATTAAGAACCTCCTTAAAACTTAAATTTAAGCAATCGTATCAACATAAAGCTATTATAAAATTTATCAAAATCGAAACTTGTAACCAGAGTAAGTCTAATTTTAGCTATACAGTCTCTACTCTTTGTCAGCCTTCGTTAAGGGCACAAAAATGACATTTCAGTCTCTCACGACAAGAGTTGCCGTGAATATTTTTATTTATGCATTCCGTACAATCTAAGACGATACCCAACATATCCCAGTCCTCTATGGTTTCAAATAAACTTTATTGAGCATTTTTATTTATTTTTTTAATGAAAAATTTGAAAAAAATACACTACATTAAAAATAAGAACACACGTCTGTGCATTCATTTAATTATATGCGTTAATAAAATACCTCTTAAGATTAAAGCCCTGCTTATAAAATATTTTATAACAAAATTCACAAAAATATGAAATTATTAAAAATATTAATATTAGTTTGATTACGATTGCTTGTATGTACAATGCTTTCTTTTATTATCATTATATTACTATTAGGTTCATCTGTAGAAAAAAGTAAAAATAGTTTTAAAATTAATGACTATCTAAATACTTGTACATTCCTGATTTCTTCTTTTTTACATAAGTACAATACTTTCTTTTAAAATTTTGTTGTCACAATTTAGTATTTCGATTAGGTTTTGTCCGATTATTGAAGTAAGTAGTATTGCTTAACAAAAGAGTGAAAAAACTGATTTGCAGGATAATCGTGAACAAAAATTTGAAAAATTAAGTGGTACTAAAACTTCAAATACTAGTTAATTGAAGGATTTTTGTACTAAAATTGAAAAAAAATTAACCAATACTCTGGTTAATAACAATAATTTTTTTTTTCTTTGGATAAAAATAAAAACCAACATAAAACTTTTAGAAAAATAACAAATAATACCAAGAGCCATGGAGACGAAACAGTGTTAGTTCCTCATGGTGGTTTCTGGCATCAAGCAAATGCCACTTACAAGGGACATATCAGCCGTACTAATATGTAAATTGAGCATGAAATGTACAGATAAAATAGTCTTAGACTCCAATGTTCTGTTCTGCTCCTCTTAAGGTAATATGTTCCTTTGTTTGTTGCCTTTGATGATCTTGCTGTAAAGTTTTCAAAAGTTCCTGCTGTTTTCGATGTTCTGCCTGTAATTTCAGTTTATTGATATAAGTGTTAACATAAAATTATAATATATACTATAATAAATTATATGTCAATAAGAAATGCCTTATATTTGTGGTTTGGATTTTATTTCAATAGAAGAATATTTAAAAAAAAAACTTTTAATAGCTTTGGGACATTTTAAATTTATGGAATGATAGATTCACTACTAAGCAACATATAAAAAATAACGATTTTGAAATTAAATAAAAGTTTTCCCATAACAGCATTCCTAAATGGGATCTAACTGATTCTTCATCTTGACCTACCGTCTCTTGGGAAAATATTAAAAATTATTTTGAAGAAAAAAAATTTAGAGGTAATTTTTACATTCAAAGAAAAAAAAAATCGTGTGCAAGCAACGTAGGACTTTCACATACACTTGCCTGTGTTGTTGAAATCGTTTTAAGAACTTTTAAATAAAGTTGAAGTTGAAAAAAAGTTAAAGAATTACATTGAGTTTTGATGCAAGCATGCATTTCAGATTAAATTATTTAACAACAGAAATTACTATCTATAACAATTATTTAGTTATATCTACTTTTCGTCACTCTCCATTACTTTATACAACTTTGTATATAAGAAAACATTTTACTTTCACTTACTTATATATGCGATGTATAATAAGGGAAAGTATTGCAATGGAATTACAGTTTTCAATGAAAATAGATGTTTTAGGGTCCTCTGAGTCCAAATAACTAACTCCTGCAAACAGGGCTGCTTGGTCAGTCTAACTCGAAAAGGATAAATTGTACAAAACTGAAATTTCATATTAAAGGAGGCTTATACCTTCATGTCAATGCTATAGCAACTTTTTCAACAAAATAGGCAAACCAGAAGAGCCACTTTATATCATGCATTTTGCCCCTGCGAAACCTACCTGCTTAATGCCCATTTAATTTCACATTGAATTACTGAATTTAACCAAAATAGTTGGAGAAAATCGTAAAAAGGTACGAAATGCATGTATAAAATGGCTGTTCTGGTTTGCCGATTTTATTGACAAAGTTGCTATAACCTCTCAGGCGTTTACACTCTGAAGAAATAAAAGTTCCATTTTATACAACTTATCTTTTTTCCTAATAATAATGAGTAAACCAAACGTAAGGTGGGCTGGCTCTGTTGCAGGAGATGCACGTGTCTCCTTGGCATTAAGAGCTGGAGAGCTGCAGCAACAGATAGAGCCAACTGGTGGAAGCTTTTAGAGGAGGCCTTGACCTGTTAAAGGGTTGTAGTGCCAAATATGTATGTATGTATCTTTTTCAAGCTAGACTTATCACACACACACACACACACACACACCACACACACACACACACACAACACACACACACACACACACACACACACACACACTCCCACACTTTTTAGCACGAATTGGTCATTAGAACTCATAGTCCCTAAAATGAGTATTTCCAATGAAAACCCAAATTTGAAAATTTCCAAGATTTCAATATTTTCCCTAACCACATATTTCATTTATAAGTAAGTGGAAGTAATAAGCAACAAACTTTAAATCAAGATATGCCATGATCTGCTTGAGTATTTTTCATAAAATTTTCTGAAATATTAAAGTTGATTACAAATGTGGGGTTTCATAACTTATTTTAGTTGACTATAATTGGGATTGTATTATGAAAGTGAAATAAGACTTTTAAAGAGTCAAATAAAACATTAAATTTATTTTTAATGTCATCAAAACTTTTGTTCATTAATTTGGTTTAAAACATTGACCTATTGAAAATGGTTAACAAAGTTATGTCATCTCTTCTCAGTTGAAGATAGTTATTATATAATCGTCTGTTTGTTAATGGTATTTAATTTAAAATTCTCAAAAAACCTATCAATGTAAAGCTGTATAATCTTAGAGAACCATCAATTCTCTATATTAGATGGATTCCCGCGTCATCAATAAAAATGCTATGTTGGAAATTATCCAAGAGCTAATCTTTCGTTGAAATTTTACATTATCTTTTTAGCATTAAAAATCCCTTATTTATAATTAAATTAACTATATATGTTTGAAATTTAAATTCAATTCCGAACCATGATTGTAGCCTTCTTTTACTCTTCATAACTTAGACAGTGTATTACTTGATTAATTAATCTACAATTAATACCTTGAGATGTGTAAAATGGTTCTGATACACATGAGAACTGGTGAGGGGAACTGTTTGTAGATCCTCTTCGATTTCCTGAATTTGAACCTGAAAAAAAAGAAGATAAAAATTATGTAAATAATGTTATGTAGATACCTAAGAAAAAGCCTCAGCTGTATATGACTCTATGTTTCAGACCATGCATAACAGTTAGATGATGGTGTGAAGGATTGTTTGTAGAAAAATGTAACTTATAGGTTTCTATATAAGAGAATAACTAGTTCTGACGAGCAAACTAGACAACTATTACGGAGGAAAAAGTATATGCATTTTCACATTGACTAAATAATAAACGTTCCTCTTACCCCTTGTGAATGTATTCTGTTTTCAAGATGTATGTGCCCTTGTAGAACTCCCTCTTCAAGATCAGAATCTTGTGTGTCCCACAAATCAGATGACTAAAACAAAAAAAAAAAAAAAAAAATTGTACTTACAACTTTATTCATAGGTTCGTTTTAAGAGAATAGTAGAGTATTAAATTCTAACTATAATTGCTTTAGAGAGATAAAATTGAGATTATTCATTATCAACAAATAAAAATAATAACCGTCTATTGTTATTAATAATCATGAGCAGGCAATAAGTTAATAGTCAACATGCTTACTTACAAAATCTATATAAGGCACCAAACATAAACAATAATATGCAAATAGTATTATATCCCCAATGACTCTTTTGAATTATATAAATCTATGATAAATTCATAAACACTTTTATTATTCCTACAGTGAATATTAAGCCATTTGGTAATAAATGAAATTTATGTAAGTAAATTAATGAAATGAAATGTCAATTTATATTCTACATTCTAGTAACCAGTCTTAATCCAGAACTTAATCACTGTACTGTAAAATTTCAATCCAAACAGCCTTAAGCAGATGTATTTTTATTTTTTATTTTATCTCTACTATATTTTTAAAAAATACTGTTAATTTACCTTTTTTAATATATGTACATAATTAACAAAATGTATTGTAAATAGCCAAGCCAGGCTCTATTTGTATGGGGTATTCCCCAAAGTCAAATTTATTCTATTCTATTCTATAGGTGGTTTAGAACTTGTATAAGCAAAATGAGAGATAAAGAAAATAAACTTACTGTGACATCAACAGGAATCCTCAATGGATCATCATCTGAAATAGTAAATACAGATATTGTATAATTTTAATAAAGTAATGAATTGCAAATAAAAACATTCTTATTCTTATGATATGATTTCTTTTCAAATTTCTCTTATTATCACTTATTTATTTCTACCTCTTCTCCTATCCTCATCTTTTCTGTTATTTATTAAGCCCCTCATATATGATTGTCGGCTTAGTATTATATTGTTCTTATCGTATCGGGTTGTTTCACATGAAATGTCCATTTTTATAGTTTCTGAAATACATAAAGGATTTTGCAGGTATCTGTTGTTTTCTTCCGAATGTTTACATATTTAAAGTAAACAGTTACTAATCTTCTACCTTTGTATTATAAACATTAGCTTCCCAATCAATTAACCACTTTTTAGTATACCTCCAAATATGAACATGGAAACACGTGATTTTCGAGTAATATTTTTGTACAACTCAATATTATATTATAGTGTTCTTTTTACAAAACCGTCATCTCACTAGCTCTACATATATACCTCCACCTATTTGCTGTTATGTTTGCATAACTTTAAATTGTTGCTTAGTTTCTCATTTCAATCTCTAAATATTTTCATACTAATATTATGATTTTGAATTACTGTTCCTTTCAATCTTTTATTAATGATGTAAAAAGTGTCCGTACTTTCATAAAGTGTGAAGCATTAAATTTTATATTTTATATTCACTACATTTAATATTTTAATGCTTCACACTTTATGAAAGTACGGACACTTTTTACATCATAGATTTATAACTCTTTTTCTCTTACTGTTAAAAGTATTTTTTAACTTTATAATGTCTCACAATTTTTTTTTCGTACTGTAAAAAATTAGCACGCCTTTTATTAAAATGTCTTTTCCCTCCTTTTGTTTTTTAAATATTATTATACTTATCAATTGTCATTACTACTATTTCACTTTGTAGTCTTCAGTATAATTTATTTTTCTAATCATCTTTATATATTGTATTCCACTACCGGTTGTTATCTTTGTTTTTTATTTTTTTCTTATAGCCCTGAAGACGGCCTATAATTTAGGCCGAATTGTCGGCACCAATAAATTAAGTTTATACTTAATTGTGTGTTATATTGACTGCACTCTGAACCAACTTCTCTCATATCTACACACAGTCAACCATTGTCACTTCATGTTGACTTATTATTATTTTATCTTTTAATTTCATCGCCTGATATCTTGTTTTTCTTAGCCCTAATAAAGGGCCAAAATGTAAGCTAAAACGTTGACACACAAATGAAATAAATTTGTCTAGTTAGTGTGATTTATTGATCACACCACTAATGAACTTCTCCATCATATATTCTCAACAGTCAACAACAACTTCATCATTATAAATAAAAACATTGCAGATTATTAAATAATGTATGAAAGAGATATTTAAACAAAAATATCTTGTGCATACATAAACAAGACTTTCCATGTCGGACCAATATAAAATATAATAATTAATTAATGTCATAAGGAGATTCAGGAGAAAGATAGGTCTTGAACATCTCCCTAACTATCTTCCTTCTAAATAGATTGGGCTGTAAAATATGTTTGTCGCTTTTTTTCAATATTTCAATTCAATCCTCTCCGTGTTTATAAAATCATGTTTACTTGGTCAATAATGTTTATATATTCTAAAAAAAGGATTAGTTAAGGTGCTTTTATGCATCAGTTTCAACCGAGATTCCTTTTACTTCAAGTCGTATTTCGCTTGCTTAAAATGTAAGAGTAACCAGTAAAAAACTCTACATACTTATTTAACAACCCGATATTTTAGCCAGTATGGAAATATAAAAAAATAATTTGATGAGGAAGGTAGTTGTACTGTCATAAAAAATCTGACCCTCCCATCACAGGACTTTCACTTTTAAAATTTTAAAATACAGAGAGAAAATATATAGGTAAGTGAAAGTAAAAAGGTTAAAGAATTAATTACTTTAAGTTTACATAGATACACATGTTTTATTAATGAGTCAATTATATTATTATCGACAACAATCAGTTAGTTTTATCAGCTTTTCATTACTCTCCATTAACTTTTACAATTTTCTGTATAAGATAATATTTTTTTCCAAAATCTTAAGCTTTCCAATGGTATGTTATACATATATATTACTGTTCTTATGTTGAAAAGCATAAATATTGCATTAAACAAATATTTTTGCTCTTTTCTGCTTTAGTTTGATATAGAATTAGTTCAAATTCTATATTTACCTGTTTTTTGTCAATGTTAACAAGATGAGATGGTTAATTTTTTGATTTTACAGAATTAAAGGTACTTTAGAGAAGAACATTTAAAATATCGGCATTTAAGCCCTGTCGAACTATTTCAAGCAGAACGAAACCTACATGATATTAAATAAATGAAATATAAAAAGAGCATAATAAGGTTTCAATTTTAAGGTAGATAATTATAACAATTAACTTTTAAATCTGCTGTGCTTGCTTATATTATTTTAATCAAGTTATTAAATTAAGTTTAAATCAATTTAATGATCAATAACTAATATTCAAATAAGCCATAAAATTACCTGGGAATTGTAAGAAGCTGGTACTTGCACTGTCCAATATGTCTGGACCAAAGAAGAAGTTGGTATCGAGCGAATAAGAGTCAAGTTGACTTCTTGTGTCGGAAACAATGACACTTTTATTTCCTCTGAGTCGTTTTGCTTCAGTTTCCTATAAGAGTTCAATTAAAAAAAATTATGGAGTTACTAAGTAATTTATTTCTATCCAAACTGATCAATACAAAACATTGGTCTCTAAAACATTTTTTGAATCTAACTAAAAGTGAAATAAAAAAAAAAAAATAATAGGATTTATTTAATACATAATTATAAATTCGCTAATAAATTTTAAATGTTTCGATTGAATTAGAGGCTATTATTATTTTGTTTTATAAGTTACAAATTTAATTAGCATTAGATCCATAATTAGGGGTGTATCGGATTGTATCAACACAAACAATAACAATTTAAATTACAATAATAAAGTGAAACATTTTTATGAATTTAATTTTTTTTTAAATATAAAATACTACTCCATTAAATTAAGAGATATTATATTGAATTCATGCATTAAAATAAAAAAATGACAAAACCGACATTATTAATTCATGTTTTAAAAATTAGTTTATAAAATCATACCTCCAAACTTTCTGGACTACGTTTGATTCTTTCAGTTGCAGAAACTGAGGTTATAACTGAAGGACGGTCATATTTCCCAGCAAAATTAGTCATTTTCGCCCCGATGTCTGGGCTTGGAACCTAAAACATTGTTATTCTCATAAATATAGAATAGATATACTAGAATAACTAAAAAGACAAGAAAAATACCTAAAAAATTGGAAGACAATACTAAAAAATGGAATTAGAGAGCGACTACTAATAAATAAGGGAAAATATAAGTAGATCCCTCCAAATAATGTTTACAGATATCTAAACGTTATCTTCGGATTCAGCCAGATTTATCATTTTCTCTATGGTTTTTCTTTACAATCTTTTGTAATACATAAGAATTAGCATACAAAATGAAATTTAATAACAATTAAGATTGTAAAAATTACAGTGAAATCAATATACTATAATAAATATTTAAGGTATATTTTGGCAGTATTAAGATTAAAACTTTGTTGAATGAAAATGCATTTGATTCAATAGGAACACTACTTATAACACTTCTTTCTTTTGACAACATAATAACAAGATATAGCCATATGGACAGTTGTTATTGCAAAGATATTATAACAGGTAAGAAATATATATAAATATGTATATATATATATATATATATATATATATATATATATATATATATATATAAAAATATATTTTTATTGAAAATTACAACTGTTTTTACATTGATACATTTAATAAATGTGAGACAATATTAAACTAAGTTTATGATACACATGTAGAGAAACTACCCATTGGCAGCTCTTCAAAAACTATGCTAAACCAGAAGATTATCAGGAGTTGTAGAGGAAACAAGGATTGAATTGACTAGTGGGTTAGAGTGGGGATGGAGTTTGTCATGAAAGGAATGTTACCTGGTTCGGGCAAAATCACGAATGATTTTAAATCGTAAATGAGTATTCTAAGTAAGGCTTAAGGCGTTTGTCAAGGTGGAGTCCTAGATATCAGATCTGTTCAACAGGAACAAGCCGAGTTTTATTGAAGGATATTAGGTACTTATGCATTATCAGTATGCCATGAAACCTACCTCCTTATCTCCGTTATCTGGAGTAACCTCCGGTTAAGAATTTTCTGGTTTTGTGTGAATTGTCTGTTATTACTTTTGTTTTGTTTTATTGTTCGAAATGGAGAGAATAACAATTTGGGAATTGATGGCTAAAGAAGCAGAAGCCATTAGATATCTGGAAAATCATGGAATAGTTCGGAAAATTAAATATTGTCCAAAAGGACATGAAATGCAATTATGAAAAAGGAACAGATGGAGATGTAATTGTCTCAGCTGTAGGATGATGACTTTGGTGAGTATAGGGACATGATTAGAGGAATCCTGAATAAATATTTCTATAGGTTTGGAATTCATTTATAGGGTCATAATTTAACATCAGTCGAGTAGTGTAAATAACAATTAAGTCTTTGAATTAATACTGTAGTCCAGTGGAATAAATTTTTGAGGGAGGTTTGTGTCCCACAATATGATGTAGAGGTATACTCCTAAAAACGGAGGGCCATTAAGAATAGTTGAAATCGATGACATTTTATTCACTAAAAGAAAATTCATGTAAGAAGAGTATTGTCTGAACAGTGGATGTTTGGTTGAATTTGTAGGGAAACAAATGAATGTTTCATAGCTAGAATAAAATATAGAAAGGCATCGACATTATTAGAATGTATTAAGAACAACATTGAAAAGGAATCAACAATCTACTCTGATTCCTGGAAAGGCTACAGGAAGGAAGAACTGAATGAAGCTAATCACGAGCATTTTAAAGCACACCACCGAATGAACTTTGTAGACCCATCAAGCTAATCAACATATTGAACCATTATGGCACTCCACTAAGTATAGGAATTAAAAGTGACAATCTGTCAATGTTATCAGTGTTGAGGTTATAAACAATGGCAGATAGCAGTAGGTGGCGTGCTCAAGTACTCAATATTATATATTGTACGATGTCCTAGCTTTACGATAAAGGATTTTAATTATATGAAGTGGTTTATTCCTCACATAGTGATGATTACCACATATTTATCCACTATACTTCATTTTTTAATGTTTTCTATTTAATTAAAAGGAGCAGCTCTTCCACATTTAACAGAAAACTTTTTTATTTTTTTAACCCTTAGCAGGCCAGGGTTTACTTACGTACACCTTCTTTTTATGGCCTGATTTAAAAATGGCCGGCAAGTTACAAGCAAAACCAATGTTACCAACATGAAATACACAATACACAATAGAATGTTGTTGTGCCAAGGGAAGGTTTTGGGAAAGGTTAGCCCAGTTTCTTTTTGTTTTGGGCCAGCTAAGCCAAAAAATTTAAACCCATTTTTATTTTATTCTAGCCTAAAATAAACATAAAAAAAAGAAAGGATAAAAAATTTAATATTGTGGCCAGTTAAGGGATAAAAATAACATTAATCTTAGTCATAATTTGTTTTGTAAAGCCTTTTTTATTTAGTACACTAAGGTATTGTAATTTTAATTACTTGATTTCTTTACCATCTATTTCTATTTTTATGTTTACATACTGAGATTCTCTAACTCAATAGTATATAAAATATTGTTTTTAATGTTATAATTTTAATTAATTCATATTCCCTTTTTTTACATATTCTTTCAATGAATAAAATTGGAGGCTGATTTATGCTTCACAAATCTTTTATTAAAAATAAATGCACGACGTTTCGCTAAACTGCCATCTTCAGGTGCAAAGGAACTAAAACTGAAAGTACAAAATATCGCCAAAATCAAAAATAATCATCTTACAATTTATCATGAAAAATATATAACAATGTTAAAATATATGATAAAAAATATATACAGTTAAAATTGTTAATAACCTATGAGATTAACATTAAATTCCTAAAAATCTATCAAAAGAATTTAAAAAATTACAAAAAAACATGAAAAACAATTTCATGGACATCTGATTTAGACATGAGGCTTTTGGTTGTAAGCATCTACTCACACTAGGTAATTGCACATTTTTAAAGTTAATTAGTTATTGGTTTCATATTTATTAATTAAATTTTAATCATTTTAATTAAAGTTGCGAAATGATGAGCATATTACATCAACTGATTTTATTTATATATCATCTCTAGAGTGGAATGATTTTCATTGTTCTTCCTTTTTTTCATGTTTGTTTATAAATTTTTAAATTGTTTTGATAGATTTTTAGCAATTTATTGTTGATCTCATAGATTATTAACAATTTTAACTGTATACATTTTTTTTTTTTTAATCTTATATTTTATCATTTTTATATAATTTTCATGATAAATTGTAAGATGGATAATTTTGATTGTGACGATATTTTGTACTTTCAGTTTTAGTTCCTTTGCACCTGAAGATGGCAGTTTAGCCAAAACATTGTGCATTTAATTTTATTAAAAGAGTGGTGAAGTATAAATCAGCCTCCAATTTTATTAACAGAATTTGACCTGCACCTTAAAGTATCTACACCTTATATATATATTCTTTATTACACATAATACACTCATTGTATTCCTTTTATATCTTTTTAGTCCAAATGATGACCCACAATGAGGGTCGAAAAATTGGCAGACAATTAATTGTTAAAACTAATTGTTTCTTGTTACTGACCGTCATCCAGACTAATTTCTTCCAGTAACTCTCAACGGTCAACTAATCATATCCATTATAAAGTGGTTTTAATTTCATCTTCTTACGAAAATTAAAACCACTTTATTGATGGTAATTATCATGGCATTGAAGAGAAGTATCTTATCTCACTAAGTATTTTTTTACAAAAAGCCATGTCAAACACACAGACTGTATCTGAATAAGGCTCATTTGAGTCTAAATTGTGTATATAAAATCAATAAATTGGTGAAGAACATTCAATATTTCAGTTTCACCTAAGGTCTTTAACTTCACCATGATTTCAAAACTGAACCATTTATATTAGTTCAATCAGGAAGAATATGCATACAATAAAAGACATGACAAATTTTTTGTCAAAACTAAAATATTTTTTAACAAATTCAGACAATGATGAAGCCTGTAATGTTATTATTTAGGGAAATTTATAATATATTACCTCTACAGGGGATATATCCTGGACAGGCATGGTTGGTTTGGCAGCAAAAGTGTTTGGAGTCTCAAGCACAATATTTGTGCATCCTGATAGCATGAGATTAACAGCTTGCCTGATGCCTTTAGGATTTGGTGTCAATGAGAGTTCCTCGCAGTCGTTTGTTGTAGTGGGACTTTCAATCTAAACAAAAAAATAAATACAACATTTGTAGTAGAGATTTAAATGAAGATATTACTCTATAACTGATAGGAATGATGAAAGTAAATTAAAAAAAAAAAAACTTTCACAAATCAATTAATTTAAAGAAGCATTTCAATCCATTCCTTCTGGTTGATGATACTGATGATGGCTGTATTGCCATTATTGATCACAAAATGATTTGGAATAATAATATAAAATAAACAACAGAACAATGAAGAATTAAAAAGCAGCAGTTGGAACTTTTATTTATCAATACTTTTTTTCTCCCTCCTATTCTACACTATCATGAATAGTAACACCTCTTAAGATTAAAATTATCCTCTATAAGGAAAAAAAAAAAAAAAAAAAAAATCGAAACTTTATTATCATAAAACAATTATTAATTAAAATATATTTAAAATACTACTTAACATTAATAAAGTACAATGTTTTAATAATTATTCTTACCATTGGGGTTTCGACAATTGCTGTCAAAGCTGGTTCTGCCAATTCCGATTTATAAATCATAGGTGTATATATTGCTTTCATTTCAGCAATATATTTTTTACCTTCTTCAGGGCTAAAATTGAGAATATAAAATTTTATAATAGAAATTAAAGATATTTATGGAGAAAAAGTTATTTTCATATTAAATAATAAAATTACATTAAATAATTTAAATACATCAAGCTTGGAAGAAAGTCCTTGGGATACCCTCACTTGGATTATGATCATATATATGGTCACGCAATGATTTCAAAATGGCTCCAATTATTTGTTACAGGATTAATTAATTTTAAGTTTATTAAAGTGCAAGTATAAATTACAAAAATAGCAACTCGGTGAAAAAAAAACATATATGTGTAATAACTTCCAAAGAGAAATATTTGGTGTATGCAATTAAATTTTTTTATTTGTCTGATCAAATGGCTATCAACGTATTTTATAACTACCTAAAAATTAATTATTTAATGAAACATTTAATTTTTAACCGATGCTTTCACTGTATAGGATAAAGCATAAAGATACGGTTAGAAAGGGAGAAAGGGGGAGCGGCGTGGTCTAGTGGATAGAGCACTAGTCTGCTGTGCTCCGGGTCCTGGGTTCGAATCCCGGCTGTGGCAGAAATATTATTTATTCTGTTAATTCAGTCGGGGGGCGACCCTAGGGTATGGAGACCCTCCTGGGGCCGACCCAGCCTCTATAAAGTGGGTACCCAAATTAATTGGAGAAAAACCTGGCGGCTGAGCGTGATTAAGGCCTAATCACCTCGTTGCACTGCCGTTGGCCTAGAAACAGTACGAATCTCTATATGTTCTGAGCCCAAGACCCTTCATGGGTTGTAGTGGTACAGGAAAAAAAAAAAAAAAAAAAAGGGAGAAAGAAAACATTCTGGGCCTAACATAAGTTTGACATAGTATAAGAGATATACTATTATATATCCTGGACAAGACAAAAAAAAAATAATGTAAAATAAAATATTTACCGTAAATAAACATAAAATACAGGACAATACTAAGAGATAATTTCTCCTAGTGACAATATTTAAATAAGATTTACTGCTAATAACTAAACTTTGTTATTTTTTTATTATTTATTGATAGTAATTTAAATCTGTATCAAACAAATACATTAAATAAATATGTAGTAAGAATAAAAGTTGTGAAAATATCTGAAGAAAGAACTACCCATTGATAGCTCTTAAACTATTTTAACGGAGTAGGGCCCGGGACCAGCTTCTTTCCATTCGCCTCGGATGGTTATCAGGAATATAGTTTATGGACAAGTGGGTTGGTGTGAATGGTTAAGCTAAAAGAGAAGTTGAAATAGCTTATATAAATAAATACATGGGAAAAACTAAAAATATTGTAACAGCACTATTGAGACGTTGATTTCCAAAAGGTACTACATCCATTCTAGGAAATTTTACAGGAAGCGCAAAAATCTCTAATTACTATATTATTAAAATAGTTAATATGCTTCTTTTCGCATTAAAATATAGAATTGTTTTTTACTATATTAATAACACTATATTAAGGTTATGAAATGCAATGTTTTAGTATGATTTGGAATGAAACTAAGCGTGTAATTTAGCACTTTTAGAAAATAATTGTATTTCTAAATCACATTTTTAAAGGGCTTGATTGTTCATTAGATAAAATCAAATGGAAAATATAGATAAAACTAAATGATGAGAATAAAAATGTGTAAAAAAATCAATTTTGTAAAAAAAATCCTTTAGTACCTTTTGGAAATCAATGTCGCAATTCTTATTGTCAGACAGTGTCATTCTGGAATGTTAGAAAAAAAGGTACTAAAAAAAGGTATTTGAATGTGGAAAGAGAGGGAGCATGGTGGATGTTTGAAGGAAGAAAATTCCAAAGGCTGGTGGAACAAGCTGGAAACGAACGTTCATATGTTTTGGTTCTGTGGAAAATAATATAAAGGTCGGAAAGCCAGGATCTAATTTCTTGTCAATGGAATGAGAGTTTGAATTGTAGGAGATCACAGACGTAGGGAGGGTGCTGGGAGTTGATGGTTCGGTGGAGGAATGTTCAGAGGAAATATTGCTTATGAGAGTGTGGAAAAGTCAATTTGATTAGCCATGAGACCACCACAAGGTGGCAAAGACAAATCTTAAAAAAAAACAGTTCATGATGTGCTTCGCTTGTTATGAGTATTCTCAGGTTTAATTCCTGTAGTTGGAAGCTGTAACAACCCAAATAATGCTGCTCATTAAAAAATTTAGTACCTTAGAGTCACCAAGGAAATTGCTATGGAAAACTATATTTTATTTCTTTATAGGGAACAATGCGTTTCAGCTTATCACTTTAAAAAAAAAAATAGTAATACTATAAAGATTTTGTGAAACATGCACTTTACTTCAATCTTGGAATAGGCATAACTCCAGAGATAGAGTCAGAAAGAGAATGAACAAATGCAGACCATAAAATACATAGGCCTCTTTGACAATTAAAACTGTGTTCATCCATAAACTATGATCAGTCCCGAAATGACACAAAAACAACAATTGCAATAATAATAGCACAGGAATAACCGCTAGCAAATGCATTCTCGTTTTACATATCAATCGCATGAAGGAGGAACAAAGAAAATGTAGAGGAAACATAAAATGGGGAATACTTTAAATTCTAAATTTAACTATACATATAAATTAATATCAGAGAATCAAAATAAATTCAATAAATATGAAAGAGCTTGGGAGAGTTTAAAAAACAAATAAAGAAATTGATAGCCTTTTGAAACAACCGTCACAAATATTGATCAACAACATTACAGCTAGTACTGTGGGGCCTCTTAATTTTGACTACACATTGATTTCTTAATCGAAGTTACAGAGCTATTAATATATATAAAAGGAATGCTGCTATAAAAACTAAAAGTTTTATTTAAGTTTATTATAGCTAATTACACTTACGTGACAAGAGTGTTGATACATATGAATGATTGAATTTGTCCTTTTTCATCTTTTTCTAAAAATCCGTATGTCTTTAGATAAATGTAGTCACCATTCTTGCTCTGCAAGCGATAGCAGCTCCAACCATAGCTTTCACTCTCGCTGTACACTAAAAATATATTTATTAAAATGAAAATACTTTACCAAATTATTTTACTACATGTGTTAGATATAATATAAGTGATCAAGATACTAAATTAATATATATACATGATAAATATTTATTTAATGTGTGCAGCTCAAACTGGAAATGATATTTCAGGGTAGGGCTTATGGTTATTCAGGGCATTCTACTTCCTAACCAACATAACAGCATCTCTTCAATGCATAAAGACATTAAATTAACCATCATGAACTCAAATATCTTACCAACACAAAAGTAATGGAATTTGTCCAAAAAAACGTTCACTTTTGTTAATTAAGGGGATAAAAAGTCATTTATTCTATTCTGTTCAGTTGGCACTAGAACCAGATGTAGTTTCCTGGCTTCCCACAGTAGCCTCCAACAATTGTTCCTTTTTTGTGTAGCCGCCACCCAGATCCTCACTCCCAACATGGATCTGGCATCAATAGCCACACTGTCACTCCACCAGGCCAAGGTCTTCCTTGATGCCTTTTTTCTTGAATTACCTCTGTCACAATTTTCTTCAGAATATTGTTTTCAGCCATTCGAGTGACGTGTCCAGTCCACCTCAAACTATTGCGCTTCATGAAATTAACCACACCTGGTTCCTCAAATAAATGGGCTCCTGGTTTGTTCGACGTCTCCATACCTGGTCAATCTTCACGGCTCTAAAGATTTTACCCAAAATCTTCCTCTCAAAGACCATTAGATTCTGCTCACCTAGTCCATATTAGGTCAATAGTAGTACATATTTCTGAACCATAAAGGAGTATTGACCGGATAACGGTTTTAGACAATAGGATTTTTGTTTTTCTGGTTAAAGCTCTAGCTCACAGCTCCTAAAATATGGAGTGAGGCTATAATAACAACGATTGGCACACATGACTGCTTAATCTCAGCATCTGCAACATTATCTTGTGTGATGAGGGATCCGAGATAAATAAAGTTTGATACCTTCTCATTTGAGAATTCTCCAATGGTAAGACTCACCATGAGAGATGTGAGATGCAAATTGGAGAAACAAGATTGGCAGAACCCACCTCTGGGAAAGGACTAGGGCAGGGGAAGCTCTGGCATGTCTCCTCTTTGATTTAGCTTTGCAGAAATTAATTAGAGATTCTGATATAAAAGTAGGTGGAACGGTATACAGTCTAACTTATTGCTTATGGATGATATCGATATCACTTTACGCTCTTTACAGGCATGCTCTGATGGATTATTGAAACTAGCGGAAAACTAGCAAGAAAAATGGACCTTAAAGCAAATGCTGCAAAAATCAAGTATATGGTAACGAACGAAAATCGCAGATCTGCCAAAGGATTACTATTGGAGAAAAAAAGTCATTAAAAACTATATTGCTCTTTCTTATAAAAGATTAAGACTAGATTTGTGTATAAGGTAAGCGAGCATAATTACAATTGACAGAATCATAAAGAAAAATAAAGTCAACAATTGGAACAGTCAGAAAATTGTGAATAAAATCACCAAAAACTGCATAAGTTTATTAATTTATTATTATAAGCAATAGCGAGAAGAAAACAAACAGTTTGACATTCTTTGTCCTTTTTTATAGTGAAAGCTATTTGCCAGGCTAGGAACACTTCTTTGCAGAAACAAAAACCACCCTTTTCTGCCCAGAATTGTTACTTGTGATAAAAAGTGGATTCTTTAAAGTAACACTAGATGTTCTGGGAATTGGCTAGACAAACGAGAAGCAGCACAACATTTTCCTAAGCCCTCAACTCATCAAAAAATGAAATGGTTACTGTTTGGTGGGCTTCATTTGGTTTGATACACTATACCTTCTTAAGTCCAGGAGAAACCATCGATCAACAAAGGAAAAAGAAAATGTGTAGACAGAAATGTATTGATAGTATTTTGATTGAATAAAAATTTTGTAAATATTTCTTTTTAAACCAAAATACTTCATTATTTTCCCGACAACCCAATATATTTCCACTAACAAACTAGTGAATGTAATGAACCAAAGAGATATTAATGATTATTAAATCATAGAAAATAATAAAATGTGGCCAGTTCATAACTGTCACAAGTATTCAGAAATCCGGGAACATACAAAAATAAAAAGATACAATTGTATTATTTCATAAATAATAAGAGTTCATATTTTTAAAATATACAAAGCATAAATTTTTAGAAATTACTTACTTTTTCTGAGAGCAATCATAACCCATCGACATCATCTTGATGCATGTAGGTAAATGCCAGATTTCCAGTTACTTCTTCTGACAAATATCCTGATAAGTATGAAATCCTAAAAGTTTGAATTGTATTAGGGATTAAAAGAATTTATAGTTTCGTATTTTTAAAAGCAAAGTAATAAAGGTATGAAACCAAGATTGATAATCATTGTTTGAATTAATTAATTATATTTTATAAATATGATACCTATGGTCAGAAAAGATTATGGTTCCATCCGGCAAATGCCTGGTGAGCCATTCTTCTCTCAAGGCTTCGAATAGAGAATTGTCGTTGACACTCCTCTGCTTATGACTTCTCACGAAAGCAACAAATATTGATTCATTTGCAATCACTCCATTTTCATCTGTAACAAGAAATTAATATGCTAATTAATTACTTATGTTTACAAACAAAACTTTCCAGCTCTTAATGTACTAAGTCATATCATTAACCTTAAGAAATAAGTCTATTATGAGTCAAAGAAGAGTCCTCTTATGTATTTCTTTTAAAACCTTTTTTTTTAACCATTTTTATTTTATGTATTACCTGTCGTTTTTTTTATTTGTTGTTTTAAGGATATATGGGGAATTCTCGGGCCAGGGGGTAAGGATGGGGGTAAATGCCGAGATAAAAGCCCAGCACTGAGACTCAAACTAAAAAATTGATAATGTGGTTTCACATATTTTGTTTATTTGTAGTTAGGCTACGCTTTTTTTCAAATTAATGCATAGTAGTTCAAAGTAATGCGCTCTAACCCATTCAGCCACCCCGCTTTCCTACTGTATATTATCCATCAATATTACTAAAGTCCCCAAATATAATGGTAATGACAAATATATGTATAATTATACATATCAGATATCCCAAAAATCCAGTCTTCAGAATGTGAAACGGATTTCATGCACCCTCAACTACATTTTTTCTTAATCTAATGAACTTAGTTGCGGGCCCTGAGTATGTTACTTTCAGAAAAATACAAAAAATATATTATCAGAAAAACACATTTTTTTTAACTTTTATTTTGGATCAAAGTTCATATTTATTTATTTACTGACTTTTACGAAATTGTAAAAGTTTCCCATTAAATTGATAATTCCTAGGCCCTAAAAGTTAATTTTTTATTTTTCTGAATAAGTTTATTTTATTGATGCCTGTTGAGAAGTTTAAGAGAACTAAGGCCCCAAAGCATTGGACACGGCACAGCATTTCCGTTTATTATTTTCAATACAGCACCTTTACAATTCTTTATATAGAGAATAAAAAAGTCAATTCTCTTCCTTAACATTTGAGTTTATAAGCTTCAAGATAGGAATAATATATATGCAAAAAACAAAACAAATCGTTAGTCGGCTGTCTGCGTCTTTTGTAGAGATATTTTAAATACATGTCGATTTCTAAATTTATAAGAACAGTATGTTTATAGATCAATGCAATGTATTTGGATAGAATAGTTTTGTTCAGAAATAATACATTTCTCACTCTAGGCGCTAACGATCTCTCGAGACAACTCCATCATCTTAAAAACTCGACATTACCATCAGCCATTTTGTTTCATAATTGTGGCCGATTAAAGATGTTAAACTTTCAAAATAGGTTATTAATAAAGATCGATAAACATTGTAAAGAGTATTGGAATAAGTACACCGATAACGCACATAATTCCGTGTTGTATAATTTTTTTAAATTCTTCAGTGGCTTCATCTCTCTCTCTGGACCAAATGTTATACGCAGTACCTTATTCTCGAAATCCATAAGGCATTGTTCATCCATCAAAGTAAGCGACCACGTTTCACATCCACAAAGCACTGTCGGGATAATAACCTTAATATATATTTATAAAAGAGAGTTTCACTCAATTTTTTGGACATCGCAGTATCTCAATAATGACAAATGTTGTGAAGCTGAGATTTTTCATGGAGGTTCGCCTTACCGTGTAAATGCGCAATAAGGCTGGGTTCGGGAAAATATATCCTTCTATGTGGTTGAAATAAATTTCTAAAACCTTTATCATCATCATCGTTTCCTCTTCTACCGCTGTTCGGTGTGAGGATCCTGCCTGTAGAGTCTGGCCCATGTGTCTCTTTGTTGTGCCAACTCCATTCTCCTACTCCAGTCAATCCCACGCCTCCTGCATGCTTCCTTTACACCGTCCTCCCAGGAGATGCGAGGTTCTCCTCTGTGTCTTTTTCCCTCCGTACGTCTTCCTGGCACTTCTTTCTACATCCTAAGAAGATGTCCAAACCACCTCAGTTTGTGTTCCTCTAGAACGGTCTCCGCCGATTTGACATCAAGGTTAGCCCGTATAGTGGCGTTCCGTATCCTATCTCTCGTGTCTTCCTCTCTATTTTTCGGAGATACCTCATTTCCATGGCCTGAATTAGGCTCCTATGTTTTGAGGTAAGAGTCCACGATTCTGAGGAGTACGATAGGATAGGAAGAAATGTCGACTTATATAAGGCATATTTGGTTCGCTTTGACACCTCTCTTCTCCCCAGAACACCTTCGTTATAAAACCTTCATAAAAAACGTTTTTCGAATATCTAAATAAAACTATACACGTACAGAAAAGTAGTCATTTAAAAGGCAATAGATTTTCCACAAAACTAAAATAAAACGATCCTAATCTGAACGATTGGAACGAAGATATTAAATATATAACAAACATATTCAAGTAAATTAGACTCCGGATTTATTTTTTGTACGTAGGTTCCCTTGGAAACACGTTTAATAGTTCTTAAATTAAAATAATTAAATAATAATATTAGCGAAAATAGAAAACTTATTTCTAAAACCTAAAAAGACGCAGGATTTTTTTTTCTAGGAGGAAAACTTCACCCACGAATGGGCTTAACTCCAATTTATACTGCAAATGAGTTATGACGGTATAAAACATTTATTGAGTAGCTATTATTATACCTACTTATTTCGGTATGTTGTAAATTTTACAGAATGAAATTAAGACGTGGCAAAACTTTTAACGGTATTCGATAAGTGGATTTAGAAAACTGATTCAGTGGTAGCCAAGTTAAATTAATCATAATTATTCTAACCATATATGGGTATAAATTACCAACTTATGAAATATCCGTTTCATTAATTAAAATACTAGAGATAATTTAATTAATACCGAAAAAAAAACAAATTTATATAATACTAGCAAAAATATAGTAAAGTTATTTTGTATTGATCTCGAAATGAAAACGATAAGACAAGCGGAGTTAATGAAAGCATCTTACATTTTGAATAAGTTTATTAATAAATAATAATAAACCATTATGTAATAGTTTTCAGCATTTAAATATTAATTTATTTATCGGATAAAGGGTAGCTAGCGGCGTGTACATCATCTTGCGGTTACTTCCATTAATCGAACACCATACCGCTAATTGTGGTCCTAATAAATAGTGGAATTTATTTAATGGGTTCACTCATTCCAGGAAATATATTAGAGCTGCTATAATGGCTGCTTCGCACAAAACATTAACCCCAAAGGAGATAAGTTAAACGAGGAAAAAATAAACCAGTATTTCGAGAATCTCAAGCTGGAGGAGGAAAGACTTTCCCTCCGAGAAACATAATGGACTTGGAGAAAACTAAATTAATCTGAGGATTCGAAAATATTTCAAGTATTATTAATAAAAGATCTCTATTGTAATTAAAAACTAGAGTTAAAAGCATTTAGGTAGTTTTAATGGTCCGAGTATTTAAGGTTTTCCAGCAATGGAAGGTTTCCTTATAACCTTAAATATAGATCAAGACGTTCCAAAAATTATTTGAATTACTCAATCTATTAGTATTTATTTAGTAACAAACAAGTTATCCTTGAGTCTTGTACGATAAAAAAAAAGATAAAATAAATAAGGTGCATACCATCCACTTACCATGCTGCTTCATCCCAACACTTTGACGTTGATATCAGCTGGTTATTTTTGAAATGGGCGCCACTTAAACGTGATTTAATTCAATAACTTAGTTATTTTTGACGATAGAGAAAAGTATGTGTAGAGTTTTAGAATCAGTAAGGCGCGATAAAAAACAGAAAAGAAAAAAACAAGGAAAATAAATAAATACTTGTAACTACGTTTTTTTTCGAAGATAGAGAACTAAATCATTAGTGTTTTTTAACCAAAAAACTTTTCTTCTAACTAGTAAATGAATAAATACCAGATTTTTTTTTTTTTTTTTTTTTTTGCCTTTAGTGCCATTCGATAGAGAATTAAATTTTCGACAAAATGAAAAAATAAATATTAAAATTGCTTAACAAATAGCAGTAGTGATATGATATTATCCTTTGAATTATCGCTTTTCATATTATTTAATTGCCTATCAGCAGCTGTATAAAGAGTTATACCGTAAAATTATTTCGAAATAATAAACCATTATGTATAAATTTGCAGGTTTTTTTTTTTATATCCCGCACATAAGAACCAATAAGAATTAAAGTGGTTAAAACACTAACAAATCTATGGTCCAAACTTGCATCATTCGCGCCAGACTCCCAAAACTGTTTTAACAGGGTTAAAGCTTTAGACAAAGATAAGCCTGACCTAGACTACAACTGGTTTCTCAAGTTAGAGCAATAACTGATAGCTTAATGCCTTAACAGAGGATGTATCTACACACCAAACAAGCGGGCTTCTTGGATACAAACATGACATGATAAATATATATCTATTACATCTCAACGGACATAGAAAGAACTTTAAACTCAAAAAAATATCCCTTATAAAGAACATTATGCAGTCAGTCATCCCGAAACATATCTAACATTCAAAATCCCTATAAAAAAAAAAATCAGATGCGTCAGTCACTTGAGAGCTGCAAACCCAGAACATATCAAGCTCTATTGAAAAAATCTGGTGCGGGCAACACACGACTTTCACTTACCTCGACTGTTAAAATCAATTTAAAAAACTATTAAATACAATTGGAAAAAATTCTAAGTTGATTTTAATAAAACGTCTATTAATTTTCGTTGGAAACATATGATTTAGTTTAAATAATATAACTACATTAAATTTTTAATCAGTAATAAGTTTATTCCCTATTCATCACTTTATATTACTTTTTACAACTTTGTGTATCAAATAATATTTTTCTTAAAGGGGCATGTCTGATTCGTCTTGAAAGCCATGACTTCACAAATATTTTACATTAAGGTAGAAGTTAGTTGAGGGTGTAGTCTAATGGACACACAATGAAGTATAAACTTAATTAACGTCGGCCCCTATTAAATTAAGTTTATACTTAATTGTGCGTTCATTTGACTGCACCCTCAACTACCTTCTCCCATATATATACATAGTAATCCATTATCATTCATCATCACTTCACAATAAGGTAATTTAAAATCATTTTTCGATGACACCTCGTGGACCAACTGGACATCACCTGCGGACCACTAGTGGGAACTGTTTTAGGTGATTGTGCTTCTCAATCACTTATCTTCATACCCTTTGGAACGATAAGGTCTATTTTACACTACCTGTGGATACAACAGTCAAGGGAGGGAAGGGAATAGATAAATATTGTCCGTTTCCTCATTTAAAAACAAACGACTCATATCGACTTTCGACAGAGGTTGGTGACAGAGGACCATGGATCGTGCCCGTAATCCACTTTTTCTGAAAATATTCCTCTGAGTCCGGTTACTGGACCCGACTGCATCCAGTGGTCTCTCCAGTACTCGACAAGTTTTTCCGCATGCAACCGCTAATTTGCTCTCACTTGTTCAAATAGGACGCCCGGTTCGTTTTCTTGCACGGCAGGAATGAATGCAGCGTAAAAAGTTATAATGTTCAAGAGCGAAAAGATAAGATTACCGTCAACAATTTTAACGATTTCGCATAAACTTACACACTAAAAGCAGAGCCCAATTATAATTTTCTTTTAATATATGTTTTATTCAATCTGAATTTCGCTCCATTATCATCCCTTAGTACTGCAAATACTGAAGCCGGTTAAGTTTTTTTTTTTTTTTTTAATAATCAATTGTAATACAAACTTTTTAAGGAGTAATAGAAGAGTTAATACCAGAATACTGTGGCAGAGTTAAAAGTGTTTATAAAGCTGTAGATAGGTAATGAAGTAATTTGAAAAGCAATAAATAATTCAAAGGAAAATGGCATATCACCTCTGCTAATTTCAAAATGCGATATCTCTGCTAGTTCTTAATCAATTTCAATGATTCTTTTCTAATTTTGTAGGAAGTTTAATTCTGAATGAAATAACTCTCAAAACAATATTATTTTTTTCTTTTTTAATATTTTCCGACGATTATTTTTTTTTTTTTTTTATTAATCAGGAGAAATATCTTGAAACGTAAGCCCTCAAATTTTGAAGGGGGTAATTTTTTTTTTCGATTACAAAGGTTCATTATTGAAAATAATAAACCATAAATATTGATTGCACACTCTTAGAAACTTGGCGCGACAGGCCGCGCGGTGAAATCACATAGGTATACTCGTCATAAACTCCCTACGCCTATTTTTGTGAGTTGCCACCAGTTACTAGTTGGCTGACGGGTCTCACACAACTCGAGGTAGAGGCTATGAGTGAATCCCTATTTATTTATAAGATTAAAAAGTCCTCCCGAAACTAGATTCGAACTCACAACTTTTGGCGTGGAAGACTAGCATGCAAGCCGCACAGCTGCGGGTTCCCTACAGTTTTTAAATATTATACGAATAATTATTTATTCCATAATTATGGAATAAAAGTATGTATAAATTTTACATTACAAATAAAACCGTAATACAGTTCAGGATCAGAGGCAGTTTCATGAAAAAAAAAATCCTTAGTCGTAATTATTAAAATGTCTAGACAAGTCAATATTATTACAGAAGAAATATATTAAAAAATCAGCCAATGGCATAACACATATTTTGAAAAGTTTCCCGTATTTTGGTGATGAATATATATTTAGCTCCAATAATAAATCTATATTCTACAAAAAAGTCATCCGAGTTAAATCTGTTCTGCCTAACCCATGTAGAGCATAACTTGCGAAACAAATTACGAAAACTGGATAGAATAAAATATATATGAATAAAAACTATGAACAACTACCTCCACTCAACAAAAGTTTCATCAATGCTAACCGAACTAAATCATCCTACAATAGAAATATACTTATGCGCTCAAACCAAAACATATTTCCACCAGGAAGTAGCTTTTAAAAATAATCTCGTTCAGAATATCCGTAATTACAACAAAACCACACTCAACCGATACACACCAAACATATCCTGTTAAATTAACACTGCATTTTATTTAGATACGTTTCTTTTTTAATATTTTCCGACGATTATAAAAATCTGACTTTCAAAAATATGGTATGTTCTAAAAACTGACTGTCATAGAAAATGAAATATTGGAACCATGTATGTGATATGTTAAATACACGTGTTTATCGCTTTCTCTCGCGAAAGGACTTTAACTCTAAGCGTGGGTAGAGTAAGGTATAATATAAGAGAAAAGAATAAATTAATATTTATAGCGTTTAATCCAAAATATATAACTAGAACCTTTTTTCTTTCCATTTCATTAGCCATATTTACCATTCATCATATTCAACATGATAATTTGTTTTTATCATAGTGGATGTAATTAATTGACCGTTGAGAATTATTAAAAGAATTAGTCCAGGTGGCGGTCTGCGAATGAAACAGTTCAGTTTCAACAATTTATTTTCTGCCAACGTTTCGACCCTCAGTGTGGGTCATCATCAGGATGCTTTTATGCCAATATTATAACATAAAAGGAACTAGATGTGTAAAGAAATCAATTAATTAAATTACAATGACAAAGGTATAATAATGAGAGGGCTATACAGAGCAGATATTGACTAAAGATAATGTACAAAAATATAAAAAAATACAGGTAATAAGAAATATCTTTGTACATTATCTGCTCTGTATAGCCCTCTCATTAGTATACCTTTGTCATTGTAATTTAATTAATTGATTTCTTTAAACATATAGTTTCATTTATGTTATAATATTGACATTCTCTAGTGCAATAGTTTTTAAGATAGTATATTTATTCTTATTTTAAATGTATCTCTTTTATATCTTTTTAGCCCAGACGATGAACCACAATAGGGGTCAAAACGTTGGCAAAAAATAAATGATTGAAACTACTTAATTTTTTCATTCACTGACCGCCACCCGGACTAATTCCTTTTAATGATAATTTGTTATTGTAAACCTACTTAGTTTGAAATATATTTTAATAACAAATAGGTACATCTTATCAGCTTCTAGTCCATGTTATTTATTCACCTATCATGTTTTTTCTTTTTAAGAAAAAAAATGGCCCAATTGTTATATTAATAAGAAAAAGGTTAGAAAACATATACAGTAATTACTGATTTAAAAGCGATGCATTGAAATAAGTGTATTATGGGATCACTTGTAGCTAGGTGGCTAGCATAACAGCTTCCTATGCCAAAGGTCACGGGTTCAAACCCGCAAGTTGTCCTAGGATTTTTTAATGGGAGTAAAATTCCTTAGTTATGCCGTCCTCCGGAGGGGACGTTAAAAGGGGGTCCCGAGCCTGTGCGATGTAAGGTACTCGTTAAAGATCCCTATCCTAATAAAACCTGGATAGGCAAAATTTAGGACTCCCAGTGTAGCATCCTCCGATTAGCCATAGTAGCATAAAGTGACGTTAAATAAATAAATAAACAAACAAGTATATTATGTTGCTTCATGATCTTTTTCAAACATTAATGTTTTCATGGCTGTTAATTAAGTTAATTTGGTACTAATTACGTGTATATTTAAAGCAATGCCTTTATCGATATAATAAACAATGATATTTTATTTAATAGCGATAAATTGAAATAAACGTAAATACCAAATTTACTAAGGTTTATTTATTTATTTAGGTCTCCCTGCCTTGCCATATGGCAATACGGGCGTCGGTAGCCATGAGTGAGATGCTACCAGTAGTAATCTTCAGTTTCTGTTTTTCTTCTCTTCCCAGCTTTTTTAATCTGGTCTCTCCTCGATGACCATCCCTTCAGCTCCTGCTTGTTCTCTCGGAGGTGGTCTTCCTCGATCCCGTCCAGTCCCATCTACGTTAAAAGCTGCCGGGCCTACTAATGTTTTCCACCCGTGAATAAATGATGTAAATTGTTCATAATTTTGTTCGGACACCAGCTGAGGGAAATCGCTCACCGAGAGGACCCAGAGCCCACATTCCCTCAATAGTTTGGCCCTTAGTGCCTCAAACGCGGAACATTCCACAATGATGTGCTCAGCAGTCTCCGGGACTCCACAACTGGGGCACAGGGGATCTACGTCTTTTCCGAAGCTGTGCAGCTTACTTCGGAAAGCCCCGTGCCCAGTGAGGAATTGAGAGACCCAGTAATCCGGAACAATCCATTTGGCTTTCAATCGTGAGCGGACCGTGGGGAAGAATTTCTTCAAGGTAGCACCTTTTGAGGTTGTCACCCACCGCCGGTCCCACTCATCAATGGTATGTTCCCGGATTGCACTCTTCCATTCCCTTGGGTCCTCCGCAATCCTCATTTGGATATTCCCCGGGAGACCTGCTGAGCCGTTCCTCTTGTAGGCATCTTTAAATGAATCTTCACGCAGGAGGAGGTCGAGAGGTACTCCTCCTGCAAGAATTTGAACCGCCTCATGGGATACAGTACGGTAAGCCTTTGTTACTCGTAGCAAAGCCGTTCGCTGAATGGTCGCCAATCTGCGCTTCTGCCGTTGTGTGATGTTCTTGAACCAGGCGGGGGACGCGTATCTCAGAATACCCAGCACCATGCCGTTATAAATGGTCATTGTTGCTGGGTATCTAAGGCCCCAGAAAGCGCCCCCTAGTCTACTCAGACCGTTGAAAGCTAAGGCCACCCTATTGCCTAAGTAGTCCAAGTGAGGGGCCATGTTGAATTCTTTGCCAAATCGTATTCCTAAGTAGGTGACCACTTCACTTGGACGTATTCTCGTACCCTCAATGCAGAGGTTTATAGGGTGTGCCATATCCGTTTTTCCTCTTAGAAGGATGGTCTGAGTTTTAGTTGCGGCCATTTTCAATTTTTTCATACGACACCACCTTCCTACCAGGTTGGCGCACCTCTCAGCTTCCGCTTTTATTCCAGCTCTGCTGTTAGATGCCACTACAGCCGCCAGATCATCAACGTATGCAGTAGCAGAGAACTGCTCCTCCTCAAGCACTCCCAGCAACTCGTCAAATATTAGCTTCCATAGAGCTGGACCGAGGACAGATTCTTGAGGACATCCCCTCTCTATAGAAACTTCAGTCTCATAGTAACATCCCCGAACCTTTACAAACCTGTCATGGAGGTAGCTATTAACGAGAGCGTATAAGTTACTGGGAGCTTCGTACTTATGCAGCTGTTGAAGCACCAACGGCCACCAGACGCTATCAAAAGCGGAGGATATGTCAAAGAGCAGTAACATGACATATCGCTCTGTTTTTACTGCTGCGTCTGTACGAACTTGAAGGAGGGCATCTGCGGTTCCCTTTCCTTTGGTTGATCAGTACTGTCGCGGATGGCTTGCTCTTGCAAGAACTGGTCGTAAGCTGCATAAAATGAGATGCTCCAGAGCCTTGCTCATTAACGGGAGGAGGCATATGGGTCTATAGGACTTAGGGACCTGCTTATCCCTACCCCCTCCCTTGTAGAGGAGTCTCAGATCGGCGATCTTCCATTTTTTCGGGAAATATCCCCTATCAAGGCAGTCGTTGAAAAGATTTAGTAGCTTATCTTCTATATAAGGGAAACTGTTTTTCAAGATCGCCGCGTCTATAGCATCAAGTCCTGGAGCACGACCAGCTTTCTGCTTATCCACGGCAATACGCAGATCATATATGTCCCATGGAGGGTATAAGTCCGTGCCAGGTGGGCATACCGTTGTGCGTCTCACGAAGTTATCCTCTACATTATCTCCGGAACTATCATCTCTGGGGTAAGTAGCCTCTATGAAGATATTTGCCGCTTCTTCCAGGTTTGGATTGTTAATCACAATCGCAGACCTAGGCCTCCTCTCTCCACTGCTTAGGGCTATAACTCTCGACGTAAGGGCACGTCGGTTCCTGGACCGCCATAATATCGTAGCGTTGTGAAAGAGCACGAAGCTCATCAGCTACAACTCTCCGGCGGCCCATGTTCAGTTGGAGAACCTTGATTTTACTCATAATAAGTCCTGTTTGCCATTTCTTTGCACCACTTCAAATGCACAGGGCACTCTCGACTCCCTGATTTGTGCTTTGCTTGGCTACGAGGAACCTTCTCCCGCAAACAGTTGATACAAATCGGTTCAAACTTGGCATTTTTCTTTGGGCACACTTTCATTAAATGACCACTCTCTGCGCACCAGATACAAACTTCAGCATCTACTGTGCATGTGGCCTTGGTATGTTCATAGCCCTGACACTTGGTACAACGAGCAGCATTAAGGTAGTCTTTAAACGACAAGCACCACCATTCTTCTACCAAGGTTCCCAACTCTAACAACTGGAACCGAACCATTGGGTGTACCTCTAACACCCAATTTTTCGTTAATCCGTTTTTAGCTACGGAGGAGAAAAGTGGCCGGAGATCGTCGGTAACTAACGGAGTGGGAACCGACTTCTCGGGTATTCTTTCCCACAGAAACCTCGCCACATCGGCAGAATTCCATGTCAGAGGCACACCCCTCACCTCCATCTTTGGTTTTCTCCTCAAGGCCAGCCTGCCATGTAAACCGCTATCTCGGAGCCCTTTCCAGCCAATTACTTTTGTGACTTGAGAGCTGTCCTCAAGGCGAACCAACACGGAGCCTGCTTTCGTTTTTCTCACAATAGAGGCGTTCACACCTATTTCTTTCAGTGAAGGGAGTCCTTGGATGATATCCGTAGGACTTTTTCCCGACCCACTAATTGTTAGGTATGTGGATTGTGGAGTGCTTTTTGGCTTTAGTGGCAGGTTCTTAACAATATCTGCTAACGTTATAGTTTTTTGTGCTGTTACAGGTTTTTCGGGAGTATCATGTTTATTTTCTTCCATACCGTCTTCATTCTGTATTCTTCTTTCTTGCTTGGACTTAGCTTTCTTCCGGTTTCGTTTGTTCTTTACAATACTGAATTTCTCGATTTCCGCTGGTTGGTGAGATTCCTTGGAGGTTCCAGCCTTGATCAGTGGAGGGTATTGTGTTGATATTTCCACACTTGGTATTTCTTGACTTACTAAAGGAAACGATTTTTGCATTATTTTTTCCGTAAGTACATTAATAATGCTAGTAGACTCTAGTGTTTCTTTCACTACCTGTTTGACAAGAACAGCCACTGAGAGCCCTTTGCATTCATCGGTGTCTTTACTTCTAGAGCTCATAGCCTCTAAAATGCTAATAAGACGTTCCACCGTTACGTTTATGTGTTCTCTAGTTTTGTTTGTAATCTTTTTATCCAACCCTAATAAGAAATTTTTAAGATTACTTTGGATGGATCTTGCCTCTTGTAGCAAGGTGTCCTTAAAGTTATCTTCTTCAAGCTCTTCCTCATTATCCGACGTTTTGCACCTAGGTCTTTTAGCTGACGGTGGTTTCCCTGGTTTGGTTGTTTCATTATTATCTTCAGTAGCAACCTCTTCATCCATTGTAACACCATGGCTAGTTACCAGCTTATATCTGATAATAAGTGTGAGTAACCTCTATAACCTAACCAACGTTATCAATTTTTTCTAAGTAGAACTTTGTCTTTAAATAGCACTGTAATGAACTTTAAATACAGTCTTACCTGTCAGTGAATAACTGCTGCCTCTAAATGTCTATAAATAAAGGAGGCAAAGCCAGTAGGCTCAACCTAACCTGACCCGTTCCACTTACATCTAAAAAACAAATTTGGTAAAAACGGAAACTAATGGAAAATTAACAATAAGAACATAGTAAAAAGGAAATAACACGAACACAACGAAATAAAACAGAACTATAACACGATATAACACCTTATTTCAAACTCTTGAACAGGAACTCACTTATCAGTATCAAAGCTCAATCTAACCCTTCCAAAAAATTTACTTAACAATTTAAAAAAATTTACTAAGGTTATGAGTATAAACATTTCTTTAATAATTAATTAATTAATATTATACCTTTAGGTTAATTATGAACTCCTAATTAACATCAAAGTCCCTACAAAGATGTTAATTTGTATTTCATAACTGACAGAGTCTTGCGATCCAGTATTGCTTTACAAACTCCGCCAATTCCTGTCCCCTTCTTAATCCGTTTCTACCTTACAGACAGAATCTTCGAAGTAAATCATTATTTTGCCTACTCAATAAGTCGTCGTTCCTCGAGGTAGTATCCAAGGTACCATCATATACACGATTTAAAGAACCTACCGGAGTTAAACAACATTTGTGAATTAAACCTCTGTACCCGTAACTGGACGCAATTTGAATAAATTTGACTTGCCCATTACATCCTATAATCCATTTAACTGGCTTATAATAGCAAAGTAATATCCACTGCACATTAAATGCACCAAACATAAATTATACCTATCTCCTTTCTGCTGAAAGATAAAACCATTACATTACAGCTATAAAGAACTTTATTTATTATAACCGTTGTATAATATTTGAGCGTCGATTTACTTCCTTATCACCGCCGCAACTGTAATAATGAGGAATTAAAAAAAAAATGTTATTACATAACATAATTTGCAGTACATTCATAATGACACGCATTCAACAGATGCAACGTAAGTAATGATGTAAAATAATATTGGGATCGTGAACATTTATGAATTTCAATTTTTAACGAAAATACACGTTTTAGGATCCTCTGAGTCGAAATAAAAAAGTCTGTGTGTATGTGAGTGTGGTAAGTCTAGCACGAAAACGAATAGTCGTACCGAACAGGAATTATATATTTAATGCAACTAAAAATCCAAGATGTTACTGCAACTTTTCAATCGAAATCGGCGACCCGAAGAGCTGCTTTGCACATTTTTACAATTTTCTTAAAAACGCTATATAAACTCTCTATATGGATGTAAAATTTAATTGGCTTTAATATAATGTAGGTTTCATTCTGATTGAAATAGTCTGACTGAGCTTAAATGCCAATATTTTCATTTTCTTCCGCTGAAGTACCTTTAATATAGTAGATTCGAAAAAATTAACCATACCATTTTGTTTGAATCGATAAAAAGCCCGTGGCTGACTGTCTAACACGCTAGTCACTCATGCTAAAGGTTGTGAGTTCGAATCCCAGTCCCGGGGGGACTTTTATTAGGGTGTAATTAAATGGGGATTCACTCAATGGGATACAGCCTCTACCCCGGGTATGTGAGACCCGTCAGCCAAATGGTGGCCACTTGCAAAAATCAGGCGTAGGCAGTGATGACCCTACACTACAAAATGCATCGAGAAACGTGAGTGTGATCTCCCAGATTACACCACGAGGCCCAGCGCCTACACGGACTGTCGCGCCACTGGAAGAAGAAGAAATATTGAAGATAAATATATATATATATATATATATATATATATATATATATATATATATATATATATATAAGAAAGTTGAATGAATTCGATATCCAACTAAAGGAGAAAAGCGCAATTTTTTAAAATTTTATTATTTTTTTTTAATGCAAGTTTAGAGGTTTTGAACATAAGAACAGTAACATAGATGGTAGACTATACCATTGGAAAGCTAAAGATTTTAGAAAAATATTATAAATCTGATTTTGGCAGATAGATTATTTAATAAAACAGATGTTTCGATTGAAACTTAATGTAATTAATTCTTCAACCTTTTTTATCACTATTTAAAAATCCTTATCCTTATTTATCCGTTTTTTTTATCGATTCAAACAAAATGATATGGTTAATTTTTTTTTTTAATGAAAAAAAAAAATGAAAACGCAACAAAGTATTACACGATGGTCTATTATTTCTGAATAATTATATTACAGTACTTTATTTCATCATCATATTATATTTTGTAGCTAAAAAATAAACTTATATGCATAGTTTTTAATCATTCAATGAGAAAAGAATGACGAACCATCTATATTGTCAATTTATATTCAAGGAAAATTGGCGATCACGACAACTACGTTGAAAACACTTTATCTCCCCTATTTCCCAACCGATTGGATTGATTCTTTTTTTTTTTGTTTTTTAGGGAATTTACTTTTGTATCGAACGGATTTGGCATTCGTACGGGGACAGCCATTTTTTTTTTATTTTTATTTTTTTTTTATGCAAAATTGGAAACGTGAAACCTAAAATTTAAAGGTTATTATTATTTTTTTTTTCTATTAAAAATTTCATATTGTATTACTTATAGCATAACCGTGTTAAGATTTGAAATGTGGTGAACAAATTGGTTTTAGTTGAGTTTTATCTGATAATCTACGATGAGAGTAATTTCCACAAAAGCATAAACAGAAAATAACAAATTGAAAATAACAGGATGTAATAATTAATAAATTATAATAGATGAAAATAATCAGGAGTCAGCCAAGTAAACAATATTTTAATTTTGCCGACTATTGTGTTCAAACATGTGACCCATTATCATGGAAGAAATGAGTGATAACATAAAGTAACCCTGATGGTGGCTCATATGTTCGAGCCGAAACGTCGGCATAATTAAAATATTGTTTACCAGACTCACTACGGAAAAGCCGATAAAACTAACTGATTATTGTAGATAAAAATATTAAATTAATTATTTAATAAAACACATGTTTCCATCGAAACATTATGTAATTAATTCTGAGATTTTTTCATGTCTAAGTATATTTAAAAATTATTAAATTAATTTTAACAACGGAGGTAAGTCGTGAGTTGCGCACACCTGTTTTTGTAAGGAAAGTATTTTATTTATTTGATGATTTACAAAGTTTCCAGATTTTAAAATTTCTAAACCAACAAAGGACATAGCATTGTAAACTTTAGGGGTTGAGTGTGGAGAAACAGGTAAGAACGTTGTAGAGGATGGGAATGTCCCCACCCACCCAAAATAAAGATATAAGTACTCGATTCTCAAATCGCAAGGTAAAAAGTCGGAAAAGGCGTTAAGCCGTGATGACTTTTTTTTTTTTTTCACCATTAAAACCTTTTTCATTCACCCAATCTTCCTCAAGTACAGCCTTGACCGCCTGTAACAGTATTTCTTGTAAGTGCCTCTTTCCCTAATTAAAAAAAAAAAAATCTAGCTCTTTCTTTAATATTTAATATCTAACCACAAACCACGCGTCATTTCTTTCTCACATGGACTAATTTGTTCAATACACTGCTTCTGAATTATGTTGTATCGATTACGTTGAAGATATTTTGAACACTCCTGACAGAGAGCTGTTACTGTTTAAAGATTCATATTGATACAAAGATTGAGGATAAGAGTTTTAATGTTGATAAGAGCATTTTTATGACTTTGTATAACAACTAGGGGATTAAAAATTGGGATTCCGAAATTAGGGGAGAAAATTTGGATTTTGGGCGTGATCACGAACGACTAGATTAGATTACCTTCGATAATCGTTGACCTAGTAATAAAACGAATCCTTCCTCAATACTGAAACTAAGACCCTTCAGAGCTTTAGTGGTATTTTTAATATTATATATATATGCATATAAATGTAAAATAAAGAGAAGGCCGTTTTACCGATATGTAATAGGCAAAACAATGAAACCAAACATAAAAACACTGCAAATGATTACACGATGGTTTATAATTTCCAAATAATTATATTACTGCATAATAATTAAATATATCTGTGTAAGCAATTAACTTACATGTATAGCAATAAATTAATCAAAGAGTTTAAGAAAGACGAACCAGCAAAACCGTCAATTTATGTTCATGGAAAATGGACTATTACCATCCATCTAGGCATTTATACCTAAATGCTATATATCCCCCATTTCTTAACGGATTTCAATGATTCTTTTGTTGTTCTGTGAGGAATTTAATTCTATATCGATTTGCAAAACGAGAATTCGAGATCGGCAGACAGATTTTTGTATTCGTTATTCGGGTTCTCAGTATATTGAAATCAGAAATAAGATCTTAAATTTTCTTATAAGTTGGGACTTAATTCTATCAACTCCAGTTTATTGGATAATGATTTTTCTCAATAAAGCAACGGCTAGAGCCGATCAATGCGTTGCAGCTGCCTGAGAAAGAAATGATTAATCTTTTGGTTGATTGATAAAGGCCCTATAAATGAAGTAGATAGTATGAGTTTTGGTTCATGATTTTTATTAATGTACTTTTGTAATAGACCTAGGAAAAAAAAATTGTCTTACTTTCCATGTTATATAGGAAACCAAAATAACGAATAGAAATCATAAATAATTAAGAATTAAATTCCCTACTAATAAAAAAAAAAAAATCATTTAATCTAAACCGAATTTCTATCGGAGATAAAGCGTTTTGAAGTTGGTGAGTGATTCTCCATTTGAATTTATGAGAGATCTAATTCCCACATAACTCGGTTTTTATTAACATAAATACCGCGAGGAACATATAAAAAAAAAAATAATAATCATATATGGTTAAGTCCGAAAAATAAGTAAAAATCTTATTTGACTAAGTCCCAACTTATAAGAAGTATAATTCCCCCATAAGTCGGTTATTTTTAAAGATTGAGAAAAAATAAAAAGTTTTCTGGAATCAGGAATTTGTATTTGACTTAAAAATATATTTATTAAATATATATGGACTTAACCATATATGATTTTTATTTTTTTTTTTATATGTTCCTCGCGGTATTTATGTTAATAAAAACCGAGTTATGTGGGAATTACATCTCTCATAAATTCAAATGGAGAATCACTCACCAACTTCAAAACGCTTTATCTCCGATATTTTTAATTCGGTTTAGATTAAACGATTTTTTTTTTTTTATTAGTAGGGAATTTAATTCGTAATTATTTATGATTTCTATTCGTTATTTTGGGTTCTATATAACATGAAAAGTAAGACAATTTTTTTTTTCCTAGGTCTATTACAAAAGTACATTAATAAAAATCATGAACCAAAACTCTTACTACCTACTTCATTTATAGGGCCTTTATCAATCAACCAAAAGATTAATCATTTCTTTCCCAGGCAGCTGCAACGCATTGATCGGCTAGAGCCGTTGCTTTATCGAGAAAAATCATTATCCGATAAACTGGAGTTGATAGAATAACAAAATGTAATAATATGAGATGCCCATTATGGACATTTGTCCGGTTGATATTGATTGGGCAGTTATGGAAGATGGAGAGATAAAATGCAATATGGGACCGGAGCGGTTGCCCTGGTAACCTCTCCCCTCCCCCACTCTTCCCTCTTTCATCACAATCTTTCTCCTCCCCTCACTTCACCAGCGACCCTACGACCTGTTGCAATTACAACCTGCCTCTAAGTCCTGATAATACACCTGATATTAATAACACTGTGAATTTTAAACTAAATTAGAAAAAAAACCTTGGGAATTTGCACTAAGAAAACTAAAAAATAATCTAACCAGAACAACTAAAGGGTAAACTCATTTTAATAAACAATAGATTAAATATATTTTTATCAAGTGAAAAAATTGGGAAAAGAAGAAAACATATATATATTCTGAGCCCTTTTATCTAAAGCAGCTGTGCTAAATTTTACTTCTCCATAAGTCGTAAAAAAAAAACCTGTACTTCTACAACCCATGAGTCTTGGGGATCAGTACATATAGAGGTTTATACTGTTTCTAGGCCAACGGCTGTGTAACGAGGTGATTAGCCACTCACACACTCGCACACTCAGCCACCGGATCTTTTCCCATAATTCTTGTGGACACACTTTATAGAACCGAACCTAGGACCTGGAGAACAGTAGACAAGTGCTCCATTATCCACAACACCACACCCCTCCCATCCCTTATAAGTCAGATGAATAAAAATTCAATAAGGTATAAATTGGTATTTAAAATCAATTAGTTAAGTAATTTCAGGTCATAATTAATATAAAGGTTTCACATTTTCCAGTTTCATGTAACTTTGTACAAGAATAAAAAAATTGTACCTCTACAACGCTTTAAGGGGCTCGGGTTCAGTACTTGTCGGGATTCTCACCGTTTTACGGCCAACGGCATTGCAAGGAGATGATTAGGCCGAGATCACTTTCAGCCGCCATGTTTTCTCGCCCAACCTTTGAGTAACCACTTTTTAGAGGCTGAGTGTGCTTCAGGGTCTCCATACCCCGGGGTCACTTCACCACTGTAATTGAAAAATAAATAATTCTGCCTCAGCCGAGGTTCGAACCTAGACCTAGATAAAAGTAGACTAGTGAACGACTGGATCATTCCACTTGAATACGTCATCGAAAATGTAAATACCGAAAAAAGGTCACAGGCTGGGGTAAGCGTCAAGGTAAATTTGGCAAAAGCCCCTAAAGGCTATCGGCGGTAGCCTACGTTAGGGAGCGATAACCTTTGTATTTATGGAATATACTGATATTAATTATTGACAATTACTATTTCTAATGAGTCGAACTCATTTCATAACCCGGGCGTAATAATCTAGAAATTTATCGCAGTATAACCCCTCACCTACCAACCTCATTCCATAACTATTCGAAAAAGGGAAATCCGAAAAAGAAGTTCTTTAAAATGGGTACATTGAGCAAACAGGTGCTAGTTTAACTAGCGGTGTGTAAAGAAATCAGAAGCTTTAAGACGTCAATATAGAAATCTTTACACATTAATCTTTTGAGATAATCGAACCGTGTGCACACATCTAAAGTTACGTTCCGAATTAAGTCCATGACACAGAACGCGATTAGAAGTGAAGGCAAGTGATTCTTAAATTTCGAAACGGTATAACGAGTTGTTGGACAGCTGACTTTTTTACATGCTATTATTGAATTCATAAATATATTTGCCATGCCTTTCAAACCAAATTTGGTTAATGTATTTTGTAATCATTGTATCTGTGGAATCAAATAATGGACCCTAAAAAACAACATTCGAATAAATTAATTAATTATTCGTTCCTTTTATTTAGAATACGTCTATTTTGTCTCCGTCGATATAGTGATCAGACACCTCAACGTTTATATATAATATATATATATATATATATATATATATATATATATTTATGTATTTTATTAATATAATATTCTGCCTCAATAAGGGACTTATTAAAGGTAGACAATGAATCTTGCGATTACTTATATACCACGTAAATATTATTATATTATATAATAAAAAATAAACATAAACATATATGAAAAGAGAATGGTTGACTGTGTGTATATATGGGAGAAGTTAGTTAAGGGTGTAGTCTAATGAACACAATTAAATATAAACTTAATTAACGTCGGTCCCTATTAAATTAAGCTTATACTTAATTGTGTGTTCATTTGACGGCACCCTCAACTACCTTCTACCATATAAACATGTATGGGAAAAGCTAATTTTTTTTTTCTCAGAAACAATTTTTATTGAGTATTATTACACTCTGTCCTAATTAGGATTAGTCTAACGATAGTCATGTAGATGAGCCTTTTGGAGTTACGAGGAAACTTTGAGAGTTTCTCTATTAAGTGTTGAAGAATCCGAAAACGGCTAAGAGAAATAAATGTTAAATTCTGAAATTTCAATTTCATTAAATAATGTAACGGAACAACATATTCAAATACTAACATAGTTATTCTGACCGACTCTCCCTTCTCTTGTAAGGTACTAAAAACAATCCATTGAAGAAAAATTAATTCATATGTAACATTTGAAATAATAAAATATATAGTATCCGACAACAACCAATATAAATTTCAATGGATTCCAAGTCACGTAGGATTATCCGGAAATGAGGCTGCTGACAGAGCTGCAGGGATAATACAAACAGTAGAAGAGAACTCCAAGGTACCCATGATGGATCTCTTAAGAAACCTTAAGGCAAGAAGAAATAAAAGAATGGCAAGATTGGTATGACTAGGAGTCACAAGCAAAGGGAAGAGACTTCCCCCCGTTTGCTCGGCATAAGCAGCTTACATGAACAAATATCGTACAAATCGCGGGTGCACAAACAAAGATCTTGGGCTAATGAAGATAAAAAGAGATGAAAAATGTGAAGTCTGCAGGCAGCCAGAAGAACCGCGGCACTTGGTTTTCAGATGCAAAAAATATGAGAGAGGACGCGACTTTACACCGGAGGAAGAGACTGCATTAACAAAAAAGAACATAGATACAGTGAATGTCAAGAAGATGAATACGTTCTTTAAAAAATATACAAATTGTAAAATTTAGGTTAAGTGCTATCAATAGCTCTGTTCTTGTTCATATTGACCAAATAGGATTTGTTACAAAATCTTAAGGGTCATCTGTTATACAAATAAATAAATGTAACGCAAGTAATTATTATGTACAATAATTATGTTTATGTGTTTTAAAGTCGAAATTGTCTTCTACGACCTGGGTGTTCTAGATAAGTTTTTCTAAATTATTTACAATTTCGAACGAAATTTTAAAAATCTATATAACTACTCTTATTTAGGGAAGTATGTTTTTATCATTAAAATATCTGTCTTTAGTCAATAGTAGAATTCTTTCTTGTCCATAATTGTTATTTTTTTTATAAAATACAAGTATGAGACAAGCTTAATTATTTCAAATAAACTGACTGAGAGGGAGAAATTTAAAAAATGGGACATTTAAGCCGTGTCAGACTACTTCTACAATGAGGTCCTGCTTTATACTAAAGAACATTTAATTATACATTGATAAAACGAGTTTGAGAAAAATTGGCAGAGTAATTTTTGAGAAAGTGGCAATAATGTGTAAAATCGATGATAATAAGTGGCACTTCAAGTAGGTCGATATTGGTGAAAATGTAACATCCCAGATTATATTCTATCACATCTACACTAACATAAATATAAAAAATATTGAAACACGTATAAAAATATATTATGTAATTATTTATAAAACCCAAATTCATAAAAATTAAATGATATAATTGCAATTTATTTATATTTTCAATTTAACTCCACACTTTAAATTAACAACTGGTCAACTCAAGGAATGGTTGAAATGTACTGTATTACCTAAAAAAGTCTGAAACATAAAGTGATGTAATTAAATCAACTCATGGATTGAATCTTTGATCATGTAACCTTATGTTAAAATCTGCGGAATGTAACTGCTAAATAAATCCAAAATTCCGTTGAAAGCTGACCATGGGAATGTCCGGTACATGGAAATATTTGCGCTAAAACGACAGAACATTCCTTTAATAATCACCATCACCGAAATTCAGGAAATCTTTCCACCCTTGAGTGAAACGATAAAGTTTCACTACAAATGTTCCAGCAATGCAGAAGAGCGCAGGGACTTAGAAAAGATCTTAAAAGTGATAAACATAAGCGACCGTTAAAAATACAACCTTTTTCTTTTTGGATTCAGAGAACATAAAGCGTGCAAATTAAGAAAGGTTTGACCACTTTTTTTCTTATCTTCATTAAGAAACTTTTTTTTTTTAATTCAGGTTACTAATCAAGGAAGTGTTTTAAATTGAATCCCACAATCTATTCATGGAATCGTTGCACCAATCAAGCATAAATTCAGTTTTGGCATTATAAAATGCATTTATCTTCATAATAGCAGAAATGGAGTTCGATCCAAAAATGAAAGACAGAATAACCATTTCATTCATTGTAACTTAAAGGCATTAAATAAAATCTAAATTCATGTTGACGTTAGAGAAATTCTATTTTTACGATCGCTTCAATGAATCGCATACACGTACGGCCTGCTCTCTATGTTATATAAATACTCTTTATTTTTTATTTTTGTCTCTGGCGCGACAGGCTTTGTAGGCCCTTGGCCGCGTGGTATAGAGAGGCTGTGAGTAAGTCCCCATTTGATTATATTCTTATAAAAGTCCCGCTAGGACTGGGACTGGAATTCACAACTCGGGCGTGGGAGACTAGCGCACTAGCCACTCAGCCACCGGCTCCCCTAAGTACTCTTTATACAATACATTTCATATGAACGAAATAATAAAATTATTTCTGATTGTATAACATCAATAGTGAAAAAAAACAAAACAAAAAAAAAACAAACTTACATTCGATATTAATGATGATTTTATACATTACAAACAAAAACAAATACATAATTCCACAATGATTAATTTAAAAATATTTATAGATAAAGAATATCAGGAGCGTCCCTTTAAACAATACTTCTTATAGCTTTGGATCAAAATACGCACGAAAAATAAAACCTATATATCCACAACACATGAAGTGTAGTGAGTTCACATTTAGAGATTAGGGCAACAGCCTTCCATTGAGGTGATTATGCCGAAATCACGCTCAGCCGTCAGGATTTTTTCCAAATTTAGGTACCCACTTTTGAGGCTGACTGTGCCCCAGGAGGATCTCCATAACCCATAATCGTCCCATGACTGAAACAACAGATTAAACAAACATAATGCCACGGCCAAAGTACAAACTCGGGACCTGGAGAATAGTAGTGTTCTTATATCTATATACTAGTCCACGCCGCTCCCATTTTCTGTGTCTTTACTAATTTAAGTTCAATAAATATTTTTATACGTATGTTTAGCATAAGCAGTTAAGTAGTCTAAGCTGTCTGAAATACAGCGGGATGTAGAACTTTATAACATTTAAATCAAATATTAAAAAAACTTAATAAAGGTTAGCCGGTTTTTTTTTTTTTTGGAATATGAGTCAAGTAATAAACTCACTAAACTCCACACCCACATTAACCCACTAGTTTCATCCTTGCTTCCTCTTCCATTCCTGACAATCCTCCGAGGCGTCAGAAAAGAAGATGGCCTCGAGACCTTCTAGTGTAGATTACCTAGTAGAGTGTTGCCAATGGGCATATTTTCTTCATGTCTTTTCATGTATATTATCTATATTATTAACCAATTTACTTGATGTATTTACTTAAACAGTTGTAAATTTCAATAAATTAATAAATAAAAATAAATTTCAAATGATTTGCTTCATAAAATAAATTATTTCAAAAGAATGTAGTAAACAATTTTAAAATATTTTGGGTAATTATAAATCTGTTGATATTTGTTTTAGATTAAGACCAACTTTACAACTATGTTTGTGAATTATAAGGAACACCTGGTAATAAGAATGATGATAATTTATTTGTTTCATTACATTTAATGAGTTTCGCAGGGAGGACTTAAAACTAAAATTTTAATTAACCACTAAAACTAAATTAGAATGCTTAATTAAATCTTTTTTTTCTTTTGTTCACAGCTGTCTCGTCATTGTAGGCTATACGGGATTTTATCAGGCCACAGAGCGACGGCGGGGGATTTATGCCAGAGTTAAAAGCCTCCCTCCCCACTTCCGCACCGAGACGCGAACTCATTATTATTTTATTCCAGGTTTTTGGGCATCTAGTTGCGCTAACCCAACCAGTCTCACCGGTTCCTACTTATTTCAATCAATTAATCAATCTTGGTTTAACACAACAATTCATACAGTTGTTATAATGATGATTTTAAGAGTTCCTAGCTCCATAGCTTGATGAATTAGATAATTTAATTTAATTTTTAACTCAACGAAATAGATTATTTTATTGGACTGAAATTGGATTTTGAAGTAACAAGGAACTTCTAAATGTGAACGATATTAATTTAAGTATGAATGTCATCAAATGTGAAATAATAAAAAAATTTTATGACTAAGAAAAACTGAAAAAAAATTGAATCTAATAGATTTTGTTAGCTCATATTTCAATTGATATGCGGCGACTTTAAGAAATATTTCAGAACAACTTTAGTTCACAAACACCACACACACACACACTGACTATCTACATAACAATAAACTTAGGAACTCTGAGAAACACCCATAAAGTATGTGTGAAAGTTCAGTCACTGATAATACTGGTTTGTAATTTACATGGATACAATATACAAAATTTATGAAAAAGGTATGTCGAGTTCCTAAGAAGTAATGTACCTTCAGTACCAATCAAATTTAGAGTACGGGGGAGGGATTAATTTTTTTTAAAGCAGATTACATAACTTTATCATTAAAAAGTAGACAAGGCAAAGAAGGCTTGTATTAAGAGAATATGCACTGACTTGATATTTTACCACCAAAATCAATATGTTTGCCAGAAGTCGACATCGAAGACGTCACAGATGCTCCATGTGTCAGGTTCAAATGCTCACGTGTTTGAACTAAAGGAATGAGGTAATGTTTGCAGCTTTCATTCAAAAAGCTAATGCATTTGAATTGGTGCTACTTCCTTAGAAAGAACGAGCTAAAATGTTTAAAAAAAAATTTATAAACGAAGATTATGGGAAAAATAAAATTAAAAAAGGTGAATACAGCACCAATTGTTTAAATTTGCAAAGAAGTACAAGTGCCAAATTTTGAAACAAAATATATATTTATTGAAATTTAGAAATGTATTATTGAATATAACAAAAAATCTTATTACATATGAATAGAAACTACTCATTGGCATTCGAAAACTTTAAGGTTTTTAAAACTAGAAGTTCTCCTTTTTAGACGTCTCGGAGGACCATCAAGAATGGTACAGGAAGAAAGGATAGAAGCTAATGGGTTAGAGTAGAAATGGAGTATTTTATGAAAGGAATGGTACCAGGTTCGAGTAAAATCAGCGACATATAGAATATTAAGGTCTTTATGGATGAGTTTATTCGTCACAAAGTAAGGAGAAGCGATGATTTTACGAAGGACTAGATACGGGAAGAATTCGATGGTTTAGTAGAGTCCCAAAGCTCAACTCCGTAAGTCCAGATAGGCCTTATGATGGTCATGTAGATGAGCCTTTTGTAGTAAATGGAAGATTAGAACGTTTGCATCGGAACTGTTGAAGTAGCTAAAACGTCGAACAGTTGCTTGTCGTTATAGTTTTGTATGAGGATTGTAAATATAAGACGTTAGTGAAGATGAAGTCCTAGGTAACTGATCTGTTTAACCGAGAAAAGCGAAATATTATTACAAGGTACTTTCGGGCAGAAGTCAGAGGTTTACGACGAAGGGTAAAAGTTATTTCCTGAAATTTATTGGAATATGGCCACTGAGACATATTTCCCAACAGGCTCGATAGTTATATTGAAAGATAAAAGTACAAAACTAATTAAATGATTAAAGATTCAAGATAATAAAGGCATTTGTTATTTGAAACAGCAAATACCAAAGCGGTGCGACCATCTGACCTTCCTTTAACCTACAAGTCTGTAATCTAACGCTTTAAAACGCACATGCGCTAAGATTAAAATAAAAATAAATAATAGATAAGGTGCACATTGTTTGATAAGGAAACATAGTGGATCCTTCAAGAAACATTATTGTTAGAATGATACTAGGAATATGCATAGATTTATTGGAGCAAGTAATGAGTAAGGAATTAATTAAAATTACAACGTAATCTATATAGCGAGTTTATTGAGTATCTGGACTGTATATCACAAGATGTCACTTACACTACTTAAAAGATACATAAAAACATGAAAGAATCCACAAATACATAAAATTTCTCGCTAACCCGGGACAACAGAACGATTGAACGATAATAGAAAGATTGTTTATTATAAGTCCTTCAGGTGGAGACATGTCAGAACGGCGCTTTCGTAACACGTGCAGAAAAATAAATTTAAATAAAAACTTGAAAACGGAATAAAAGGGAAAGGGACGGGAGAGGAAAAAATACATACAATAAGAGAAACTAATGAGCGATAATTTGGAAGGAAAGTAGGGAGAAATGAGGTGGGTGGGGATGGCGACTTCCACGTGGCAACAAATCAATGACCCGCAAACAATTCCACAAAAATGAAAGAAAAAAAAAACAGGAAAATAAACGGGAAAAAAGTTGTGTACACATCTGTGCAAGAAACCTAAGCAAATGAAAAACAGATTCTAAAAAAAAAAAATTATAATCACCGATAGATGAAAATAGGCAGGATTGGAAATCATGGAATAAACCTAACCAAACAAGAAAAGTGGAATAGAAACATTACATATTATGAAACTTAAAAAATTCGAATTAATTTAAAACTGATAAACCTTTAAAATTTGATGTTTCTACTCTAAAACGAGTTTTCTGAAATATAACGCAAGTAAAAATAAACTGTTATATCAATATTTGTTCCATTCTTTTCACGTCCAATCAATAATCTGGAACTTGATGTGTCAGAAATTAACTATTTTTCTTACATATATAGTTTTATTATTTACTGATTACTACAAATGTCAAATAGTTATAACCAATTAAAATATTACGCATCCAATCATACAACTTTTCTTTGAGAAAAATGCCATTTTACGGAATTACAATGCCGAAACATTTGAGATCGAGTCTATAAAATAGGTTATATTCACACTAATATTAGAATGATTCGGATTTAAAAATAAATTAACCTCTATGTAGATAATTAAAATACAATTTAAATGATAATATGGACAGTTCAAGAAGGCGTGTAGTTTCAGAGTTATACAATAAAGTAATATCGAATACTTATTTTTCTACGCAACGGAGAACAATCTGATTTATTGACTTATTTTATTTTATACGAATCACGGTTTCCACATATAACATCAAATGCAGAGGAAGGAGAGGTTACTTTATTTCCATTATTAAAAATCGTACAACAAAAGCAAAAGGAATAAATTCAGAGTATAACATGTATGAATGGTAATTTTTTAATAATAATAATAATAATAATTTTTTTCTTCTGATTTTTCGGCTTTGTAATTCCGTAAAATAACATATTTCTCAATCTTGTCAAATACTTGATAAGTGATGAATAACATTTTTCTGTATTTATAAATCAATTGTTGCAATTTTTAACTTGGTAGATGTTAGTAACGTAGAGTGCTGCGGATAATTGTGGTTGGTGCCAAAGAATAAAAACAACTCGTTCCATAGTATAGGAGAAAACCAGGGGAAGTACATATATATATATATATATTGCAACTCTACACATTTTAAAAGTGTAACAAGATGGGGTAGATTTTTTTTTCATAGTCAAGACAAAGATTAGTAATAAAAAATTAAATATAAAAAAAAATACAAAGTTATAGAAATTTTCCATTTTTAGTTAATGTGTTATAAATAAAAAAAACTGGAGCGCGCATCAGATGACTTGTCAAAATAAATTTAAGAATTTCCAAATACAGAGATGGAAAAATGTTTAAGAATCAATTACGTTTTCCATAGAAACATGTGAGATTATACATTACATTTTGCCCATAAGGAACAATAGCAAGAGTGATGTAAGATCTCAATCACATGCTGTTTTCACAAAAAATAAAAATTGATATATAAATTAATAACATTGCAAAATATATTATAAATAAATAATATTGGAAAAGAAAAGTTAATTAAGTCCTTTACTATTTCATTTCATACATTAGAATAGGGTAAATGTTCGTTAAGTAGTTTTGTCTTGTAAAATAGATCGGAACAAATTTACACCATGAACATAGAAAAGACATCGTACATTCCGAATCCGCAGGAACTAAAAAATTAAAAAAAAATAAAATCTTATTCAGACAAATATTAGCAAAGAAATTTTTTGCGTCGGACTTTCACCCAAAGCAGTAAGGATATTCGTGTAATGTGGAGACATTTTTTGATAAATAAACATCTTGGAATCATCAAAAAATTTGATCATAAAAGTTAAAATATTTGACTTTCCAACGGTATGGTATGTATTATATTACTACTCTTATATTTGGAGAAAAAAAAATATTAAAAGGGAAAAATATTTCTCCTTTAGTTAATTATCAAATTCCTTCATAGTTTATTTTTATCTAGAGAGACAGTTAATGATTAAAAAAAAAAAAATTAAGAGGAAGACATTTTTTAAATCTAGCAGTTACGTCCGGTGGAAATATTTCAATGAGGATAAGGCTTGGCTTAAATTAAATATCATTGATGAATATATTGATAAAACGAATATAATTACATACTTGGAGCTACTTTCGAGAAAGCGCTAAAAATTAATAAAAATAATTATTTGGTGGTATTTCCGGAATAATCTGCTGCATTAAAACTGGCTTATGCCTATCTTGAATATGCTATTTCAGGATCGTAAGCCTTTTCCCTTTTAATACTTACCGAGAACATACAGATCATTTAGAAATATTGATTTTTGGACCAAGGAGATTTTACAAAGTGTATAACCGTTGAATAATCGGATTAAAAAAAAAAAAAAAAAAGGAGTGATTACGTTGAGATCACACTCCGACGCAGGTTCTTGAGCACTAACTTTTAAAGAGTAAGGGTGTGCCCCAGAATGCTCTTCCTAGCCTAGACTTCTAGTAGAATGGATTGGACCATGTTTTGACATGGTGGGGTCCTGCCCATTGGAATTCAAATTTGAAAAGCAAGAACAATTATTAACAAAATTTCTAAAATAATTAAAAAAATTATTATGACGCCGAAAGTTAAAAAAATACCTTAATAAAGAGATAAATTAAGAACGGGCTATATAACTATATAAATAATAAGTAAACAGTCAATACATTTGAAAAAGTGGGGGTATAGTCTCAGGAAAAGACATCCCTAACCTTGTCTTATGTTTATAATTATATTGAACAAAGATACAACTGTTCATTCATGAAGAAATTATATCCACTAAACGTCTATATAAAAATAAACTACCAAATCAAGATAAATTCAGCTCCCATCCCATGGTCAAAATCCGTACAATACCTAGGCCTAACATTAGACAAAGTTCGTACTTTCACACATCATATCAATAGAAAAATCGATACAGCCAAAAATTAATATATAAAATGCTCCCATACATCAACAAAAAATGCAATTTGAGCCCTCATAACAATTTAATAATATACAAATCAGTCATCCGCCCGTTAATTACAGACGCTTCGCCAGTCTGGAGCTCAACCTGCTTGATTAATAATAATAATAATAATAAAAATAACTTTATTCTGGGACTATGTCCCTTAAGAATAACAATGTTGTACAGTAAATATACATTTCAATGTGTCTGGCCGAGAGACCAATAAAATAAAATTTTATTTACAAATGTGTAAAAAATAAAAATAAGACCTATTTATATAGATATATAAAAAATATATGGAATATAAACCAAAGAAAAAAAAAAAAAATTGCTATAAAATAATAGAGCTAAACAATTTCAAAATAAATAAAATAAATGAATTAATCCATAACTCTAGGATTCTGATAAAATTAAAATAAAATGATCTTAAGTTGAAAGTAAGATAGTGAATTATCAATTTTACATTTAGTGAGCGTCTCTTTGGGATCTTAAAAGGTGTAGGAAAAGATGGGATTTGAATGAGAGAAGGGAAGAAGCATGGCGAATATGATTAGGTAGGGAATTCCAGAGAGATGCAGAGCGAATATAAAAGGAATTATCAAAAGATTTGGTCCTATGGGTAGGAATGTAAAGGTCAGAATGGCGTGATCTGGTTTCAAGTGAGTGAATTGAGGATTTGAATTGAAGGATATTGTGAATATATGGAGGATGTTGAGATTTAATGACTTGGTAGAGGTATGTCCCTAGAAAATATTGTCTACGTATGGAAGGTAGGAGCCACTTCAATTCGCTGTATAAGTGGGTTACTGGTGATCTCTTGAAGGTACCGAAGATAAATCTTATAAACATATTCATAATCCGCTTGAGTCTGTCATCAAGTACAGTCAAGAGGCCCCATATACCACGCAGCAATAATCTAAGTGGGGGAAAATAAGCGAGGAAACCAACATCTTACGGGTGGGAAGTGGGAGGAGGTGACGGGAGCGATGGAAGTACTTAAGAGTATTTATAGTTCGTCTGGATATTTGAGCAATGTGGGGTTTCCAGGAAAGGGTTTGGTCTATGGTAATACCTAGGTTTTTGACAGTGGAACTGAAGGTAATTGGGTGATCGTTTAGGATTAAACTAGGAAATGTAGTATTGGCTCTGAGGAGGGAATTGGAACCTATTAGGATGGCCTGAGTTTTCATAGCATTTAACTTTAGTTTATTCTGGGTTGCCCAGGCACTGATTCTTTCAAGGTCTTCCTGAATTTTGGTGAATGCTACTAATAACTCAGAAGGAAGGAAAGATAGGTAGATCTGAAAGTCGTCAGCATATAAATGATGGGAGCAGTGTAGGATTGAATTGGGAAGATCATTGATATAGGAATTGAACAGGAGAGGGGAGATACTTGAGCCCTGGGCCACACCTGCCGAAAGGGCTAAGAAGGAAGATAGAGGGTAATTAGGAATGGTAACAGCTTGAGTTCTGTTGGAAAGGAAAGACTGGAACCAACGGATTGTGCTATTGGAAAATGATAAAGATTTTAGTTTGGAAAAAAGGATAGAATGGTCAAGAGAGTCAAAGGCTTTTGTAAAGTCCAGAAGTATGAGCACAGTCAACTTTTTTTCGTCCATAGCAGTATGAATGTCGCTGGTAATTTTTAGGAGAGCGGACTGAGTGGAAAAGCCGGGACGAAAACCAGATTGGAGAGGATCAAGCAGTTTGGAATTTTCGAGGAACTTTGATAGTTGAGATTGAACTATTCTTTCGAGTGGTTTAGAAAGGTTTGAGAGGATAGAAATAGGGCGATAATCTTTAGGGGAAGTGGGGTTAAAGGTTTTATTAATAGGGTGTACAATTGCTTTTTTCCAGGAGGTAGGAAATACGGAGTTTTTGAGGGAAAAGTTATATATGTAGAGTAGGATAGGTAAGATTTCGGGAAGGCATAATTTTATTAATTTGACAGGTACACCATCAAATCCTATAGAATTGGTGTGGGATTTCATAACCGAGGAAATGAGGTCAGTCGGTGAGATATCGGAAAAATAAAAATTATCGGGATTAAATGAAGGAGCTAGCGGAGAGTCGGAGGGAAGTTGAGGAGAATCGTTTGTGGAAGCAGATGAGAAATATGAATTTAGTTCATCGGGTGAGACCTGAAATACTTCAGAGGAAGAGGATTTGCAGAGGGATAGTTTTCGAAGTATTTGCCATTTTGATTTGGAATCAGGTGCTGAGGAGAGGGCATCGTGAAAGTATTTAGATTTCGCTTGCCTAATTGCTGTCTGTGTCAGATTGCGGAGTGCCCTAAACGTTTGGTAGTCATCTGTCTGTCTGGTACGTCTAAAGCGTCTACGGGCTGCCTCACGCCTTTTTTGTAGATCTTTTATATCTTGACACATCCAAGGAGCAGGTCGACGACGAAAGGTAGTGGTTTTGAGAGGAGCATGGGAGTCAAGGATACTAAGTAAATTGGAGGTGAGGATGTCTACCATCGAATCGATGGAAGAGCAGGAATATATTTCATACCAGTTTAAGGATTCAAGGTCGGGTAAAATATTTTCTCGGGTTAGACTATCTAGGTTACGGAAAGATATAGTTTTGGGTAGGAACACTGGAGTTTGGAAATCATATGTTATCTGGATGAGGTCATGGATGATAAGAACGGAACCGGAAGTTGGGATGCAGATAGAAGTTTATGTCCTGAATCGATGACATGCAGGTCTAGCCAGGTGTCGGATCTGGAGAGGTGGTGAGTAGGGCCATATGGGACGATAAATAGATGAAGAGAAAAGAAGAGGTTTTCAAGATATAGTTTTTCACTGGAGTCAATGAGGAGGTTGGTGTTAAAATCACCACTAATTATGATGTTATTGTACCTGGGAATATATTTGTAAAGGAGAGATTCAAAGGAAGGATCAAAAGGGACCAAAGGAGGGCGATATACTACAGCATACAGGATAGGACGAGTGTTACAGGAGATTGTGACGAAAAGGAATTCGATATGAGGAGAATCGGAATTGAAAGAAACATCTAGGATACGGGATTTCAGGCTACAATGGATATACAGACCCACCCCTCCGCCAGTCCGGCCAATCCGGTCATGGCGGAGAAAGGAGTAATTAGGGAGGAAAACAGAAGAGGAAGGAATATAGGGCTTTAGCCATGTTTCGGTGACTGCGATAATGTGGTAGAAGTTGTGAGTGAAATATTGAAGGAATTCATCAAAATGAGCGGACAAGGATTGGGCGTTAACATGACAGGTGGTTAGGACATTAGGCATACCGGAAAGGAGGTGGGAAAGTAAACAGCGTGTGAAGGGAAGACGCTATGGAATCGACGAGATGATCGAAACCTAGTTTTAAAAAAAACATGAATGAATGAAATAAGAATAGTATAAAGTCCATTTGGAGGAAAACAGTAAAAGGAGGAAAACTCCATATCAAGTAGAATAAGAAAACAAAATAACCTTAAGAGAAAGATAATTGGTAAATAAATATTTCGGGAGAAAGAGAAAACATTAGTGGATGCCAAAATCGATTCCGGGTCACAGCCAGTAGGTAGACGGGTGCCTAGGAGTCAGCCGAAGACGTCCAGATCTTGGGCCTTGTCGATAAAGATGACAGGGTGTCCATCTTCCTTCCGGCAGCGCACTCTACCGCCAGCAAACCATACATACTTAATTCTTTTCTCCGACCTCTTCTGCCTGGCGAGCCAATTATATCAACAACTTGAAAGAATTCAATATCTATCAATGCGGATAATTAACAATTACCCCCGCTACACCAAAATATCATCAATGCTCTAGGACTTGCAGCTTCCCACAGTTAAACAATTTGTCCACACTTAAACAGCTTCATACTTCAGTAAAACAACAGTCTTCAAAAATCCATTAATAAAGGAAATTGGTAATTATAATAAAACTTCTCTGAAACGCTACACTCATAAGAGATTTAAACATGTGTTGTTTTAATTCCTAAATTTTATATTTTCAATTATTCAATCCATTTTCATACGTAGGTTTTTTGCGTAATCTTTCCTACCACAATTACCACATACCTAGTCATTTAGGCAAATAGATTATAATTATCAAATAAACAAAACATTTTGGTGATTGTAATGATGTCTCATCCGAAATCATTTGTAAGCATGTAGATAAACTTTATTTTCTTTCCTCGCATGAAATATGTTGTAGCCCACTAAAAATCTAAATTTTAGGATTCAGGTGCTTGGAATGATTGGATAAAAGGGCCCGCAAGACATTTTTGTTGAAAACCACTGCGATAATGAAATAAAAACGGAAAAGAACCTCTTACTGCAATAATTAAAGAGTTTTCACCTAATTGAAATTATCTAATTTTGTTTAAATGCTAATGATACTTGACTAAGCAGAGTCAACACCCTAACGAGGATAACCGTTAACGATAAAGGGAATCTTGCTAATTACACGAGTCCGTGCAGGGAGAACATCCAATATAATTTGCAGCCATCAGGAGAGCCTATCAATCTATATACAAACATAGAGGGAGAGAGGACTGCATAACTAATGACAACCTGTTGCCCTCCACGTGGATGGAAATCAAAGACCGGAAAATAGTTCCGAAAATGAAAAAGAGAATAAGACATTAAGAGGCTCAAAACAAAAAGGAAAAAAAAAAAAAAAAAAACTAAAGAAAGAAATGAAGAGACGAGGGTTAAGAAGAATGAGGGTTGCTAAAGTGAAGGCGATTAAATTGTGTTCCTTTTGTCCTAGGCTCGGGTGAGGTAGCGGGGGGGCTGAGCCTTTGTCCGCTCCACGGGTTAACACCTCCTCTGCTATTCCGTACTCTTTAGTCTCTATCTATCTTCTTTATCTACGCATCATTTCCTATCTTATGCTCCTATAACTACATTTAAATATTTCTCGATAATAATATATGTAAAGTTTGCTGTCTCACCTAGACCTTGATATCCGCCGATTAGTTTTAAAGAGAGAAACAAAATTATAAGAGTTTTTGAACCAAGAAACCGCGAATAATTATTAACCAAATTGAAACTGGCTCAGGTAGGCAGATCAGATTGGTACCTCCACTCCAGTGACCCCCTCGCCCTTTGGGTCAATCCATTCGAAATCGTCCAATCTTTGCCGCTCAACAATTTTGATTTTCATAATTTTTCCAACAACTATTATCGATCATTTCATAAATATTAAAATATTTAATAAAATAACAGATAAAATATTTTTCTGGCTGATAGTTTTTGTGTTGTAGCCGTTTTAAGTCAGCTTCGCGGCTGAAGACTTGTGTTAGGAAAATCATTCTGATTTTTGTATTTTTTTAGATATCAAATGAAATAAAAAAAATAACAGTAAGATCAGAATTTATTTAACATTTGTTGGCTCCACAACTCATTACCTAAAAAATGACGAAAAGGGTTTAACGAATTCCCGAAAATGAGGAATTTAGCGAGATAAAAGTATATAAAGGAATAGAGACTTACCTTTGATTATTTTTTCTAATATACCTCAGTCATAGTTCTACTTGCTGTAAAAATATCGATCATAATGTGCATATGAATTTTCAAAAATTCGTTTTTCGCGATGTTTACACGAAACATACAATATTACTCACGAAATCCTTTTAAGGATAGTTTCATCTGTTTTTACTGCTAAATATATATGTATAAATTATAATTTGCCATCATTCAATAGCTATAAATATTTATTCAGTACACTTTTTTTATTTATTTTTTTATAAGTAACCTTCGCTGCTACTTTTTAACATATATGACTTTTTTGTTGTTGTGGTTTTCTATGTAATTATAGGCCCCAAAATAAAACTAACGTATTTCATATAATTCAACATTTCTTAGTCATTGTAGTACAGTAAATTTGTGGCTTAAACGATGATAAATTAGAAAATTCATGCATTCAGAGTATATTTATACACTAAACTATATAAAGCAGTAAATTACTTAAAATTATAGTATATTAAATAGTAAGATAGAATCCTGTGATGAACCTTATACCTCTGCTTAGCTCTCCTTTCTCACAGCCCGATTTTAAAAACATCGTAAATAAAGATTTTCTGTATTTCAGAAGGGTCAGTCGGCCAATAAAAAAAAAATAAAAAAAAAAAAAAAAAATGTGGGGCTTCTGCTTTCACGCAGAAGATCGAAATGGAATTAATGGAGTGGAAACAGAGTGACTATTTTTTTTTTTCGCGACACGGCAAAGGGACTTCGTCCTCACCTTTTTTATTACTTTCACTTACTTATATATGGATTTTTTTTATTTTTAACATAAGTACAATTTATAAATATCAAAAATGTATAATATTTTATTCCTTGATTTTATTATTTATTTGATTAAATTTGTTTCATCAAATTGTTGTCAATTTTTAAAATATTGTAAAAAAAAAAAAATCTTTACAAGAATTTTTGTCAAATTACATTTGACACATAAAATGACTTTCAAAGTTTAAACACTTAATTTTGATTTTTCTGATGTCCAAATTTGATTTACTGTAGAAAAGCTTATAATTACATGTTTTGATTCTTAAAGATAAATTCTAAATTTCTTTTATGGTTAAGGTCGGTGATTTAATATTTATCATCAACATAAAATATAAAGACTACGAATATTTTAAGCTGAGTATAAGACAATTTATGTATTTATGAAATATATAAATAAATGACTTACCTTAATTTTCTATAGTAAGTAACAGATTTGTAACATTTATTTATTTAATTAGCTTGCCAGCATGCAGTACGAACACGAAGAGTATCATCTGAGAGACAAATACAATGTAACTGTGTAGCAAAAGCAATATGTTAATTGTCGTAGCCCGTAGGATTCTTAGAACGCAAAACAATGATTTTCATTAATATAGAATTAACTTACTTGTAAAAGTCGGGACATTAAAAAAACGTCGCGGTATGCGGGACAAATTTAGAAAAATCGGGACTGTGTCGCCAATAGCAGGACGTCTGGTCACAGCGATGACAGCGCCGTCCAGTGGCCAAGCGGTGAAAGAATTGCATAAAGAATTATTTTAGGTCTTTTCTCAATTGTTGTTGTTAATCAAATTTGCTCAACTTGCATATTTAGGCGTTATTTATCAATTCTAATTAGATGATGTGTCTTAATTTTTTAAATCTACAAAATTAAAGATACTTTAGAGAAAGAAAATTTAAAATATCTGTATTTAAGCCCCATCATACTATTTCAATCAGAATAAATCCTAAATGATATTAAAGCCCATTAAATTTTACATCGATATAGGGAGTTTAATCAAAATTGTTAGAGCCGTTTTTGAGAAAATCGTAAAAATGTGCTAAATGCATGGGATAAAGTAGGTCTTCCGGTCAGCCGATTTTAGTGAAAAAGTTGCTGTAACATCTCGGGCGTATAGTAGTCTTAAATAGGAATTTTCAGTTCCGTACGACTAATGGTTTTTGCGATAGATTTACAACATATACACAGAAACACAGACCTTTTATCGGGACTTAGTCATTTTGACACAGAAGATCCTGAAACGCGTATTTCCGTCGAAAACTGGAATTCCAAAATGTTCACGATCGCAATATATAGTATATATAGTAAGTGAAAGTAAAAATTTAATTGTTTTTTTTTAATTTTCTTGTTTGCATATACTCTGAAGAGTCCTGGGCAACGGAGGCTTATTAGATTCAGTTATGATAATTTTTCTACACTATCTTCACTATCGTGCAAGCCACATTGTTGATTTTAATAGGGGGCACTCTGAGAATAGATATTCGCCCGTTTGTGAAACGTTGTCACAATAATCGCAGGAAGGTGCATCAAGATTTCAAGGAAGTAACTAGGGGTAAATTGTCAATGTCCAATACGAAGACGGCATAAAGTTATCTCCTTTTTTCTCAAAATGCTAATGCTCGTCGTCCATTTTTTTATGTTTTCATTTATATTATAAATTTGTATTAATATTATAACTTTTTTTTTATTCATATTATGATTTCTTATTTATATTATTAATTTTTATTTTCATTGTTAATTTTTACTTTCACTTACTATATATAGTAAGGGGAAGTATTGCGATCGTGAAAATTTTCGAATTCCAGTTTTCAACGGAAATACACGTTTTAGGGTCCCCTGAGTCCAAATAACCGAGTCCCGCAAAAAGGTCTCTGTGTGTGTGTGTGTGTGTGTGTGTGTGTATGTGTATGTGTGTGTGTGTCTGTGTGTGTGTGTGTGGTAACTCCCGGGCGGAAACGGTAAGTCCTTTGAAACTGAAATTTCATATTTAAGACAACTATACGCCCGGGACGTGACAAAACTTTTTTCATCAAAATGAGCCTACCAGAAGAGGCACTTTATACCATGCACTTTGCATCTTTTTTCGATTTTCTCAAAAACGGTTCCGACGATTTTGATTAAACTCGCTATATCGATGTAAAATTTAATGGGCTTTAATATCATGTAGGTTTTATTAAGATAAAAATGGTCTGACAGGGCTTAAATGCCGATATTTTAAATTTTCTTCCCCTAAAGTACCTTTAATTTTGTAGATTCAATAATAATTTCTAGATTATCTTGTTAACGCTGATGAAAAACTGGTAAATATATAAATTGAATAAATTCGATACCCAACTAAAGGAGAAAACAGAAAAAATATTTTTTTAATGCAATTTTTCATTTTTGAACATAAGAGCAGTAATATACATGTATGATATACCATTGGAAAGCTAAAGATTTTAGAAAAATTATCATCTCATACACAAGCTTTTAAAAGTTAATAGAGAGTGATGAAAGGAACATAAAAAAAAAATCTGGTGCGGACAACACACGACTTTCACTTACATCAATTTGAAAAATCAATGAAAGAATTTTCAAATAGAGTTAGAGTTAAAAATACGTGGAACTATTAAAGAATTAAATAAATTAAATTTCTATAGAAACATGTGTTTGATTCAAAAATCTATTATATTATTATCTAAAATAATCAGTTAGGGATCACTAGTAGCTGGGTGGCTAGCGTAACAGCCTCCCACGCTAAAGGTCACGGGTTCAAACCCGCAGGTGGTCCTAGGATTTTTTAATGGGAGGAAAAAATCCTTAGTTACGCCGTCCTTCGGAGGGGACGTTAAAAGGTGGTCCCGAGCCTGTGCGATGTCAGGTACTCGTTAAAGATCCCTATCCTAATAAAACCTGGATAGGCAAAATTTAGGACTCCCACTGTAGCATCGTCCGATTAGCCTAGTAGCATAAAGTGACGTTAAATAAATAAACAACACAAAATAATCAGTTAGTTTTATGTTCATTTCATCACTCTCTATTAACTTTTAAAAGCTTGTGTATGAGATGATAATTTTTCTAAAATCTTTAGCTTTCCAATGGTATATCATACATGTATATTACTGCTCTTATGTTCAAAAATGAAAAATTGCATTAAAAAAATATTTTTTCTGTTTTCTCCTTTAGTTGGGTATCGAATTTATTCAATTTATATATTTACCAGTTTTTCATCAGCGTTAACAAGATAATCTAGAAATTATTATTGAATCTACAAAATTAAAGGTACTTTAGGGGAAGAAAATTTAAAATATCGGCATTTAAGCCCTGTCAGACCATTTTTATCTTAATAAAACCTACATGATATTAAAGCCCATTAAATTTTACATCGATATAGCGAGTTTAATCAAAATCGTCGGAACCGTTTTTGAGAAAATCGAAAAAAGGTGAAAAATGCATGATATAAAGTGCCTCTTCTGGTAGGCTCATTTTGTAGAAAAAAGTTTTGTCACGTCTCGGGCGTATAGTTGTCTTAAATATGAAATTTCAGTTTCATAGGACTTACCGTTTCCGCCCGGGAGTTACCACACACACATACACACACAGACACACACACACACACACACACAGACACACACACACACACACACACACACACACACACACAGACCTTTTTGCGGGACTTGGTTATTTGGACTCAGGGGACCCTAAAACGTGTATTTCCGTTGAAAACTGGAATTCGAAAATTTTCACGATCGCAATACTTCCCCTTACTATATATAGTAAGTGGAAGTAATAACTGATTATTTTAGATAATAATATAATTGATTTTTGAATTAAATACATGTTTCTATAGAAATTTAACTTAATTAATTCCTTAATAATTTCACGTATTTTTATCTCTAACTGTATTTGAAAATTCTTTCATTCATTTTAAAAATGGAGGTAAGTGAAAGTCGTGTGTTGCCCGCACCAGATTTTTATTCATACTATGATTTTTTTATTTTTATTATAAATTTTTATTTTTGCACTAGCGTCATTCATTTAAATATAGAGAATCTGTCTAATTAATTATAATTATGTTGCTCATGAATACTAACATGATTCATAATTCATCATCATGATCTATAATTCATTGTCCTCCCAAAATAAGTGTACATTTTCTTTTCTTCATCTCTATGTGAGTTAATTCTTTGTTCCTTTATTATTCTTTATGTTATATCCTTTTACATTATCATGTGTGCATTTTAAAAATAATTCGAAAAATGATAAAATAATAAATTAAACATTGTCATAATTATCAGCACGAAATATAAAAATACATTAAGAAGACATTCATTACACATTATTGAAATACATAAAAATATGGTATAACATAAAATTAGTTTAATCTTTATAATTAACATATGAACCTTGTAAACATTAAGAATACAAATAATGTAAGAGACTCTAATATTTTAATTATAATTTGTTTTATTTATATTATTATTTTTTATTTACATTATAAATTTTTATATAGATTGTAACATAACTAACAAAATTTGTGGAAAAAACAAATTATCAAGTTAAAATTACATACAAATTTGAAGTTTTTAATATCCTATTAGATCGACACTAATTGAATATGTTTCCTTACCAATATTATAAAAGTTTCTTATAGCCCTGCTACTCGCATCCCTTTGTCTTTCTTTCTTTTCCATTTTTTTTTAGGAGGAGAGGGAGAGAAAGAGAAAAAATGTTATCAGATATATTACAATTTGTTTCCGTATCGACTATAATAATAATGCTTTAAAATAACATTCATACAATGTTTAAGGGATATAGGGGGCGAGGTGGCTGAGTGGGTTAACGCGCGTTGCCGAGCAACCACAGATTACTAAAACTTTGAATCCAAATATTTACGAGTTCGGGTCTCGGTACTGGGGAGAGGGCTTTCATATCGGAACTTATCCCTCGCCCTCGCCCTCACCCCCAGGACCCGAGAAATCCCCGTATAGCCTTCAAAGGCGAGGTAGAGGTAAAAAAAAAAATTAAGGAATAGATAAAGGTAAAGTAAAATTACATAAAAATATATAATAAGAAAAATAGTATATAAATAAACGAAATACAAAAGTTACATATAAATAAAAAACAAACAAAAAAAACCCTTCCTTATTAACATGTTAATGTACTGAACAACGTTTCGGGGTCTATTGCCTGTCTCAAGGTGAAACCGCAACAGAAAAGGGTGTGAACATTAGATGAAAAAAACATAAAATATGATTAAAATAAAATATAATATTTTTAAATCAACATTGTTGTTTGGGAAAACATAAAAATATAGCATAATTCTTTTGATTACTTATTAACTTCTCAAAAATGGGTGGTATACGAACGAAAATGAACTATAGATTACTATAGAACAATTATTTGTTATGATCACTATGGAACAATTTGATTTTGATCTAAATTTTTGTACATATTGTTAGACTTACCAAGAATGCAACTCAAAGCATTGTACTATTTTAATTTAAATAACGTATAAAATTACAAAGTGATCGTTAATAATTTAAAACATTAGAACTTACTTTTGTTCTTGTTCTGTTGCTGCTTCCGATAGCGGATATGCCCTTCGACGTGGAACACTTCGTACTGAGGTTGATCGCTTTTGGACGCTGGGCGTTGCTTCAATCTCAGGAAAAAACTACTGCGTTCTTGACGAGTGCTAGTATCCCCTGAGAAAAGAAATAAAAATTATTTAAAAATTAATATATATTTTTACTTTTAGTTAATTGTTAATTGTGTTAAATGAAAATTGTTTACCCTTTAAGCTACATCATACCAAAATAAATTTCCTACAAAATGAAAAAAAAATCATTGAGATTGGTTCAGAACTAGCAGAGATATAGCGTTTTGAAATTAGCAGTGCTGATATACCATTTTTCTTTGAATTATTAATTGATTTTCGAAGAAGTTAATTGCCTATTAACGGCAATATAACGTTATACTCTAATTATTAGTTAATATAAAACCTGCCATGGCGAAGAAGCTCCAACAGTTTCAGAACGGCGTGCTGAGACGAATAGTAAGACATAGGACACTACAAAAAACTAAAACAGACATACTGCACTCCACTTTCGAACTCCCGACAGAGACTGACTACATCACTAGGAGACAGATTAAATTCTTTTACAGCCTACAATTTTGTACAAACCCTTTATTTCAGACTCTTTCTCCAAGAGGAAGGCCACAAAGCTGGCAACAATATGTAGGGAGCGTCAGCCTCCACTGAGGATTAATCGCAATAATCAATGAATCAAAAATCCGGTGAGCCCCGTCACAGGAAGAAGATTAATAACATACCTACGAAGAAGACATCTTTTCCCGTCTCCTCATCCATCTCTTAAAATGTACCATGTACAGTAAAAGAGATAGTCAACAAACCAACAGATCCGAGAATTTTAACCCAAAGTACGAGGGGCTTTAAAATAAAAGAAAAAAAATATTAGTTATTTGGAAATAATAAACCGTTGTGTAATAATTTGCTGAGTTTTCCATTTAGTATAAAAAAATATCTAAAATCCAAAATGTTCACCCTCCACCCCTAACAAAAGTAAGTAAAAATAATGTTAGACAAATAAAATTTACACCCTTTTGCTAAATGTGAAAGAAGGTATTTAATTTTAATAATGTTGTTTATAAAAGAAATATAAAGGATTTTTTTAAAAATATTTATTTATTGGAATTTACAACTGTATAACAAGTAATGCAAAAAGTAAATTTGAATGAAATATAAAAAGGCATGAAACACATGTAGAGAAGCTTCCCAATGGAAGCAATCTAAAATAAATAAAATATAATGGATAGAATGTTGATAGAGATAAATAAAACGTAAGAACGGTGAAACAAAAAAAGAAGAAAAATAAAAGGAATCAAGCCTCATTTTACAGAAGGATTAATTTGGAGCTGCTACTTCCAAAGTTGGGAAGTGGAGGGAGAGAGCGAATACATATCTCGAGAAGATGAGATTCTTTTGAAGATACAGCGAAACTTATTCCAGAATCCCTTTTCCAACTTTACCCAGGTATTGGTACGATTCTTGACCAATATTATGGATTGGTGTTATATGAAAAATGATATTACAAGAAGACAAGATAAGAAAAATAAATGTTGGTTAACGAGTTTTAACTATACAAATACAAACTATCATTAAAACAGTAACTCACACGCAAATACATTTTAAAACAACTGAAACGTAACTATTCTGACATGAAGTGAGTACAAAATACGTTTCTGAAAATTCTGGTGAGCGCAACACACGATTTTCTCTCACCTAATAATCTCACGATAAAAATTATTCTCTACGGAAATTACTTAGGCCCGGTTGCACGGACCGTGTTTAACTTTAACTTTACTAATCTTTATAAGTAAATCACGGGTTAGCAGAAATTCCATTGCACCAATCATACTTAGCCCTAACTCTAAATTAAGTGATGGTGTTAAGTTAATTCACCTTCCTACCTCGATTATCCGATGTCAATGTTACCTTCTCTACTGTTACTTCAGCTTTCAAATAGTTTGTGTCAGTTTCAGTTTGTTTTTTTCTGAATATTTTCGTGATATTTATCCTATTACACCGAAGAAAAATGAACACAATCTCTTCAGATAGAATACTCATCAACATCAGATGAAGAAATAATACAACTGGTAAATATACTTCCTAGGAACAAGGTTTACAAAAGTAAGGAGGAATCTTTTTGAAATTTAGGAAGATGTGGAATTCATAAGAAGGTATAGATTTCAAAAAGAAACAGTGCTAAATATGATTGACCTTTTTAGTATTAATGATTTTGCATCATATTCTACTTAACTTCAAGAGGTATTATGCTACTAGTAGTTACCAGCAGGTTCTTAGCGACATCATTAATATTGATAAATCTACAGTTTATAGAATTATTCCAAAAAAAGCCCTAAATATTATTGTAGCTGTAGCTGTCCTCCACAACATTGGTATAGAAACCCAGGACATCTACAACGTACCAGAACCAGAAGATTACTTTCCTGATGTTGTTTCACCATCAGAAATTATATGTGAAAGTGATATAGCTTTTCACAGAGCACTTGTCGACACAAATTTTTCAAGATCAAAGGAAATGGCATAATTTTGTATAAATTGCAATCTGTGTTATTAAATCAATTAACCTTTCCCTCTTTTGTTGTCAAGTGGTAATTTATTTGTTTATATTTATCAATAAAGTCTGATTTTTGTATTTTATTTACATATTTTTTTCCCCTCTAATTCAGTAAATTGATTAATAATAAAAATAGGTTAATTGGAAGAATGAAAAATGATAATAAATAATTTGTAGGTTTCTAAATCTTCCCAAAACAGTTTATTACAATTAACTTTAAAACGAGCCAACATTTCGAGGGCCTTCCCCATCATCAGGACTCACTAAAATACATCAAAAAATTATCAATTAACATTATAAAATAACTTTTTAAATATTAACTAAAAACATTACCAAAAATATGCATAACAATCTTACAAAAAAATTATATTTACCAGAAATTCATTTAAAATTTAAAAAATTATCCATTTTTGATTAAAATTTTGTCAAAAATTTATGTCATAAAATTGGTTTGTTTTTTAAATTAACACTAAGGAAAAAATACCCATTTAACTGACATATTCTTTGGCCCCTGATGAATTAGGGTCATACTATTTACTGTAGTAAGTATACACTGATTTATTATTAAATATAGGTCACTAAGGTAAGGTTTACAAATTTTAATTTCCCAATTGTAGCAAGAACTGCTTGTGAGAGGTTTTTTCAATCTGTTTTATAATTTATGGTATCTTTTATATTTTTGTTTATATATAGATTCGATTGTTTTTCTATATCCAATATTGTAGGTTTTTCAAAATCAAAATTGTGATTAAGCTGAAGACTGTGTTGTGCAAATGCTGTAGTGTTTATATTTTTACAATTATTGCTGTGTTGTTTGACTCTAGTTGTGATCTTTTTAGAGGTTTCTCCTATGTATATCTTATCACAATCTATACAATTTATTTTATAAATAACATTCAGTTTTTCGTGTGGTAAAATCTTTAATGTTTGATAAATGATTACTCAGTTTATTATGGTTATATAGCCCTAATTTTGTCTGTGGTGAATTAAATTCAACAAGTGTTCTCTTAATTTCTTTGGATAGATGAGGTATAAATTGCATTTTTTGATTATGGTATATATTTCTATTTCTTCCACTTATCATGTCTATATTTATCGCATTATTGATATTACCTATAATTGTTTTTTTATTATTTTCATTCTGGTAAAGATCTGTTATAGTTTTTTGTTTAGGTTTTACTATTTATTGTCATCAATTTTTGGTTTATTATTGATAAATTTATTATTATTAACGTTAAGGTTTTTTGTCCTGGGTTCATTTTTAATTTCATTGTACTTGATTTAATTTATTATTTTTTTCGAATACATCTAATAACATTTTATATACTATAGTTTTTATTCCATTTAGATACTCATTGTCTGTCTGGTTTCACAATACAATCCAGCTTCCTCGATATAGATCTTAAAATGTTTCATTATTAATTCTCAACGGTCAACTAATTATATCCATTATTGTATTAATATATATTAATCGGCAGAGTAAAACAATCATTTCAATATAACCTAACTGTCTCTGTCTAGAGGGTTTGGAGTTGTTAAATACGTCACGAATATGATGACGTCCCGCGCTAACCCATGTTAACTAACTCGAATTAAAAATTTGTGGGTGCAACTGGACAAAAACTTTAATCATGATTAGCTTTTAACCCGGGTTAGTTAACAGCAAAAGTTAACTTTAACACAGGCTGTTGGTGCAACCGGGCCTTAGTTTTATCCACCTATCAACACTCTATAAACCTTATAAAAAATTTTAACATAAATAAATTTTTTTCTAAAATTTTTAGCCCCAACGGTATTTTATATATCTATGTTATAATTCTTATGTTCGGAAAAAAAAAATTATTTAAATAGATATAATTTTCTCTTTTCTCCTTTAAATAGTTATCATACACACAACTTGCATATTTACCGATTGTAAAAAAAAAAAAAAAAAAAAATGTACGATATAAAGTGGCTCTTCTGGTTTGCCGATTTTTTTTTGAAAAAGTTACTGTAAAATCTCAGGCCTATACGTTTCTAAAATGTGAAACACGACTTCATCGTTTTCCAACTAGACATACACCCAGACCTTTTTTGTGCGTCACTATTCTAAACCTGTATTTCAGATGGTAATTCGAATACGGAAATTTTCACGTTCTCAATATATTCCCTTACTACCTCCTAGTCATGCAATAAATATTGTCACAAAGAAATAGAAGAAGAAAAGGAAACATATTTAAATATTTCAACAAAAAAATTATTTTTTTCAAAACATTTTTGGGGAAATAAAATGTATATCAATATAGAATAAAAAAAAAAAAACAGCTAGTCCTTACATAGCTCAGGACTTTAAACATGAATTTAAGGACCATAAAACCTTCCCCGGACATGGAAATACCTCGATGGAAGAGTAACAGACCAATCGTTGACAAGACAATGTCAAGATACTCAAAGAAATGTCCATTGGAAGCACATAATTGTTTCCTGGAACTCTTAGAGAATTATAACAACTTCTCTGTTATATACACGGACGCTTCGAAAACGGAAAATAGTGTAGGTTGTGCAGTAAAAATAAAACAGCAACAACTCCTTTTCAGCTTGCCAGAAGAGTGTTCTGTTTTCAGTGGAGAAGGGACAGCCATCCTAAAGGCTCTCCAATGGCTTACTGGATCAGAAACAAAAAACTGGATCATTGCTGCAGACTCTAGGAGTGTATTGGAAGCCCTTGGAAATACGTCGTGGCCCACTAATTCCATCATCAGGGAAATATTGAACACTTGGTGGGATCTTAAAAATAAAGGCATAACCGTAGTCTTTATCTGGGTTCCAGCACATTGTGGTATTCCAGGTAACGAAGAAGCAGATAGAGCCGCCAACTTGGCCAGACAAGGCAACACATCTGAAAGCACAGTACTGGAAGAACTCACAGTAGAAGATTGGATCAGAAAATTGAGGAAAAATCTCTTCAAAATCTGGGAAACAACGTGGATAACAGGACAACATAAACTATTGGATATAAAAAGAGACACCAAAAAATGGACCATGAGCACGAGGATTTCTAGAAAAGGGGAAATCATTTTAGACCGGCTCCGTATAGGACATTGTCAGTTTACCCACGGTTACCTTATGAGAAATCTGCATGCACCCACCTGCGAGTATTGCGATAATGTTCCAAAAACTATTCAACATCTATTATTAGATTGTATCCTTTTCGAAACATCAAGACGTAATATTAAACTAACAGAAACCCTAAAAGATATATTGAATGATGATGAAGACAAGGTGAAAAAGTTACTGAATTATTTAAAATAAATCAAGTATTAGAACCAAATATAGAAAAACACAGTTGCCAATGACCCTGTAAGGTAGAGGAAAAAAAAAAAAAAAAAAAAAAATGTATCCTATGGGCCGCTACACAGCAGGGATTTAATCTCCGTGGCTATACATCAATAGCAGCACGCAGCACTTATTGAGGAAAGCACTCAACTGCTCGGAATAGGGATTGTTTGAGGCTTTCCAAGTTATGGTGTGCTCTGTGGCATGCCATCCTCTCCAGTTCGGGCTAAAGTTGGTAATTTAGTGGGTTTAGATCAGGGTTTCTTGAGGGCCAATCCAAGCCAGAGATGAACACTGGAGTGTTCTTTTGCATTAACTGCTGAGTTGACCTGGCCTTACGAGCTGGAGCGGAATCCTGCTGGAAAATCCTCTAACTTTCAGCAAACAGAGTATCATTTAGAGGCTGGACAACAGGTTCCAAAATATCGTCCTGATAGTTTTGAGTATTATTCACAAATAACACCAAGGTGGTGCCACCAAATCAAACTCCTCACCAAACCATCACTGACGACATTGCAAACAGGATTGCTATACCTATCCAAATTTACTATTGTATATGCAATAGTATTATTGGCCATCGAAATGTTGGGCTAAAGACAAAGTTCCACATTTACAAATCTGCATACCTCCCCACTCTTAGCTACGGGAGCGAGACCTGGGCAATGCTGTACAAGCAAATAAGCCGAATTACTGCAGCTGAAATGAGGTATTTACGTAGGGTCGGAGTAAAAACGAGAAGAGACTGTGCAAGAAATGAAGGAATTAGAGGGAGTTGAAAATTCCTGCACTGAAAACCACCCTCGAGAAGCGACAGCTAAAATGACTCGGCTATGTTTGTCGAATGAATGAGGACCGGGAATCCAGAAAAGTGTTGGAAGCACGAGAGGCCGCACAGAAGGCCTAGGATTTTATACGACGGATATATCCAGAGGATCGGAGGGAAAATACTGCAGAAACTAAAACAGCTCTGCAGAGATCGTGAAGCTTGGCGACGTTGAATCGAGGCTCCTCCATGCTAGTAAAGGCACATAGGAGGAAGATAAAGAAGAAGAAGTGGTGAAACCAAATCAAACTCCTCAAAAAACCATCTGTGAGAAGGGTAACGATATTTTCCACTCTTCTCATGAATTCCTGGGCTTCTTTAGAGCTTTGTGCGTAAACACGATCATTTTGGAGATTAAAATTTTCTTGGATTGTAAACATTTTCCAATCGCTAAACAAAATATTTCGATCAGGATCATTAGTGTAACGGCCAAGGAGCACTTCAGGTCTATCCAACCTAATTTGTTTTAGGAAAGTGGTTAGCCTTTGTCCTGTCATTCTTCGAAATGCATCCATCCTTAGGTCACTTTCAATATGCAAGACAGTGATCTGACAAATATTTCCATTTCCAGAGACATGATTTGTTGTTTACGGATGGGATTTCTCCTCATTCGGGGGACATGACAGTGCGAGGAAATTCCAGTCGAGGTCTGTCACATACTGATAGGGTCTCATTATGTTCATTTATAGTGCGGTACACGAACATACGGCTGATAATCAAGGGTTTCAAAGTGTTGAAAATCTCTAACCTACATTTTTCAACTTTGTGTAAGAAGACCACATCTTCGGTTTTCTTTATCACCCCACTCCATGTTAACTGAGCGAAAGAAAAATACAATCTGATTGGGATTATTACCCAGACAGATAAAGAAAATAATCGGATAGAGGTGAGGATTATCTCAAGAATACCCAATTCGACTTTTGTAACAGTATTTATGATAGAACTAAGTATACCCGTATATTCCATCCATACGTAGGTGAAATTAAAAAAAAAAATATTCAGACAGTAATATCAACATTGGTACTATATGATAGAAATCACTCTAAACCTAAGACTAGTTATTTTCAATCGTTGATATGTTTTTAAAAGGATCTTATTTCAGTAATAAAGATTTTATCTAATAGCATCGACGCGTCGCGTAATTATACTGATTGACGTAGATTAGATTTTTTTTTTCAATGCAGTGCCTGCAACAGCGTCATTCATTTTAATATAGAGAATCCGTATAATTAATTATAATTATGTTACGCATGAATACTAACATATAATGCATCTATAATTCACCGTGCTCCCAAAAAAAGTGTGCATTTTCTTTTCTTTATCCCTATGTGAGTTAATTCTTTGTTTCCTTATTATTGTTTATCTTATATCCATTTACTTTATCATTACTACATTTTTTAAATAATTCAAACAATGATGAAACACAAAAATAATAAATTATACACTACCAAATTATCTTTACGAAATTTACAAATAACTTAAAAATACATTCATTACACATTATTAAAATAGATAAAAATATGGTATAACACAAAATTACTTCAACCTTTATAATTAACATAGATACATTATGTACAATAAGAATATAAATAATGTAAGAAACTCAGATATTTTAATTTATGTTATTAAATTTTATTCATTCGACGTTTTCTTAATTAGATGTTTTCATCATCAAAATAAAAATAAAACGTATCTGCTAGGTGAATCGATTTTTCAGTTCAATTATGAAATAATGTTTAACTTTACTTAAAATTAAAATTAATAAAACACGTAAGCCAAAATTTCACTTAATGCTCAGATATAGATAAATAACTTTTTATTTTATATTTACAAATATATAAAAAATCGTTTTTGTTTTTCTCAAATTACAGTAGAACTAGTAAATTTTTTAATAAAAATCCGTCCACTTCATATAAAAAATGTTTTTTACTGACTGGTCATCAAAATATAAAGGACAGAGCCTTTAAAGATCAGTACAATAATTAATTGCAGGAATTGGATATTTCCTTTACTGTAACTTGACCTCGAACATTTAATTTACCTTCGATAATTGAAATAGGTGCAGAATAATGAAGGCCTTAAGAGATAATTACTGTTGTTATTCAATTCTGCTTCACTCTGAAGTGTTTTCGGAATCTATCTAACGATCAAGAGGTGCCCAAGAACAAAGTACTGTTGCAAAAGTTATTGGGGAAAAGTGGAATTTATCGAAGGAGCTCAGGAGGTATTTTCAAATGGGCGAGTAAAGTTGTTGGGCTCGGTGAGGAACGGATTCCGAGAAAGATGATATTCGCTGATCTTATTGGTGGGCTTCCGAAAGATAGGCCGAAGCGTTGATGCACTGTGCGGAAAACTGCTATTTTAGGAGTGCAAAAGTCAAAATTCGAAAATGCGATTAAAAGCCCAATATTATTACAGATGTATACACTTGAATACAAGTGTCTTGAGAAATGAAAACGAGTCCCTCTAAAGAAAACATCCTTTATTAGCAAGTAATTACTAACAGACCGTAATGCGTATTGATATCTCAGTTCGACTCGGACCTCCGTTTAGATAGGTTGTGAAAATTTTGATTTTTTTTAAAAAATTATAATCACAAATGGCAGCTTCAATTGAAGATAACATATACAAAATTAATAATTAAAATACGATGGTACATATGAATGTGGTAATTTGGGAAAATTTACTTTCAATCATTCCTACACTCTAGGATTCACCTGGAATCACTTTGATTCCAACAAACACTTTTTTTAAATGGACTGTTAAAACAATTTTTACAAGAATCATCTGCGGCTATTTGCGGCATCGATAGTTACATATATTGTTCATATAACATATGAATCCTTTAATTTACTTGTATTTCTTGATCTTTTTTTTTTTTCAAACCCATACCTACCTTCTCTCAATTATCACTCAATAACATGAGTTAGCTATGGGTATTAATTTTTGTATAATTTTGTTATTTTTTAGATAAAATAAAATTTGTTTTTCTAACTTGTCCCATATGCAACCTACGTTATGATATATATTCATTAATCCCTAGTAGATATCTTCCACCTATTGGGTGACAATTCAATATAAAAAAAAAAAATTGGTTCAAAACTAGATGGAAAACATTTTTTCTAAAAGAGATTTTTTTTTTTCATTTTCAAGAAGATTTCTATGAAAAACAAACAACCAACTTGTTGGTTGGATTGGCAATGGTGATATTACGCAGTTCAATATATTTTTAGGGTGAATTCAAAAATTGTGAAATATTTTTGTGATCATTATGAATTTTGCACTCCTAGAAAAGCTGTTTTCCCCACTGTGCGTTAAGGCTGGTCTCGGGGGCTTGGGCTTAAACGGTGAACATTGGACGAGTCAGCGGAATTTGTTGGTATCGGCATCGAACCTTCGGGTTCGATAAGCCTATTATTATTATTATTATAAGGGCAACCACTTTATAGAGGTTGAGTACGGGAGGGTTTTTCGACCACTTGGTCAATCTACGCTGATATAACACAAGGAATAATTATTCTACCACAGCCGGGACCGAAACTGCAACCTATAGATCTACTAGAAAATTAATTTATATGCATAGCAATAAATAAACCAAAAAGCTTACGAAAGACGGACCAGCTTATTCTAAATTTATATTCCAGGAATATGACCAAGTTGAAAAAGCTTTTTCTATTCTCCGCTATTTCTTAACATATTTCAATTATTCCTTTTTTGTTTTGTTGGTAATTTAATTCTACATCGATAACCAATAAATATAAGCCATAACATGGGTCCATAAAATAAAACTCTGTTTAAATTTGATATTCGTACAGACGAAAGATAACTTTTTTTTCCCGTTAATTCTGTTCTAGGTATGTTGAATTACATATTTTAAATTTTCTAGAATTTTCTTTGTTGTTTTTGTCCTTGATTGATTGCATATATTTGTTGCTGAAAATAATAAACCAAGAAGGGTTTAAAAAAAAAATAAAAACCCAGCAAAAAAGAGTAACAATAAAATTCAATAATAATAGGCTTAGAGACCCGTAGATTTGATCCGAATTCCAATTAAATACAAAATTCTGAGGTAGCGACGTGGTGTAATAGATAGAGCACTAGTCTACTGTTCTCCGGATCCTGGGTTCGAATCCAATCTGTGGCAAAATAACATATATTCTTTCATTTTAGCCGAGGGAGGGCCCTAGCGTCTGGAGAACCACCTGGGGCAGACCCAGCCTTCATACAGTGAGTACCGAAAAAATGGGGAAAAACCTGGCGGCTGTGTGTAATCTCGGCCTAGACACCTCATTGAATGGCCGCTAGCTAAGAAACAGTGCAAATCTGTATATGTACTAAGCCCAAAAGTTGTAGGGGTAAAGGATTTTTTTTTTTCTCTTTCACTGAGCCTTTAAAGTCGCCAAGATGCTATTGACAGAATTATACGGGTAGGGAACAAGTTCCATAGGTCCGCGTTGAATAACCTTCTAAATTCACCAGTGGCCTCATCTCTCCTTCGACCAAATATTGTATGTGTTACCTTATTCAAGAAAACCTTAAGGCGTTGTTCCTTTTTCCAAGAGTGCCACCACGCTTTACATCGGAATAGAACCGTCGGGATGATAATAGTTTTGTATATTCTAAACATCGAGTTTGTTGATTAAAACGGGAAGCTAAATAATTTTGCAACTGAATAATAATAATTATAATGAATAATTATTATTCACTCCTGAATTTCCAATAAACTTTCTATAATGAAAAAAAATTAAACAGGCTATACAAGGAAAAGGGACTAATACAAAGAGTAATGGAAAATATTAAAATAATGTGTAATTCGATATGACAGGAACAAGATGTATCCTGAATATACATAAATATTATGAAAGCAAGAACTACAATGTTGACTGTATTACGCTTTTAGAGCCATATCGTTGGAAGAAAAAGTAATTTGATGAATAACGACATAACAGAAAAATATATAAACATGAAGAATTAATATATAAAATATATAAAGAATAAATATATCGTCCTGGAGGTATAGTTTTTATGTGATACGCCATAATTATTTAAGTGGTGTTAAGAGTTGTGTACGATAGCCACTACATACAATACGAGTATATGACATCACCTTATTTTGATTCTTTTGGGTGTAAACTTTAACTTGAAGAACTTTACTAGAAGTTTTATCCCTTGTAACAATTTCACGTGGATCTTAAGCTTGCATTGTGTTAATAGTTGTTACTGCAACAGAGTTGGTTATAACACATGACAAGTTAAAATGATATTTCAGTTCATATAAAGATGAACTTATGTTCTAGAAAACTTTATTTTATTTTATGTAATTTGACTTTCCTTTTGTTTATATTGTAAATATTGTATTAATGAGATCCTGTAGCACTATTATTATTGTCTATTATGACAAATTGTAATATATACAAAATGAAAAAGAACTTTATTATAGAAAACTTAATTTTCTCTTTAAGGCACAAGTGAATTAAAGATCTTCCATAATCTTCCAAAAGGAAATAGAAGTCTTCCAGACTAAATCTCCCTCCCTTCCCCCCAGCCAAAAAAAAAAAAAAAAAAAAAAAAAATTAAAGCAAGTCCATTCACATTTTATGGATAATCTAAAGCAAATAATTAAAAAAAAAACAACTAATAATAAATAAATAAATAAAATTGAGGGAGTTTATCTGAATGATGAGCCATAACATAAGCTAATCCATCTAGAAAATATTGAATTGTAAAAGAAGTTGGTAGCCTTTTTCAATATTTCAATCTAATCTATAAAATCAAGTTTACTTGCTCAATAATGTTTACATATTATAAAAACGCTGCAGATTATTAGACAATGGTTTATTATTTTCAAATAACAATATTAGGGTATAACTGTTTATATGGCTGTTTATAGGCATTCATGTAATATGAAAAGCACTAATTCAAAATATCATTTCATAACACTATCACTGGTTTCAAAACTCAATATCTCAGCTAGTTGTTAACCGAATTAAATGATTATTTTTTCATTTGGTCCAAAATTTAATTCTCTATCAAATAGCACTAGAAGCAAACATTTTGCTATTTATTTATTTATTAGGAGAAACAGTTTTTTTTTTTTTTATTCGTTATTCGGATTCTACACATATTGAAACGTAAGCTCTCAAATTTTGAGGAGGGGTTATTTTTTTATTTATTTTTTTTTTTGGGCTATTACAGAGGTTCATTATTAAAAATAATAAACCGAAAGCACTTATACAGGACTGCGTTACTATTTCCTTTTCTTTTCTTTCGATTTTCATACAAATAATTCATATAAAATTTCCTGAATCCAGAAAACCTCACATTTTATCTTTATCAGCAATAATAACCGAGTTATCAGGGAATCACATCTCTTATAAGTTGTGGCTGGACCATATAATATGATTTTTTTAAATATTTTTTTTGCACTTGGTTCATCGCGTTTTCTTGATCTCGAAAATATTTTCGATTTTTCTCTATCTTCAATAATAACCTACTTTTTATGTACTTACATCTATTATAATCTGTTATTTGAATATACACATGAATTTTTATTTTTGTTTATCGCGTTTTACTGATTCTAAAAATTAATACATACTTTTCTCTATCGTCAAAAATAACTGAGTTATGAGCGTATTTATGTGAAAATTTCAATTTTTTTCTTTTATAAAATTATTCGCGATTTTTTGGTTAAAAAACACGAATAAAATGTTTTTTCTATCTTCAAAAATAACTGAGTTCTTGAATAACATCACACTTAATCGACCGCCATTTTAAAACTAACCAGCTGATATCAACGTCTAGGTGTTAAGATCATCTTTGAATGGACTAGTATTTTTGTGGCGAATTTCAAAAAAATTGTTCCAGTAGTTTCGGAGAAATGTTGTAAACGTAAGCTCTCAAATTTTGAGTAGGGTTTATTATAATTTTGTTTTTTTTTTGGTCGATTACAAAGGTTCATCATTAAAAATAATAAACCAAAAATGAATGAATTAAGGTGCTTTTATGCATCAGTTTTAACCGAGATTCTTCATCTTTAAGTGGTATTTTGCTTGCTCGAAATGGAAGAGAAAAAAAATCCGCGGCACAGACAGTTAACAATATTAGCAGTGTGTATGGCGATGATGCTTTAGGAGAAAGCACCGTCCGTAAGTGGTTTGCTCGGTTAAGAACCTGAAATTTTGACTTGGAAGACGCAAAGCGCTCGGGTCCTCCTTCAACTGTTGATGATGACCAAATTATCTGAAAGATGGCAAACATGTAATAGATGAAATAAGGTCATAAATAAATGATAAAAAATACTTATAAGATTCTCAAGTTTTTATTTAAATCATCAGTAAAAAACACTACCAACTTAGTTTACAACACAACATAAACAAACACGTATCAAGAAGGAAATATAAAAAAACTTACTTCATGAGACAAACAATTTTTCGTCGTAATTAATAACATTATATATTTTGTGAGCTAAATAGATATTCAACTCAAGAAGCTGAAACGGACTTGTTATTTCTATATCTCAGTTTCATTTAAGATAATTAATGCTATCATTAATGCAGACAGTACATAATATATGCGACTCCACAGCGAAAACGTAATTAATTAAATAAATAGTTTAAATATTAAATTAGATGATCTTTGAGAAATATTCTTACCTATTCTGCAAATTGTATCATTGCCGTTAGGAGGCTTCAAGTTCTGTTCAAGCTCAATCCTGTCATCTTTGTGAGTGAGATCAAACAAAGATTGCCCGAGAAGATCATTCTGTCAAAATAAAAACCAAATTTTAGACAATTTTAGAACAACAGTAAAAAAAAAGAAAAAAAGAAGTAAATTAAAGAAAATTAATCAAACCAAAATAAAATTATTTGACATATTTTAATCAGGGTTACAGCATTTATGAGAAGGTATAGCTGTAGTGTTAATATATATAGTGTGGACAATATAAGATAAAAAGGATAGTTAAAGAAAAGTATGTAGGATCTTATGAGAAAGTCAAACAATGTTGAGATGTAGAAAATATTAAGATAAAAAAGTTGAGTAAAAAATAAAAATCTCTAAAATAATAATATTTCAAATATCGTGAAGGTCTCTCATCTGATAAAATTTTATGCAGGTTTTGTTACAACGCTAGTCAACCCCAACAACAAAAATCTTTACAATTAAAACAGTTTACGACTACTTTACCTATCATCTAAAACCAATAAATACAGCTAAAACGTAGAACTTAACGCTTTCCCAAGTTGTGGTATTTCCTTAGTTTTCAATTTATTATTTATTTAATAATTTTCATCTATTGTGTTCAGAAGGTTTGAAGATTATCGCAGATAATAAGAAAGTTAATAAAATAATAAAACAACTAAATAAATTTATTCCCAATTTTTATTCAGTATTTTAACCTAAGAAATTGATTTGACCATTTTTAAATATAGTTATGCTTAAATATCATGAATATATTTTACTGAAGTTTCAAGGATTGAAGTCGTTAAACAATACTAGCAAAATAATAATAATAAATAAATTAATAGCTATTCATCGACAAAGAATTAACCAAAACTAATAGTCATATTCGGTTCTATACGATTATAAATATGGTGGTTGAGGCTGATCCTGATGTAACTGTAATACCTCAATCCGGACAAAACTCCGAATTAATAAGTTTGTAAAAACTCCATTAAGCCCATCATTTTTGAAGTTTGGATTAGCTGATCAACAAACCGTTATCGATTGACTCCCATCTCATTTTCCTTCTCCCCTTTTGTATATTCTCGCTGTCAGAACACGGACTTCGTTCAAGTCACTTAGTTAAGAATGAATGGTTTTATCAATGGTTGTGTTATTCCAGAATAGCGTAGATATATGGCAACATTTTTCTTAACCTTTTTTGCGCTAGAAAAAATAAAGAACAGTTGGAATAGTTTTTTTCATGTCGGATTAAATATGTTGAATAAAACACAAAATATAGACTTAGGTTATACAAAACTCTTTCGCTTTCTTTCGTCTTTTTTACTTTCACTCAAATATCAATAGATGAAATATATGGAAAGGGAAAGTATTTTCGAATTCGAATTTTCAACGGAAATACACGTTTTAGGGTCTCTCAAGTCCAAATTGCCAAGTCCCACAAAAAGGTTTGTCCGTGTGTGTGAGGTAAGTCTAGTACGAAAACGAAAAGTCGTACGGAACTGAAATTTCATATTTGAGACAACTATACACCCGAGATGTCAAAGCAACTTTTTCATTAAAATCGGCTGTCCGGGGAAATGCTATTTTATACCATGCATTTCGCACTTTTTTACTATTTTCTCAGAAATGGCCCTAACGATTTTGATTAAACTCGCTACATGGATGTAATATTTAATGGGCTTCAATATGCTGTAGGTTTCATTCTGATTGAAATAGTCTGACACGGCCTAAATGCCGATATTTTGGCATATTATAATTGGTCTTCTTCTAAAGTACCTTAAATTTTGTAGATTTAAAAAAAAATTAAGCATATCGTCTTTTTAGAATTGTTAAATATCAACTATCGATTGTAACAACGGAGGTAAGTGAAAGTCGTGCGTGCACCAGATTTTTTGTTTATTACTTCAAATGTTATAATGAGTAAAATAATTAACAAAGTTTATTAAAAATAATTTTTGTATTTTATATTTTTATATAGAAGACTTTCAGTACATCATTAGAAACGAATTTTATTACATTCTGAAAGAATTCAGAGATATGAAAAGTTTTAATTAATGGAAGAAGAACTCAGAGAAAACTAAAAGTCCGATTTATAAAAAACGAGCTGGAAGATGTGCTTTCATGTTTTCCTATTAAAAAAAAAAATAAAACAAAAAAGCCTCACATAGTTTAGGGTCTATTTTAAGACTTAATTAATCTTAATGAAAGTCAGAACTTCCATACAACCAGCGGATACGCAACGAAATCAAAACGAATAGTTGTAAAGGGTAAAATACCGAATAAACATCCACCGTTTTATAACAATTCCTTATTCAACTGAAATGGTTGAATATTAAGTTTTTTCGTTTATTGAAATTTAAATCTGTATTTATGAATTACAATAAGCAAATAAGGAATCGGACACAACACTTGGTAAAAAAGGATTGTGAAGGAACAATTTTCAGAGCTTCAATGACTAATTTAATTTATAATGTCCTTTTCATCTCCGAGAAGTATCAGAAATACATAAGGATGAAAGGTCACGGACTAGGGGTTTGAGTGGTCAGGGACGTTGGAATTAAATGAGGCACATCAATTACTGTAAATTTGACGGGCAACAAAACACACGAAAATAATTAAATTCATTGACCAAATCATTTGGCTACAATTTATAACCATGAACATGTGTTATAATGCATAGGATATAAGATTTAACCTAGAAATAAAAAAAATATTTATATCAGTACTTATTATCTTATAATTCAAATATTATTCAACAATCAAGGAGTTTACGCCAAGACAACCCTAATGTAGATTTAGGGGTGATATTTATTCAATATTCAGGGCATCTAATTTAAAGAAAATTAATCTTTTAGAGGCGATCGCACCTAAATTTTATCAAAGCAAAGAAGACGAGACAGAAGATTTCAATACGAGAAGCATAAATAATGGCAGATTCGTCACCAGTACAATCATGTAGCCGAAGAAACCAACATTGATGAAGGTACAAAACATTTCAAAGCAATAGCATCTAGAATTTCCAACTGGCAAGAAGCTTTTGGATCAATATTAAAAACAAAAAAAAAACATAACGACGGAACATCCGTTTGAAAGATATTTTCAGCACATACAGATAAAGACTAAAAAGGGATTTTTTTTTTAGTTTTAAGACAGTAAGGGTGGAAAAAGGGCTGATATCCGAATGGCTCAAGAAGTAACTGAAGAGAAAATGAGTGAAGTAGAGAAAACATTTCGTGGGCAGATAAAAAAGAATAATTGTGTCTTACAGAGTTATTACAATTTTAAAAAATAACTTTTTTTCTTGAAACAGGGGTTTTTATAAAAACAGAACCATAAAACCTGTTTAAGTCCGTAAACTGCCTAAGTAAATAGAACTATTAAACTCTTCTTTAAGTTTGCATCAAGTTTACATCTAACCAGGAATCGCAGCATAACGAAAAGTTTAACCCGCATACTAGTGCTACTAAATATTTTTAAGAGCACTTATTACCCAAACATTATACTCTGATGTTCTGTCAATTGAATTTCGTCAGGCTTGATGAGTTCCGTTCCGAGTAAATTTGCTAATTGACAACAGACCACAAATCTGACTCCATTATCATCAAATCCAAACAGAAATCAAATCCAATATTTCGATAGATTAGTTCATCGGGTCCTAACAATTTTTTTTTCGTGGACCAATTCATCCATCAGTCCAATGGCAAAGACCCCGTAAATTCAAAAAACTTTACTAAGTAAAATTTTAATTTCAATCCAAAGCGTATTAAAACATCACCTTCCATAACGTTAAAAACAATCCTAGATTTTAATAAAAAAAATAAAAAAAAAGGAAATTGGTTAAAAAATCTTAATATTTTCTAAAATTATATAGTATAGTACCTATTCCAAATTGATTTTAAGGTGCATTCGACAAACAGAAACCTTTCGATGTTGAAATGATGGATTAACAATTAAATGACCGCAGTTTAAATAAATTGTTAAGATAATCCAAGATGGTGTGTACTAGATTCAGGCTCTAAGAACTGACCCCATCCGCAAAACATTATTCTTAAAGAATTACTAAAATTTAAAAATACAATATAGGCATCTATTTACTATCATTTGCCACTGTTAATTTAATGAGACTGTGCAATGCGATAGTTATTTTTGCTACAAGCTAAGGCTTTTAAGGAATTTTTATCAAGATAATTTAATACAATTTTCCAAAAGCATCTGGCGGAACCCCTGGACATCGTCTGCGAATCACTAATTGGGAACCACGGGATAAGTGGACGGAGATCAGATTAGGATAATTTATATTTTTAATTTTTCAGATAGGAATGCTCTGCAAAAGCCAATAGAGAAAGAAAGGTAGACTAAAATCCAAATGCTTCAACATTAGGTCGGTTCAGGTTTTATTGAGTGGGAAAGTAAGTCCTTTCGGGTTTCAGGGGGAAATAAAACTCAACGTATTATAGACATAAAATTTATTTTAATCTACAATATATTGACCATTATTTAATATGACTTTTTGCCATCTTTCCACTAATTGTATAGTGCTATGCTCAGGGAATGGCTGGAATTTATTGTTAAAAAAATGATCCAAAAGGTTTTTGATGTCCTCTTCCTTTTGGAATTCCTTTCCTTTCTTTGAGTTCTGCAGAGGACGGAATAAATGGTAGTCCCTTGGAACTAAGTCTGGTGAATAGAGAGGGTGGGGCGAAAAGTCCCATCAAAGGCTCAATAATTTATGGTGAGTGACCAATGAGGTGTGGGGCCTAGCGTTGTCTTAGAGGAACATAACACCTATCCTATTTGCCAGTTTTGGGCGTTTATTTTTAATAGATTGATCCAATTTTGTTAATTGTGAGCAGTATAGTTGAATCATTTGTTTGTACTGATGGCAATAGCTCTAAGAAAATAACACACCGCCATATGGAAAATATTATCTTCTTTGGATGCAATCCAGGTTTTGATATTTTTTTAAGAGCCTCACTACGAGGCCATCAAGATTCTATACGGACTATATTATCGTAAAATATCCATTCTTCATCTCTTGTACTCAACCTTTTCAAAAATGAGTCGTTTTGTTGCCGTCACCGTAGTGAATACAGAAATTGCGTGTTGCCAAGTTGTCTTCGGTTAGAGAGTCCAAACATTACGCCTGGAAACATACGACGAGTTTTTTGCTCTAGCATGATCGGTGAGATTTTGATCAAAAATGGCCCTTAACATTGCTCGTTTCAATTTCAAGAGGGCAACCAGACTATTGAATCTGGTGAAAATTTCCGGAATGGAATTTAACAAACCAATTTTGACTGATGCGTTCGGTTAAGGCACCATCCCCTTAAATACAGTAAATTTGTCTATGAGCTTCTGCAACACGCTTACCTTTTTTGAAACAAAACAACAAAGTATGCCAATAATGAATGATATTATTTTCACACTCAAAGTGCAATAGCAAACGTCGTACGAAGCTAGTATGTATCAACAAGAGTTGAGAGTTGTTTGTTGTGTTTTTTTGTTTATGTTAAAGAGTTATAGTTGTTGACATATTACAAACAGGATAAACAATCCAACTTAAGCAACAAATTATCAGATAACAAGTGTATCATAGTGACATAAAAATAAACAGAAAAACCGAAGGACTTGAGTGCCAACCCAATAGCTTCTTGACCTATTATTTAAACTACAACCTCCATCTTATCAAGTTGAATTTGATTGAATTCTTATCCATTCACGGTATATCCGAATATAAATAACAGGAACGGTTCTGTCGGCAATACTGCTTGCAAAAGACCTTTAGAAATATTTTCCCAAGGAACTTTGCCAGAGCTAGAATAATGGCTGGAAATCAATAAGGCAGCAAGAGCTAGGCATCGAGGTATTGCTTCCAAGTATTGAGTCACCTTGCATTGTTCCTGCACCGCTACAGGGCTTTGACCAGGTCATAGGAAAATACCTTCTATATCATTTAGCGATACCAATCTCATCTCTAATTATATCTGTAGGCCGGCAACACGAGTCGGCAGTTCCTTTTATCATCATCCCAGCTTTTGTATGACAATATTAGAGTTATCTGCACCAAAATTAAATAAACTCAAGTCCAAAAATTCATTACAAAAAATAATAACTCACCAAATAAAATATCATGTGCTCGCATCACACACTTTTCACATACTTCCCTACGTAATGAAAATGAAATGAAAAGTAATTTTATTTTGGGACGAGTAGTTCCCTAAGAATAACAAGAAAAGTATAATATAAATGATAATTGTCTGGTCGTTTATGATTTCAGTTTAACAACAAAAGACAGATTTTTTTTACAATGAACAGTTATCGTTTAGAGTTTTTAAATATTACATATGTTGGGAAGATTGATACTTTAGGAGATGGAGAAATAATTGGTGTTTGAAAGTGGATAATGATAAGGCTTTACGAATGGATATAGGCAAGGAATTCCAAAATAGGGTAGCACGAATGACAAAGGATTTTTTGAAGGAGACGGATATGTGTGAAGGTATAGGGATTGGGATTGAGAAGGGAATCATGGGTTGGGATATAGTGTTAACTGAATGGACAGAGTAACAATTTGTAAGCATATCAGAAATATAAGGAGGTTTTTTGTGTAAAAAAACCGGAAGAGACAGACACCAAGGAGGTACTGCCGACGGAAAGAGGGATAGAGCCAATTCAACTCGGTATACCTACTAGAAACATGGGAGCGTCTGGAAATTCCACGTGTAAATCTAATGAAACAATTCATAAGTTACACGTACATACTTAAGGTAATATACAAATACTATGAGTTTACATTTACTAACAACATTAATAGTGAAGGTTTTCTATTTGGTTTCCATATAAATATGAGGACATAAACTAAAAGTAGAAATTTCTAATTACAATAATTATAGTTTTTATTGTATGATGCTAATTATAGTTTTTTAATATGACTTTCCTTAAAATTTATTTTAATTCTTGCGTTTTCCTACAATATATTATGGATATATATTACTACTGCATTGGGGTCTCCTGTCATTTAGTGGCTAGCCTTCTAAGGCACCTCGGCAGATGACTCTAGGAAGGATTAGGCCTTCTTTGATAGGTTAAGAAAGTGGAGGTGAGATGTGAGGTACTCTCTAAAGATCCATTTAGCCCCAACGGCATACAAATTACGTTAAACAAATAAACGAGCTACAATTGTCAAAACTTTTTTTTTGGAAATATTTTTCTCCTTCAGTTGATTATCAAATTCTTGTGTCTATTTTATTAATAATAACTTTAAAGGTTGTTTGAACGAATATTTTTGTATTCATTAGAATATTTCAATAAGAATTAAACCTAAATTATATTGAAACCCATGAATCTATACATTGATATGAAGAGTTAAGAGAATAAAATTCGTTTGAAACATTTTCGAGAAATAGTTTATTTAATATATGTTACATATATTTATCTTGAATATTAAATTTTAGTATCAAATGATTTTTTTTTTTCCAGCAACACTGGTCATACAAAATAGTAAAATGAGTATAAAAAAACTATTATTAAACTGACATTTTTAATAGGATTAAGCCACTATCCTTAGCATTAACTCTGTTACTAAACAATATTGGAAACGCTGTTATATTATGGTAATCGTCAAATATTAAACAATTACAGCGAAAAAAAACATGAATTATATTTCAATGTTAACCTAAATAAACTCTGTATAATAAACTCAGTATAACGAAATTGAAAGTTGCAAAGAAGAAAATCCTACAAATTATAACACAATGGTTTAATGTTTCTTAATACTGAAGAATTAAATAAATAATATTGTTGAGTAATCATAATATTTTATTGCTAAAAAGCTGAATCCAGTAAGATATTAAATAAATAACAGTTATATAAGATGTTTCCAATCATACACCATTTGTGTTATTTTTTTTTTCAATTTTAAGACTAATAAGCAAGTTATAATGCTTTAATGCAAGTTATAAACATATTTATTAATGCATACAATTAAATATATAAATTAATAATAATAATAGAAAAAATTAAAAAATGATTCATAACGGTTGTTTTTTCATGTATTAGAGTTTCTTACACCAAGAAGTAATAGGATAGGCAATTAAAAATACCTTTTCATTTTAATTTATGCATATATCTGATTTGTTTGCAAACATATAAATAATAAATAAATATAACACCTTGTTTTTATTTCTACCATCGATTAAGCGAGATTAATGGTCTTGATAACTTGACATTAAACTATCTTAGGAACATATTGTTTAGTAATCATAATATTTTATCTTAAACATAATATTTTAACTTTAAAAAACTGAATCCTGTAACGAATTAAATAAATAATAGTTATATAAAAAATATAAGACGTTTTCATTCATACACCATTTGTGATAATTTTTTTCAATTTCAAGACTAATAAGTAAGTTATAATGTTAAAATATTTATTAATGCATACAATTAAATATATAAATAAAAATAATTACATCAAAATCAAGCGCCTGGAATGCGGAATGGAAAGATGTATAGTTTTTGAGTTATCAAATCCATAGACAACAATAATAGTAAACAGCTTGTTTACTAATACACTTAACAACTCATTCCGTTAACGAATAACAAAACATTGTGTGATTGAGAATAATTTATGAATCATGAGTAAAAAGTTTAAAACGCTTATCTGTTTAATTAACAGTAAGAATTTGTTGTTTTGTTTTTTATATGAAATTAAATAAAGTATTGACAAGTTATTTCTTACGAGTTTATTTAAACAGATTTTTTAAATCCGATATTTGGATTCTGCTCATCATCACATAAATAATAAAATCATTACTGAAAATAATAAAACGCATCGGTGTAAATAGATTTTGCTTTAGAATTTTTTTTTTTTATGTATTAACAATTATAAAATATATACTAGGATGTGTAAACATACATTTTTCTCTAATCTTTTCATGAGATGGCATCGAATTTATCGGCGAAACTTAGGATTCCCGCTATAGTCTCGTCCGATTAGTCACAATATCATTGAAGTGACCTAAATAAAAAAACGAACAAACAACGCTACCATAATTTTCAAAAAAGTGTTTCTAATGTAGGAAATATTTCTCTTTTTACTTTCACTTACTGTATATAGTAAGGGAAAGTATTGCGATCTTAAAATTTTCGAATTTCAGTTTTCAACACGTTTTAGGATTCCCTGAGTCCAAATAACCAAATTCCGCAAAAAGGTTGTGTGTGTCTGTGCGCGTGTGTGTGTGTGGCAACTCCCGGGCGGAAATGAAAAGTCCTATGAAACTGAAATTTCATATTTAAAACAACTACAAGCCCGAGATGTTACAAAAACTTTTTTTAATCAAAGTCGGCTAACCACAAGAGGCACTTTATACCTATATGCATTGTACCTTTTTATGATTTCTCAAAAACGGTTCCGATGATTTTTATTAAACTCGCTATGTCGATGTAAAGTTAAATGGGCTTTAATATAATGTAGGTTTTATTCTGATTAAAATAGTCTGACAGGGATTAAATACCTATATTTTAATTTTGTTGATTGTATAAAAATACCTTAATTATCTTGTTACTACTGATGAAAAATAGGTAAATATATAAATTGAATGAATTAGATACCCAACTAAAGAAAAAACAAATAATATTTTTTAATGCAATTTTTTGTTTTAATAAAGAGTGATGAAAAGCTAATAAAACTGAGTGATTATTTTAGGTAATAATATAATACATAGATTTTTTAATAAAACACATGTTTCTATAGAAATTCCATTTAACTAATTATTTAATGGTTTCACTCATTTTTATCTCTTACTATACTTGAAAATTCTTTAATCTATTCTAAAAACGGAGGTAAGTGAAAGTCGTGTGTTGCCCGCACCAGATTTTTTCTTCTTTAGTTGATTATAATTTTTTGTCTACAATTTACAACTAATAACAAAGAAAAATGTAGGCGCTGTTTAAACGAAATATTTTGCTTTCAAGCCACATCAGAGTATTTCAATAATAATTAAACATAGAATATATTAAAACCATGAAAATATACTTTGATACAAAGAGTTGAATCACAATATTTTAAAGATTTTCGAGAAATGCATAATATAAAATAATACGTAGGTGAGTCGCTTCAGGAAATGATAGGCTATTTTTTATCTCATAAATAAAAAAAAAAAAACATTATTTGTTTGTTTGAACAAACGATTTTTTTATGTGTTGCTAAACGGGTTTTTTGACTTGAAGAAAAAATGTTGGTGCTGGTTTAGCATTTGAAAATTCTTATGAGCCAGTGTCTGAATAAACCGGAAACAGTTTCTTTTTTAGAAGTTAAAAACGCGGCCAAGAAAGAACTTCAGCCTTTAATGGTTTAACTATTCTATTTTTTTTTTCCCCATCGTCCTCTTGAAATTCATAAAATTTTGCAACATCCGACTGTTTCTTCCAAATATTCATATAAATTCCCTCGCTTATTACCCCACTTGATTTCGATAAAAAGTTTTCGGTGCGTACAGTATTGGCCAACAATTTTGATAGTGACATATTTTTTTCAAACTTTAGCCAAATCTGGTATGTTGGCACACAATGAACAACCTCAATCATTCTACTTAAGACTTGTTTTCGATAATTTACTTTCAAATTCTAAATATGCCAAACAACAAACTGGTCTTTAGCTTTGTTTTCTTTGATGTGGTAATTTATTTTAAAATAATTTAAAAAAAAATCATTTCAAAGGAAAAATAGAATGTAGAGGTTTAAGTGTTTATAATTCTTAAAATATCACGCTCAAGCATGATAACTGAAAACGGAAGAAACAAAACTACCAGCATGTAAAATAAAAAAATGATTCATAACGGATCGTTATTTTTTCATATAATTGAATTTCTTACAACAAGAAGCAACGGGTTAAGCAATTAAAAAATACCGATTTTTTAAATTTATGTATATACCTTATTTGTTTGAAAACATAAAAAATAAATAAATATAACACATCATTTTTATTTCTACAATCAATTAAGCGATGTTTTTGTGTTCTTGAAAACTATACATTAAACTATTTTAGGGACATAATAGGGGAACTCACTACGTTTGCTATAGCATGCTATTTGTGTTATTTTGCTAAACCCGTCGAGTTTCTACAGTTATTTCCTGTATAAAATTGATGGGTTTAGCACAATAGCACAAATAGCATGCTATAGCAAACGTAGTGAGTAACCCTATTGTTGAGTAACCATTATATTTTATGATTAAACAACTGAATCTGTTGTATGAAAAACGAAAAATTATACGATTAAGAACAATCTATGACTCCTAACTAAAAAGTTATAAATTCAATATATCTTTCATGATTAGTATTATTTAATTAATTTTTTAATTCCAAATAAATGAATTTGCCAAAATATTCGGCAATGAGTATTAGTGCGAAGCGAAACCATTGAATCCATATGCAGATAATAAATATATTTTAAAAAACGAAAGAAAGATTTTTAAAAATATGGAAGATAAAATCAGTGTTATTAACAGTTAAATTTTGATAATTGTTTTTTTTGTTTTTAAATCACCTGTCAGCTTACTGTTGAGTAGTTATTTTTCCGATTTTATTTTATTTATTTTTATGATATTTGAAACCTATTTATCAAGAAATATACAATAAAATCGTTACTGAAAATACACGTAATTAACTGAACATTGTAAAAAAAAAAAAAAAAATTGGTCTAGAAAAACATGTTTTTTGTCTTTTTTTCTTCTGGTTTAAAAGTTATAAAATACAAACTTAAGGGTGTAAAAATATGCAACAACTAAGACAGTATAATAAACCAAAATGAGAGATTTTTTTTCTATTGGGAATAGTCAAATCTTTTAAAAATTTATTGTTATTGATAATCGTTTTTGAGATTCCTAATCAGTATCTCAGGAAATTAAGTTAAGTAGAATATAAGAAGCAGAGTTTTTTTTTGGGATTTAGCAAATATAAATGCTATATTAATAGGAAAGATTTTACGTTGGAGTCCAAAGGCCAAATTGATAAGGAGAATTAATAAAGATATGGAAGCGATGCACACAGCGCATGGCGAAACAGGAGCATACGACGAGGGGGAAGGTCTAAACTTAACATGACCTCTTGTCAGTTTAAATATTTATCTGGAATGAACTATGAGGCAATAAATTTAAATACAAATATTGAATATAAAATAATTGAATGAAGGTTAGATGGTACGGTTGGCGGTCAAAAAAGATTATTAATTAGTGAAAAACTATTTATAACACAACTTTTCGACCATCGCACATTGGAAAATATGACTGATTTAGGAGGAAAAAATTCTGATACTTGTCCATATATAACCTTTGGGTTTCCAGATTACGGAAAAATAAATATGAAAACAAATTATAAAAACTAATTAATTTGTGACACCATTGGCGACCGCAAATTCATTTGATAAAATCTAAAACTTCCATAAATTTTACGTTTGTTGAGTTTCTGATACCTGCTAATAGATTTATTTTATATAATTTAGTAAACTTTTCAAACTATAGATTGTAAAACTTTTAATTCGGAGCATCGTGTCTGAAAAAAATTATGTATCACCCAAAACACAAAAATTCTTTGTGATATTTAAAGACTAGAAGGATTGATGAAACAAATCCTACAAAAAATCCTTGGGGTAACTTGGGGATTGTATAGTTTCTCGTTATTGAATAGGGGCCTACATTTCCAAATTGCTAAATTAACTCTACAGGCAGATTGCAATGTATATTCAATAACGATTTCGGAAATATGTCTTACCTGTCTCAGCTATGTCCATTGTTAAATAAAAGCCAAAAGACGTTGCGCTACACACATCTTGAACACAATAAATGGCCATCGAATAAAGTTGATGCCGCTGCCGGTTATTGATAAAAATAATGATAAAAAGATGAAGCACAGGTAAATTCCAAACTTTTTATTTGACTTTTGCCCACTAAATTGGTGATTTTGCCCTGTATGTATCGTTGTATTCATCAGGGCTTCCAGTCAAGAAGCAACTCTTTTAATTTAAATACACTTTTGTTCAGCTTCGGCTTTAATGTGTTGTTAGCGTTGGAAACGGGTTGAGATTATAATTAATAAATTTAGGAAAAATAGAGCCAATCCAGTATCTTAAAATAAATATACTCAGTTCTAGTTCAATAGAAGGTTTTTATGGAGGTTTCAATTGGATTTATGCAATGGGAACTGAGATATGAGATGAGAAAAGAAGTTGTTATCTACAGTTAATGACAGATTTACAAAACGGGGTATTAAAAGAAGGCGGTGCTGTGGAAATTGGAAGCGTGGAATGTGGATATGTGTTCTTGCCAGGAAGCCCTCATGGAGACCCCGGGGTCGGTCCAAACATTTCATAATACATCGTTTTTCACTATTTCAATATATATATATATATATATTTTTTTTTTTTTTTTTTCCCCACTAACCGAACCATTTCATCCTACATTTTCATTTCATGGTCAACTATTTAATATTCGATATGCTTCAAACAACACGGAGCCAACAACAACAAGATACAAACCCAACTCAACTTCGCCGTAGCACCCGAATTCGAAATCGAATACCTCAATTTTCCACACTAGCGCCTTTTTCTAATACCCAAAACCAAACTTTGTACCATTAACTTTATTCTGTAACTTTGTCATTGACTGAAAGTAACAACTTATTTTCTTATCTCAAATCTCAGTTTCCTTAGCATAAAGCCAATTTTAACTGTCTTTACACATCAATAAAAGTCTTTCCACTGAACAAGAACAGCGTATTCTTCTTTTAAGATGCTGGACTCACTCTATTTTTCCTAAATTTACTAATCGCAATCTGAGCCAGTTTCACTATGTTTTAATTTTTTGACCGCCACCCGAACCATTTCATTATTCATATTAAATAGAAACATATTTTCTTGATCCGTAATAACATCGAAGGATATGTGAGTCATGCATTAACTTAAAATGTGTAGGTAGTCAAATTTAGTGGAATCGAATTGAAATGGAATTTTGAAAAAAAAAAACAAAAAAAAAACAATTATCTTGAGATATTAAAGACATAGCTGGCAGAAGCTTAGATAGCGTGGAGGGGTCTCTCGAACCCACGATGTTACGAAACCTGATTTACATAAAATAAGTAGATTTTTTAAGGTCGGTTAAAAATTTCTTACTCAATTAGCAAATGGTCAACAATTGATATACATCATGATTTTGCAAGTAGTCAAACTAGAGATCCATAACCCCATTGAGGCAGACCTGGCAGTTCCTTCCCACAGATCCATTCGGCTGAAAAGACAGTGACCGATGAGTCGAGTTACACGGATTAAGGACGTTCGGGATCAGCAGGCGCACGAGGGCCTAGTAGCGATTCTTTGCCAGGCGCCGACCGTCCACGGAAGGATGCCTATTTAGGAACCTGGAACATCACAACGCGATTCCCAATAAAAGCCAACTGGATGGGGTATCGCACCTGCATCTTTCCATTGTGCGTTGCCTTCATTTGGCTGAAAGCCTCAAGAACCACACGAAAATAACTTATAGTTGTCCGGGTAAGGGTTCCAGTCCGTCGTTTTTACTTTCACTTACTATAAATAGTAAGGGGAAGTATTGCGATCGTGAAAATTTTCTAATTCCAGTTTTCAACGGAAATACACGTTTTAGGGTCCCCTGAGTCCAAATAGCCAAGTCCCGCAAAAAGGTCTGTGTGTGTGTGTGTGTGGTAACTCCCGCGCATAAACGGTTAGTCCTATGAAACTGAAATTTCATATTTAAGACAAATATACGCCCGAGACGTTACACAACGTTTTTCATCAAAATGAGCTCACCATAAGAGCCTTTATACCATGCATTTTGCACCTTTTTTTGATTTTCTCGAAAACGGTTCTGACGATTTTGATTAAACTCGCTATATCGATGTAAAATTTAATGTGCTTTAATATCATGTAGGTTTCATTCTGATTAAAATGGTCTAACAGGGCTTAAATGCCGATATTTAAAATTTTCATTCGCCAAAGTACCTTTAATTTTGTAGATTCTATAAAAAAAAAACTATATTATCTTGTTAACGCTGATAAAAAACAGGTAAATATATAAATTGAATAAATTCGATCCCCAATTAAAGGAGAAAACAGAAAAAAACATATTTTTAATGCAATTTTTCGTTTTTGAACATAAGAACATAATATACATCTATGATATACCGTTGGAAAGCTAAAGATTTTAGAAAAAATATTATCTCATACACAAGCTTTTAAAAGTTAATAGAGAGTGATGAAATGAACATAAAACTAACTGATTATTTTAGATAATAATATAATAGATTTTTTAATAAAACACATGTTTCTATATCAATTCAATTTAATTAATTCTTTAATAGTTTCACGTATTTTTATCTCTAACTGTATTTGAAAATTCTTTCATTGATTTTAAAAATGGAGGTAAGTGAAAGTCGTGTGTTGCCCGCACCAGATTTTTTTATCAGAATTATCACACTTAATCCAACCAGGTTCGACAATAGAGACTGTGATTCGAGACTCAAAGGCCATTTTTTGATATTTTGACATATTTGTATTCACACAATTTAGTTTTATCTAAATCTCCTATTTGATTTTATGTAATGAACACTCAAGTAATTTAAAAACGCGATTTAATATTGCAAGTGCTCTTAGCACTTAGTTTCGCTCCTAATCGTACAGAAATATTTCATTCTATAACTTTCAAATAGTGAAATTAATATAGTAAAAATATAATTCTATATTTTAATGTGAAAAGAATCAAATAAGGTGATTTAATAATATAGTAATGAGAGATTTTCGTGCATCTTAAGCAATTCCCTAGAATGGATGAAGTACCTAACTTTTGGAAATCAACGTTTCAATTATTTCGTTCTTTTACTTATTTACTTGCTTTTAAAAGAAGATCTATCTATTTATTTAATTAGATATAAATAAATCGATAAAGACAAATTTCATCAAGGCATTAAAAAACATAAACTAAACATAAATTAAACAACAATAACCAAAACAAATAATGGCGTTTCAGAACTTCCACTGCCTCTTGAGGGAGAACCAAAATCGTTCAGTTTAAAGACATTTATTTTTTCTTATCGTCATTGGTAATAGATAGCATAAAATTATTTGTATTCTAAAATAACTTTTAACTAATTTAACTATAAAGACTGTGAATCGATGTTTGATTTATAATTGCAATTATTAATAAATAAGCATTCGATGCTTAATGAAATAATGTATACACTATATATATATATATATATTATAATATATATATATCCAAGAGCGAATAGCGAACAGGAAAATCAATTTTAAAAATTCATATGTTATTTTATATCATTTTAGGGTTTAAAGTTTATTGATGACTTATAAATAACATAATATCATACCGAAAATTTCAATATAGATAATTATGGTATTTACGGTATCGAACATTTATTAAAATGGATTTGGATAATAAAATAAAAGAAATTTTTAAAAAATCACTCCTCACCTCTTTCTTAAAGTGAATTATAAACATCTAATTATACTATCAATGTAAGAAGTAAACTAATTTTATTTATTTTTCTCTATAATTACTTACCAAAATTAATCACTACCTAATCATATTAATTAACCGGGATCACCTGTAGCATATTGGCTAGCATAACAGCCTTCTATGCCACTGGTAATGAGTTTAATGTGGTCCTAGGATTTATTAATGGGAGAAAAAAATTCTTAGTTATGCCCTCCTTCAGAGGAGACGTGAGAAGGTGGTTCCATGCCTGTGCGATGTCAGGTACTCGTTAAAAATCCTGATTAAAAGGCAAAATTTAGCACTGTAGCATAGACGTTAAATAAATAAACGAATATTAATTAACCGTTAAAAGAAGATCAATGAATAAAAACCGATGGTGTAAGTGTACATAGGTTTGTATTTCCAAACCGACACTCTAACATTGCCTGAATCCTATTGACCAACCCGGTCTCTTCGTGTATGAAACATCCTCGAAATTATGTTTATTATATTATTAGGAGAAAAATATAGAACGTGCCTCAACCAATATATTATTTTAATACAAATAACAATAAAAGTCATATAAAAACAGGATCGGTATGATAAGAATATGAATAATTAATAAGCATGAGGGATGTCGTCCGAGTCGCAAATGTGTTACCAAAAATAGATTATTTACAGACTGGGTTGTAAAGCTTGGATTCGACTTGTTATCCCTATAAAGGGTAACAAGGAACGACAACAACATTAAGACCCAACAATGGGGATCATTTTGTTGAAATGAGAGGCTGATGACAGCGTGTTGTTGCCACGAGTACGGGAGGACAAACCTGCCTCGTTACGGCCAATTATGGCAGTTTTCCTATCGCCTATCCTATTCGCTCTAATCCCATACAATTGCCACTTTTTTCCTCGGCCTCTTCCCCTAGCCTTTCTTTCACTTGGGTTCAGCGCTGCCTTCTTCAATGGCCACCACTGTATCGGATCTTGGCCAAAGGATTCGCGAGCAATCATCCATATAGCATATCAAATTTTTCATGAGGTTCTACTTTATATAAATTTATTTTCCTCAGCATTCGAACTTGCTGTTAAAATCACGCTTTTTAATAGTTTATTCGACAGAATAACTGCATATACAATAATAGTGCGCAGGAGGACTTACAAGGCTCACAATACCAAAATTATTAACTGTAAAGAAGTCTGCTTTAAAAACATTGGCGGAAACAGAAACAGCTGTTGTTAATACTTAAATGAGTAGATAAAATAAAAAAAAATCTGGTGTGTGCAACAAACGACTTTCACTTACTTCCGTTGGTAAAATCAATTTAAGAATTTTTAAATACCGTAAGGAGATGAAATAAGTTTAAAGAATTAATTAGACTGATTCTCGATAGAAAAATGTTTTTTATTAAATAATTTATTATATTATTATCTTAAAATATCAGTTAATTATATCCGCTTTTCATCACTCTGCATTACATTTTACAACTTTGTGTAGACTATATTATTTTTTCTAAATTTTTTAGCTTTCCAACGGTATATTATACATATATATATTATGGTTCTTATTTTAAAACTTACATAAAAAAAAATACTTTTGCACTTTTCTCTTTTAGTTGATAATCAAATTCGTTCAACTTGAATATATAGCCATTTTTTATCAATACTAAAAAATGAAATGGTTAATTTTTTTCGAATCCACAAAATTGAAGATACATTAGAGGAAGAAAATTGAAACTATTCAATCAGAATTAAACCTACATTAAATTTTACATAGATATTATTGTGTAATATTGTAGTTATAAATTTTAGTAATTCACTGAGTAAATTGTTTTGCGAATTGGAGTCAGTTCTAGCATATATTACCTTGGATTATCTTAAATATTTAAAAGACAGTGACTAAATCGTAAGTCCATTATTTCAATAAGAAAAAGTCATCCTTATTCAGAGGCGTCTTAAAATTAACTAGGTATCATCATATCATCCATTTAAGGAAATACCCAGTTATTTTTCAATGACGCAATTATTTTTGCATTAAAATCTAAAATAGATTTTCACTATATTAATAATTATGTTTACGTTATTAAAGGAAATGATTTTGGAAGCTAAAGAATAAATTAAATAAGACCTTAGTACGATTTAGAAAGCAATAAAGTTTTCAAACGCGCTTTCAAGGCCTTATGTATTCTTTAAATGACGGGGTTTATATGTATACTTTATTGTGTATATGTCCGACTTTTTTTAATTTAGAGGTCCCTCTCATTGTACCACATGGTTAAAAAATTTTGAGGAAAACTCAAGAAATATTACTTTTCAAACTTAATACTACGCACTCAACCTATTAATAATATATATATATATATATATATATATATATATATATATATATATATATATATATACACAAAAAAAACCAACTAACCAATAATTAATTCTCCCTATAATTTAATGGTTTCCGGTATTGCAAAGGCTTAATAAAAAAAAAATTACAAGAAACAATCGATACCAAAAAACAGGTTTTACGCGTTAATTTCAAAAACCAATCAACATACCACTTATAATTGGCTTTATTTTGTAATCCGATTGAGTAAAAAATGGCAGGGTTATTATAAATTATTAGGGAATGATTGAATTACATCATATACTTAATATTTATTCAATTATTGTAATCATATGAGGTGATCAAAGTGTAACCTAAAATACATAAAATACAGTATACAACTGTCAAAAACTTATATTGTGATTATATTAAACACATATTTGAAAGTGATTCGGTTAATTAAATATTTAGAAAATCTCTTAGCAATTGAACTTTATGAGCTCAACTAAACCATTGCATTTTCGCCTCTTTCTATATAATATGGACTATAAAATCTACTGTATAACAAGCGAATTATGATATTTAAAAAAGATATTCAAAGAGAATTAATAATAATAATAGGCTTACCGAACCCGAAGGTTCGATGCCAATACCACCAAACTTCGCCTGCACAGACTCGCCGGTCAAGCCCAAGCCCCCGAGATTAGCCTTAACGTAATCCTCCCATCGACGCTTCGACCTATCTTTCGGACGCCTACCAGTCTGTTCAGCGAATACCAATTTTCTCGGAATCCGTTCCTCACCGAGCCCAACAACTTTACGCGCCCATTTGAGTCTCCGCGATGCTATCAACTCAATTATATTCACAGTGTACAAACTCCGGAATTCCGCGTTGTGCGATTTTCTAAACTCCCCAGAGGCCTTATCTCTCTTGGGACCAAATATTTTACGCAGTACCTTATTTTCGAAAACCTTAAGCCGTTGTTTATCTTTCAAATTAAGCAGCCACGCATCACATCCGTAAAAAACCGTCGGAAGAATAATAGTTTTACAAATTCTAACCTTTAAGATTTTTGTATAGAAGCCGCGAGCTAAGTAATTTAGCAACTGAATAGTAACACGCATTTCCCACCTTTAAACGGGATTTTATTTCTTCCTGGATTTCATTTTTTCTTGTTATTATTGAACCTAAATACTTAAATTTCTCAACAGTATGCCCTGATATATTAATATCATCAAGATCGCCACCATTTCTGCTACTTATCATATATTTAAAGAGAATTAATACAAATTAATGAATTAATTCAAAGAGAATTAATACAAAAAAAAAAAAGAAGAAAAAGATATATATTATATATATATATATATATATATATATATATATATATATATATATATATTAGATTTAATAAGCTTTACACCACTAGCGCCTTCGTGGTGATAAATTTATATAATACAATCAATAAATTTTGTATTTCTTTTCGTAACTCGGAACTTCATGAAGCAGTAACTAATATAATATAATAATAACGGTTTTTATTAAACGTTTTTTTCTCTTTACCGAATCTGGTAATTAAATAAACTCAAGAAAAATATTGAGCATAAAAAAAAAAAAAAATTAATATACATAAGAAGGAACAATTTTGAAACTACCTTAGTATGAAATTAAATCGGTACCGGTGTAAAAAATATTTGTTTTTTCTGAATAGATTGAACAAACATCTGAGTACACTTAACCAAAATTTTTTCAAGGCCACATTTAAAATCAGCGCAGATTATATAACCGTTAAATGTGTATCATAAAAATATTTACGTATTTTTAAATTTTTTTTCCTAATTGATTTTTAAAAAAATAATATTTTTCATGCTTTTATTCCCTACATTGAAGACACATTATTTTAAATTAATTTTTACATTATATCGGTTCTGGGTGTATCCTTATTGTTCACTATTAATGTCTAATATATATTATTTTATATCCGTATCCTCGTCAGTTGCAATAATTGCATACCTAATATTAGTTTTTAACACAATTGTTTTTTTGGAATTAATCAATTCATTGAACCATATATACCACCATAAATAGTTAAATAATAATAATAAATTGTGGAAGGATCTGTACACACTACGAATGCTTAAGAAAGGTTAACTAAGAAATATAGAAGAGTAAGTTGATATAAAATGTCTTTTCTCATTTGTAAAGTAACGAAAAACAGCCTTTAGTTTTCAAATATTATTTGAATAACGATTCGTAAGTCGAAAACCTTTAAATTGACATGAATTACGTTTAAGAGGTCCATAATTTTTACTTTCACTTTGAAAAGTCTTTCAACGAGAAGTCTCAGTTTACGCAGTCCACTTAACACACCATTTTGAACAAACGCACCATCTACAACTGGGTTTAACTTCATATTTTTTATTAGTATTATACACTGCCGGACAAAATTAAAGGATCACTTCAATATTTTGAAATTACTGAACTGTATAGGGTATTTTTGAAAATATTCTTTTTTCTTTGAAAGTCAAACTTTATTATAAGGGTAATAAAAAATTATTTTCTAGAAATTTTTAATAGGAAAACAAATCAAAAAATAAAAATGTCCTACAGTCACAAAATGAAAAAGTAAATTTTTGAAATGGAATGAAATAACAAAACTGAATAAAAAGGAAGAATTCGAGGAAAACGATCAATAATTGGTATTCCTACCTCTAGCTCTGATAATTGATTCCATTCTCCTGCCCATTCCAGCGACCAGGGCTCTTACATGTTCTGGGATGTTGTTCCACTCTCCCACTAACATTTCCCTTATATCTGCTAAATTTTGTGGGTCTCGGGCGCGGACACGTCTTCCAAGCATGTCCCATACATGCTCTATTGGGTTTATATCTGGACTTCTGGGTGGCCAAACCATAACGTCAATTCTTTCTAGTCGTGAGGAAATTTTGCACTGATCGAGCAACGTGAGGTCGGGCATTATCGTGCATAAAAATAAAGTTATCTGCGATATTTCTGGCGAAAGGTATTACATGTGGCTCAAGTACCTCCCTAATGTACCTGTCAGCAGTTATATAGCCACGGTTCACAAGAACCAACTCTGTACGGGAGTTTAAATTTATGCCCTCCCACACCATCACTGACCCACCACCAAACGCAACCCTTGGAGAAAAAGTGCATGGAGCATACCTCTCTCCCCGCCTTCTCCATACCTTTTTCCGTCCATCTGGAGATCGAAGAAAGAATCTTGACTCATCGCTTAATAATACGAGGCTCCAATCTTCCTGAGTCCAGTTTAGGTGCTCCCGAGCAAACCTCAAGCGCTCAACCCGGTGTTCCCTGGAGAGAAGAGGTCCAGTAGCTGAAGGATGGGAGGTCAATCCATAATCGTTGAGTCGTCTTCTCACGGTTCCCTCTGAAATTTGCACATTCCTGAACCTCTAGAGGAGACCACGCAGACTGTTACCAGTTGATCGGCGATCCCGAAGAGCATGCAGTTGCAAAGATCTCTCGTCACGGTGGGAAGTTGACCTCGGACGGCCTTGTCCGACTCTTCTTGTATGCCCTCCAGTTTGACGGTGCCTACTAAGCACCCTGGACACTACGGATTGTAACCGCTAGAGCTGTTACGCAATATGCCTTTGAGAAAACCCTTCATCACTCAAAGCAACAGCACGAATTGATTCCTCTTCGGTCAATGCTCTTCTGTTGGCCATCACAACGTTCTTACTAAACTAACAAGTAAAATCCAAAGTCTTTTAAATGTTAGAAAATCTTCAATCAAACTTTACTAACAACTAACCATTTACTGATAGGAAGAAAGAAAAGAAGAGAATTAACTGACCCTTTTCTCCATAAACGGGTGGGAATATAAACAGGTAGAGGATTAACTTGATAAGATACAACACAAAGTCCATTCTGGGACAAAGGAATTCCTATTTTTATCTCTTATGTAATAATAATATAAATATTTGTAAGTGATCCTTTAATTTTGTCCGGCAGTATATTTAATTTCCCTATTCTTTGAATTTTGAATTTCTACAAATCTAAATTGATTTATAGAATTAGGAGTATCAATATGATACTAATAATATATATATATATATATATATATATATATATATATATATATATATATATATATATATATATATATGTATTCCTCTTAAAACACGAGAGATTCAAAGGGAACTAAAAGAGTTTATTGCAAATAGTTGTGTGAAAATACTTAAATATTACGAAAGGACCAAATGCTATGTGAAAGGTGAGGGTAGCTCCCATCAGATTTTTTTTTTTTACTACTAAGCAATGCTTACAAGTAGTATATAATAATAGTGCATTTATAAATCTTACCTCCTTCCATAAAATCAAGTTTTAAATAAAAAATTAAATTTTCGATGGAACCAACTTTCCTTAATTAATTATTATATTAAAAAAATCTGGTGCGGGCAACACAGACTTTCACTTACCTCCGTTTTAAAATATATTAAATTATTTTCAAATACAGTAAGAGATCAAAATGAGTGAAACCATTAAAGAATTAGTTAAATGGAATTTCTATAGAAACGTGTGTTTTATTAAAAAATCTATTATATTATTATCTAAAATAATCAGTTAGTATTATGTTCATTTCATCACTCTCTATTAATTTTTAAAAGCTTGTGTATGAGATAATATTTTTTCTAAAATCTTTAGCTTTCCAATGGTATATCATACATGTATATTACTGCTCTTAAGTTCAAAAACGAAAAATTGCATAAACAATTATTTTTTCTGTTTTCTCCTTTAGTTGGGTATCGAATTTATTCAATTTATATATTTACCTGTTTTTCATCAGCGTTAACAATATAATATAGTTATTTTTATTAAATCTACAAAATTAAAGGTACTTTAGAGGAAGAAAATTTAAAATATCGGCATTAAAGCCCTGTCAGACCATTTTAATCAGAATAAAACCTACATGATATTAAAGCCCATTAAATTTTACATCGATATAGCGAGTTTAATCAAAATCTTCTGGTAAGCTCATTTTGATGAAAAAAGACTTACCGTTTATGCCCGGGAGTTACAACACACACACACACACACAGACCTTTTTGCGGGACTTGGTTATTTGGACTCAGGGGACCCTAAAACGTGTATTTCCGTTGAAAACTGGAATTCGAAAATTTTCACGATCGCAATACTTCCCCTTACGATATATAAAATGTGAAAGTAAAAAAGTATCATCTATAGATTTTTGACACCGCCTTGCTCTATACAGATTTGAACCTCAGACAAAATAGTAAAATCTTTGGCCTAACAACGGTATATTATACAAACATCTTAATTACCCCTCTTATTCTCTGAAAAAAAAAAAAAAAAACTAGTGCGGGCAACACACGACTTTCACTCACCTTAGTTGTTAAAATTAATTTAATAACTAATAAATAGAGTTCAAAAAGGTTTAAAGAAATATCTTTAGTTTCGTTGGAAACACATGCTTCAGATTAAATAATATAACAATATAAATTTTTTATCTACAGCAATCAGTTAGTTTTATCCGCTTTTCATCAATCTTCATTGCATTTTACAACTTTGTGTATAAGATAATATTTTTTCTAAAATCTTTAGCTTTCCAACGGTACAATATACATCTATATTACTGTTCTTATCTTCAAAAATTACAATAAAAATATTTTTGCTCATTTCTTCCTTTGTTCATTATCAAATTCGTTTAACTTGTATATTTAGCCGTTTTTTATCAATGCTTACATAATGATATGGTAATTTTTTTCGAATCTATAAAATTAAAGATAATTTAGAGGAAGAAATTTTAAAATATCGGCATTTAAGTCCTGTCAGACTATTTCAATAATACGCAAACCTATATGTTATAACAGTTGATTTAATTTTACATCGATAGATCAAATTTAAAATTTAATCAAAATTGTTTCAGGTGATTTTGTGAAAATCGAAAAAAGGTGCAAAATGCATAGTATAATGTGGCTGTGGTTCGCCGATTAACATCTGAATCTTATAAATGTAGTAAATATGAAATTTTAGTTTCGTTTTCGTGATAGGACACGGACGGACACAGACTTTTTTGGGGGACTTGGTTATTTGGACTCAGGGGACCCTTAAACGTGTATTTCTGTAGAAAACTGGGATTCGAAAATGTTCTAGGTCGCAATAATTTTTCTTATTATATATTTCCTATATAAGTAAGTAACAATAGTTGAAAAAACATTTCTGCTGTTATCTTATTTTGTTGGTAATGAAATTCTTTCATATTCACCATTTTTTTATTAATATGGAATTGGTAATAATGCCATTTTTAAAGACACAATAAAAAGAGCTCTATAGGAATATTTCTTGAAAATTGGCATTCGAGTCCTCTCAGACTATTTTAAAGAAGATAATACCTACATATTATAAAGATCCGTTCAATTATTATTTTATAATACTATAAGATTAATATAAATCGTTACATCCGCTCTTGAGAGAGCGGAAAAAAATTTTTTAATACATAGTGGTAGTTGTAGAAAGTCGATTTTGGTAAAAAAAAAAGTTGCTGTATTAAGTAAATAAGTATTCATTTTATACTACAACGTCAATTTATGTTATTGTGGCTAATCGGACGATGCTACAGCGGGAGTCCTAATTTTTTCCTAATCAGGTTTAATTAGGATAAGGATTTTTAACGAGTACCTGACATCGCATAGGCTAGGAACCATCTTTATACGTCCCTTCCGAAGGATACTTTACTAACTATTTAACTACTAATGATAATTTACTCCCATTAAAAAATACGATGTCCAGGTTTTAAAATCACGACTTCGGGCATAGAAGGCTGATATGCTAGCCATTATACCATAGGTGGCCTAAGTTTTGATTTCTTATTGCCATTTTATGTGGTAATCCAGATTCTTTATGTAATGACTTATAGGTTTTGGATTCGACGTTTGATATATTATTACGCACAAACACTAACGTTTTCGTGTTTGATTATCTGGGCTTCAGAGACTAAAAACGTGTGTGTATTTTCATTGAATTAGCAAAAAGAGAATAATAAAAATCACAACGGCCATGGCATTAGATTTTTATAAACATCCTGAAAGAATTGATTTTTTATTTTTATATTTAAAAAAAAAAAAAAAAGAAGAGAATTTTTGATGGATTAGCATAGATTAATGCTCCTCTGAGATTTCAAGTAGAGAATTGGTCAGCCTGAAATTAATGATATACTAGGACAAGATGTATAGTTTAAATGAAGTATCTAGATCGAACCTTGGCATGCACGTGTTCTCATCATGATTTGTATTTACATAACGATCGGAATAGATTTAAAAAATAAAAAGAGAAAACTTGCAATAGTGTAACCACATTAAGAATTACAAGAGTGTTACCGTATAACATTGTAATACGAAAAATAACTTTTAACATCCTCTAGTAGTAAATTAAGCTTCGAAGAGTGTCAAACGAACTGGATGAAGTTAGGAAACTAAACAGGCCTTTAAGCAATGCACTGAAGCGAAAGAAGTCATAATAATCACCTTGCAAAGACAGCCGAGCGAGAAAACGCAATTGCAGTTGCATTTCTAGGCCTAGCTACTACCTGTTCAGAAAACGTCATTCCAAAACTATCAGCTCCCCAAGGACATTTCTAGGAGAAAATCTAATCGTGACGGAACAAACAGTTGTTATTTAATGAATAAATACTCACTCGGCTAGGGACAATCCACGTAATAAAATACATTATGAAAATATGGGAAACTAAATGGCTTGGAAAACAGGGAATTCTTTCAAAGAGTACTTAGCAACATTGTATTGCGCATTACTTTGTCAAACACTTGTTCGTCTCGTCAGTTGATAATGGATAGTCAGGGTTGTGAACGTTAATTGTATTCTCTAGAATGATTTGATTAAAATTAACATCAAACGTTTGGAGGCTTCTTTTAACATGAAACGATAATATAAATTTATTACATTGAAATTATCATACAATTAATTATATATACAAATATATATATTTTTTCCATTGCAATGTTTCCTATTTAGCCAGAAGACTTTAAAAATTTAGGCCGAAACCTTGGTAAAATATATTAAGTTCGCAAAATTAATGTGTTTACATAACTGCACCCACAACCAACCCATCCTTAATTTATACCCACAGTTAACAATTCTTCCATCATTCATTCATTATATAATGTTAAATAAATAGCATTGAACTATTGGGGATCCACTAAATCATCTAATTCCTCCCGCAACCAAAATCCTAAATGCTCCTTACTTTGTTACTAATAAAATAATCCATGGATGCAGGCCTGAATATCTCACTAAAGATTTACAAAAATAATCGAATTTACTATCAGTAACTTGAGGAACAATTAAAAATATTGGTAGTTATGCCGTCCTTCGGAGGGGACGTGAAAAAGTGCGATTTCAGGTACTCGTTAAAGATCTCTATCCTAATTAAACCTTGATAGGCAAAATTTAGGACTCCCTCTGTAGCATCGTCCGATTAGCCACATTAGCATAAAGTGACGCTAAATAAATAACAAACAAAAATATTTGGCCCAAAATAACATATTTTCCTTAGACATTAACAATCGATGAATCGATTGGATACATCTGTTAAAAACATGTGGGGAAGGTTAAAGTTTAGTAGTTGTGTAAAATGAGATTAATGTGTTAGGTTGAAATATAATAAAGTGCTTCTGTAAAAAGATCTCCTCATTTATAAAACACATCACTCTCACATATTAATTTACCTTAAAATAGACAAAATTCGATATATTTAATGCAGTTATAATAAACTTAAACCTGCCAGCCTAATGGACAAAATATTATGTACTCAGAAGAAAACCTGAGTACTTTTCGTACTTCACAGTCACCAGGTGAAGTAAAGGCTTTACTGTTCCAGTCCTTCAGCTTTCTGATGATTTGAGTTAACCACTCCATACTTTCTTTTGAGTATTTGTCCACCTCTATTTAATAACAACTATTCTCGCGAATCAAACTTGTACATTTACAGAATCAACATTTATTTATTTCATAGCATACGGTTGCTGACTGACCCTGAATACCAAAAACATGAATATATTTAGTGATGAATGTAAATAATATGAGTCTGAACACTCAGTCAAAGTATTTAATAATTATAGTTATTTTTCAATATAAATAATAATTTATGAATTCTAATTAGATTTTAAATGATTTAATATGACAATATTAACGAGGTAAAAATTCTTGCAGGGTCGCAACGATTAACAATTCAGGCACGGTTAGGGGTATGCCTATTCCGACTCATATGTTTCCTTCGGCACCTCAGCTTTTGAATGCAAATTGAAGTGAAATTCATGGATTACAAAATCTTTCAATGAAACATAAATATACAAAAGAATAATAAAACACTAGTAGGTCCCGTGCGAAAATTTCGCACATAAGTTTCTACAGGATCTTAATGATTTCAGGGTCGAAACAACAAAAAATATTTACATTCAGTAATATTTCTATGAGAGAATACGCAAATGAGATAATTGACGACCAGCTAAACCAATTATAGAGCATTAGTGATGAGGTGATAGCATCAAGAGAGTCATGCTATGAAGTTAATAGGATTATAGGCCGACGAATTTCGATGAGCCGCCTGATTCAGATCAAAGGATTTAAGTTAAGACGGAGGAGGAAAAAAGACGATTGGTGTCATCGGCATTGAACCTTCGGCTTTGAAAAGTCCTTTATTCATTTAATAAACAAATTAATAAAACTGTTTGATTAGACTATTTTATTTCCTTACATAATATATTATATATATAATTAACATTTCACTAAAAAAATCATGCTTTAATATAATTATAATTGAGATAAATATCGCAGTATCATCAAAAATTCACCTCAAAATCACACAAATGTTGTTTAATAAAAAACACGGATGTAAATGAAATTATTAAAGTACTAAATATTTAGGTTCATTAAAAATACAAATAAATCTTAACTATCATAGAATAAACTATTTACAAATTTCAGCTTCACAGAAGTCGGGAAATACGTATTTTTGATAGGAATTTTATCATTTAAAATAAATTATAATTTATTATTATCATTAATAATTTAGCTTTAACACTAAAATTACAGAGTTCATAAAGTGAATTTGTAAAAATTTCCTATAACGTAGATCAATAATGGTAGGAAATAAACAAATGACCAATAATTTTAGTAAGTTATAAAACTATAAAAATCAAAACTATGATCATAATAAAAAAGTTCTGATTAACAATTTGGAAAATGTGAATTCATAGAAAATTGCACCTTCATAAAGCTAAAATAGGGGATAAGAGTATTATTCAGATTTTAAAACGAGACAACGAGAAGATCGCCTAAGAAAAAAAAAGAATACCGGAATTCTTGGGTAGGCATTCCTAGTGTGTGATTTGAAAAAAGAAAAAAAAAAGGAAAAAAATTTTACATCTTAATATCCTTTCCCTTTAAACGTCTACATATATACATTACAACAGCTTTATCCATAAAGCGGTGAGCTACACGGTGAGAATACAGGTAGGTTTAGGAGAGGTGAAATCCGTGATATTTAGCGAGAGTGAATACACTCTCACATACTTTCAACATATTACAATAAATATTCAATTACCGAATTTTCTATAATAGTTCAACTTCTTCATTTTAATTTTAACAATGTTATAATAATAATGTTTAATTTCTTTAAATCGAGTTTCTACTTTTAAAAAACATGTTTTCATCATGTGTATATTATTACACTTGTTTGTTTTGATATAACTTTAATATTCAGTTTTACTTTCACTTACGTATATATGAAAATTTTCGAATTCCAGTTTTCAACGGCAATAGACGTTTTAGGGTCCCCTGAGTCCAAATGACCAAGTCCCGCAAAAAGGTCTGTTTGTGTGTGTGGTAAGTCTATCGCGAAAACAAAAAGTCGTACTTAACTGAAATTTTATATTTAGGACAACTATACGCCCGAGTTGTTACAGCAACTTTTTTATCAAAATCAGCTAACCAGAGGAGCCACTTTATACCATGCATTTTCCACCTTTTTACGATTTTCTCAAAAACGGCTCCAACGATTTTTATTAAACTCACTATATTGGTGTAAAATTTAATGGGCTTTAATATCATGTAGGTTTTCTTCTGATTGCAATAGTCTGACAGGGCTTAAATGCCGGTGTTTTAAATTTTCTTCCTCTGAAGTACCTTTAAATTTGTACATTCCAAAAGATTAACCATGTTATGTTAATGACATTGACAAAGGAAGACTAAATATACAAGTTGGACGAATTTGATGACCAACTAAAGGATAAAAGAGTAAAACTATTTTTATATGAATTTTTTGGTTTTTTGATAAGAAGAATCCTAAGGCTGCGGCTTGAAGCCTTGGCAGGAGGCTCTAGGAATTTTCAATGGGAGTAAAAAATAGATAGTTCTTTCCTCCGTAAAGATGTATGAAATACCGTTGGAATAAAAAAAAAATCTGGTGCGGGCAACACACGACTTTTACTTACATCAATTTGTAAAATCAATGAAAGAATTTTCAAATAAAGTTAGAGTTAAAAATACGTGAAACTATTAAAGAATTAAATAAATTTAATTTATATAGAAACATGTGTTTTATTAAAAAATCTTTTATTTTATTATCTAAAATAATCAGTTAGTTTTATCTTCTTCTCATCACTCTCTATTAACTTTTAAAAGCTTGTGTTTGAGATGATATTTTTTCTAAAATCTTTAGCTTTCCAACGGTATATCATACATGTATATTACTGCTCTTATGTTCAAAAAAGAAAAATTGCATTAAAAAAATATTTTTTCTGTTTTCTCCTTTAGTTGGGTATCGAATTTATTCAATTTATATATTTACCTGTTTTTCATCATCGTTAACAAGATAATCTAGTTATTATTATTGAACCTACAAAATTAAAGGTACTTTAGGGGAAGAAAATGTAAAATATCGGTATTTAAGCCCTGTCAGACCATTTTTATCCAAATAAAACCTACATGATATTAAAGCCCATTAAATTTTACATCGATATAGCGAGTTTAATCAAAATCGTCGCAACCGTTTTTGAGAAAATCGAAAAAAGGTGCAAAATGCATGGTTATAAAGTGCCTCTTCTGGTAAGCTCATTTTGATGAAAAAAGTTTTGTGACGTCTCGGGCGTATAGTTGTCTTAAATATGAAATTTCAGTTTCATAGAACTTACCGTTCCGCCCGGGAGTTACCACACACATACACACACACACAGACCTTTTTGCGGGACTTGGTTATTTGGGTCCCCTGAGTCCGTTGTGTATTTCCGTTGAAAATTGGAATTCGAAAATTTTCACGATCGCAATACTTCCCCTTACTATATATAGTAAGTGAAAGTAATATTATTTCATACAAAAACTTGTAACAGGTAATATATAGTGACGAATAGAGAATAAACATATAACTGATTGACAATTTAATACAGTTATATTATTTAATCATACGTTTTGCAGATGACATTTTACTTTTTGCCAACAATTCCCGACAATTACGGAGAAATGCTAAAACACCTTTTAGGGGCCTGTGAAGAAATTGGTTTATACCCAAACCACAATAAGACGAAATGAATGACCAATAGTTCAAAGGTAGAAATAAAAATGAACAACTTCACCCTTTATACGTATACGTATACTAGGAATACGTTTACTTGGGACAGTTAGTTTCCTTTTCTGACAGAGGTACAAAAGAAGTCCAGAGAAGAATAGCATTTGGTTGGAACAAGTTCTGGTCTCTGAAGTACATAACAAAAGGAAACATAAGTATCAACCTAAAAAGGCTAGTTTTCGATAGATGTATTATGCCAGTGTTGACCTATGGCTCTCAGGTCATTGTCAAATCATGGTCATTGACAAAAGCCCAAGAGAGGAAGATCATGGTGTGGCAAAATGGAATCGAAAGAAGCATTTTGAAAGTAAAAAAGATGGATAAAATCAGATGCAAGAAGGTAAAAGAAGAAACAGGGCTCAAAGACACACTCTCGCAAATAAGAAAAGGCAAATGGGGAAATGGGCTGGACATCTTCTGCGATGCATCGACAATAGATGGTCAAAAATAGTCACCGTAGGACTCCATATGACCGGAAAAGGATGAGAGGCCGACAAATGAAGAGATGGAGAGATCCATTTAGGCTTCTAGCAGGACCTCTCTGGTGGAGAACAGCTAGGGACAGAGATGTGTGGAAAGAAAAATGGTTAGAGGTCAGAAATTCCGCTTCCCAGTAGGAAGTCACTAGTCACCCAGGGAAGTGTTAAAGACTATTACTCCTAAGGGAAGGCCTATGCAAGATAGCAAAAAGTTTTGTATAAATTATAATGAAAAAAAAAAAAAAAAAATTGTTTTATTTTGTTTTGTTACCTTTTGAAATTGTAATATTAGTGCATAAATAAAGGCTATTTTCATTTCATTTCATATGTTAACAACGATAATTAATACAAGTTTATGTATATTTAATAGTTTTTAAATTTGTTCTAACAGTCTAGGTAAGTGAAAGTCGTGTGTTGCACGCACCAGATTTTTTAAAAGTATTATTTAATGATAATATAGGATATTTCAAAAAGTAATATCCTAATTTATTTTTTTTTAAACAACCCTTTCCCTTCTCCTGCTACTTTCACCTCACCTACACATACCTGTTTTCTCATCGAGTAGTCAATTCATTCATTCACTCATTCAAGTCGTACATGAATCGTTCATTCGCAATACCTTGGGTATACCATCCTATCCAATGTAAACCATCATTATTTGTTTGTTAATTCATTCAAGGTCACTTTTATGCTACGATGGCTAATAGGTTGATGATAAAGGTGCGAGTCCTAAATTTTGAAGATAGAGGTTTAATTAGGTTGTTTTTTAAGGGATGCCTGACATCACACAGGTTCGGGGCCAAACCTCCGAAGAACGGACTAACCAAGGATTACCTACTCACTTTAAAAATACTAAAACAATGTGCATGGTTACAGCTCACGACCTTCGGTATAGAAGGGAGATATGTTTGCCACTACACCACAGGTAACCTCTGAGAACACCATCATTAATGAGATCCAGCTTTGATGAATCCGTTCCAGAGGATAAAGGAATGTGTGTAAAACTTAACCGCTGTTTTTCAATTATCGGTGTGGATTACACGGATGAGTGGGGTAGGGATAGTAGTGATTGAGTGCCTAACTTTATCAATAATGGCGCGGTAATCACCTTTATTTATTGGTCTTTACCCATCCACACCGTGGTATTAAAAAGGATTTGATAAAACTGAAATTGGTTTTCTTTTATCAATTGACATTAATCCTATAATAAGTTTTTAAGTCCTAAACTTTCATTAAATTTAAATAATCAAGCCAACTGAAGAAAAGAAAATCTTTTATGTTGAGCCTTCTGAAGCTGCCATACGGTGTAGTCAGGGACTTAAATGTCCCATCAATGAAACTTTTAAACATTAAACATAAACTCTGCTGGCTTAAATTTAAGTAAATGAGTATAGTGACAACTTAACGAATGTCTTAACTAGTATTCCAAGTTAAAATGTTAATTTTTAATAATTTTATATAAAACTGGAGACTGAAATTAACTATATATATATATATATATATATATATAATGTATTCATATTATTTATATATATATATAAAAGTCAGGAAACCACAGCAATGTTTGACTTTGCAAAATAAAAGTCACATTACGATTTTTATTTTTAGATTCAATGAAAAAAGTGCCATGATTTAATTTTACAATACAAAAGTTTAAATAAAAACTAATCTTAAATTCCATAATGCTTATATTGATCATTTTTATTTTCTCAATATTTTCAATATTAAGATCCAATCATGAAGTTACCTTGCGCGAAGATTTAAAAAAACAATTTTTTATGTTTGCTCATAGACATCTATTTCATTTAACATACCATCGCTTATTATGAAATTAGAGATGAACTAAAAATAATAATTATTTTTTCTCCACAAGCCTTATTCGTGTTAATTTTAAAATATTGATATAGGTTCACCTGTGGAGTAGTGGCTAACATAACATCCTAAGGCTGCGGCTTGAAGCCTGGCAGGAGGCTCTAGGAATTTTTAATGGGAGTAAAAAATCCATAGTTATTTCGTCCGTAAAAAGATGTTAGGTGCTCCTCAAAGATCCATATACAGTAAATGTATATATCTCGGATATGCATTTTCATTCTGCTTTTATCTAATCCACTAAGTCCATCCGCTGGATATGCACTGCATTATATCTTATCAGTATGACAAAGGCTATGAAGGCTATCTGATTATTGTGTAATTTAAATTTGTTTTATTCGATGCAAGTTGCAGAATTTATTCTTCTTAATATGCCATTTGAAACAAACACAAAAGAGTACTTCGTTAGTTATTGAACAAGTAGAAATATTCATATATCACTTATGTACTTCGTGATAAGTTGAAAAAAAAAAAACGACTTATATAGTATGATGCAAGATCCTCAACATGAAATGCGGAAAATCAATAGACGATTTGTGAAGAAAGTGCATGTCAATAATTTACGAGTTTTGTAAATAAGATATACATTTTCACAGGAACTTCTGTGTAATGGCATACATGATATAACCTACATTTAACCGAAAATCATTTAAAATAGTAAGTATCTGTACGTTGAAGAATCAACTCCATCAACCAAAAAAACAACAACAAAAAAACATTATCAATATCCTCAAAATAGAATCTCAAATAATTTTATGCCGATGATAATAAATAAATATAAACTGGCAATGTTAATTTTTACAATAATAGTTAAAACATTACCTGCTGATGCCCAAGGAAAGACTCGACGTTTTCAGACCAAAAAATTATTTTCCCGGAAGACGAAACAACCAGTAGCATTCCCTGCAATTCCTGTTACAAAAATACATAAAATGAATAACATTCTAAGGATAAATTACGTGTAATAAAAATTTAATGATCCGTAATAAGACTTACATCAAGCAGCTTCTGGCACCATTCACTTGGTACGGCTAGTTGCTCATTCTCCTTCAGATCTAAAACATAAAATTAATATGAATTAATAGTATTTATACTTATAAAATTTAGTTTTAGACTTCCGTTTTACTTTTAAACATCATTATTGAAACCATGCAAGAATCTATAAACAGAGTCGATTTTAAGGAAATAACACTGTTTACAACTTTTTTATGTCAAGAAAATTATATTATTTACTAAACGAAGGGTTAACTGTATACCTTACTCCTAAAAAGTAATCTTAATCTGAGCGATATTTTTTTTTTCCTCTGGCGCGACAGGCCGTGTGGGCCCTTGGCCTCGTGGTGTTATCTCCTGGTAGAATATACTCACGATTCACGATGAGACTTTACAGGAATGGGTCATCACTCCTTACGCCTGTAAGAGCGAATTTTTAGGAAACCTTATTAAAATTACTGTTTTGAAGAGATTATTTATAATTTAAGGGTTACTATCTGTGAAGCATTGGCCTCTAATATTTTGCAGAGTCAAACGGTTAAATGTCTAGTTTTACCAAAAGAAAAATCATCAAAATCGGTATGACACATTTAGAACCCTCTCAACATATTTAGAATCCGCCGTCCGCCGTCCGGGCATATCTCCGAAACTACTAGACCAATTTTTTTGAAATTCGCCACAAAAATACTAGTTCATGCAACGATGATCCTAACACCTAGACGTTAATATTAGCAGGTTAGTTTTAAAATGTCGGCCGATTAAAAGGATTTTATTGAATAACTCAGTTATTTTTGAAGATAAAAAAAAATGTATTAGTGTTTTTAAACCAACAAAATCCTAATAATTATATAAAAGAGAAAAAAAAAAGAAGAAAAAAATGATATTTTTCACATATGATATTTTTTGACGCTAGAGAAAAGTATGTATAGAGTTTTAGAATCAGTAAAGCCCGATAAACAAAAAAAAAAAAAATAAATAAAAATAATAATAAGAAAAATGAAAAAATTTAAATCTCGCTTATATATACGCTTGTAACTACGTTATTTTCGAAATTGGAAAAACAAATTCATTATTGTTTCTTAACCAAAAAAACGCGAATAATTATATAAAAGAGAAAAAAAATTTAGCTAATATATACTCTTGTACTACTATAAATACTACGTTATTTTTGAAGATAAAAAAAAATGTATTAGTGTTTTTTAACCAAAAAAAAAACGCGAATAATTATATAAAAGAGAAAAAAGAAAAAAAAAATGATATTTTTCACATAAATACGCTCATAACTCAGTTATTTTTGATGATAGAGAAAAGTATGCATAGAGTTTTAGAATCAGTAAAGTCCGATAAACAAAAAATAAATAAATAATAATAAGAAAAAATGAAAAAAATTGAAATCTCGCTTATATATACGCTGGTAACTACGTTATTTTCGAAATTGGAAAAACAAATTCATTATAGTTTTTTAACCAAAAAAACGCGAAAATTATATAAAAGAGAAAAAAAGAAAAGAAAAAAATTGAAATCTAGCTTATATATAATCTTGTAACTACGTTATTTTGGAAGATCGAAAAAAAAATTCATTATCGTTTTTTAACCAAAAAAACGCGAATAATTATATAAAAGAGAAAAAAGAAAAGAAAAAATTGAAATCTCGCTTATAAATACGCTCATAACTCAGTTATTTTCGAAGAAAAAAAAATCATTATTGTTTTTTAATAATTATATAAAAGAGAAAAAAGAAAAGAAAAAATTAATATTTTTCAACTAAATACGCCATAACTCTGGTATTTTGAAGATAGAGAAAAGTGTGTATAGAGTTTTGGAATAGTAAAGCGCGATAAACAAAAAAAATTATTATATGTCAATAATACAATGAAAATGAATAGAAACTTTATTAACATCAAAACAATTATCTTGAACTAATGATTGACGTTATAAACTCGGTAACGAAAACTAAACTTCGGCATTCTCAAATAGATAGCAAATCAGGGTCCAGGAGATCCCAGTGTTATTCTCCAAAATATTTTTGGACCAAATGAAAAAAGAATCATTGAATTTGGTTTACAAATAGCTTAGATATTGCGTTTTGAAATCAGTGGTAGTGCTATGATATGATGCTTTGAATTAGTGCTTTTCATATTACTTAATTGCCTATCAACTGCCTTATAAACAGTTATACCCCGATATTGTGTAATAATTTGCAGATTTTTTTTATTTAATAATGCAATATATTATGATCTTTTTGAAAACAGGTGTTTTTAAAAATTGTTACTATTAAAAATTATGACGACACCGCTAATGTAGCGGTGAAATGAATAGATATATGGCATGGATATGCATGGTAGGTAACGCATTTTTTTAAATGTTGATATTAGATGTTAAAAATATATAAATGCCATAAAAACTTTTGATTACAGCGGCTTGAAAATGGCCCTAGAGGCTGAAACGTTCCTTTGTCTGAAAATTAAATAAATATAAAAACAATTTATCCAAGACTTCTTTTGTAGAGCGCCCAAATATATATCGAACAAATATTCAACCAAAAGAACACTTAAGACAATGATAGAAAATTAACATTTATCTCGCTTCTTACGGAACAGATAAAATAAATAGAAAAATCTAAATAGATGATATTTCCTAGACTCAACAGCTTCATCATCGATGTATTTCCTAGTAGCAAAGTTCGCAGATAATGTTGCGTATAGGATTAGCAAATAAGAAGAGAAACCTGTTGGTAAGCATGATCACACCCTGCAAACTGGACCGAATGACCTGGACGTGCACGATCCCGTTAAGCAATCAAGATATTTCTTATGGATTTGCAAATCCACCCACAGATTTTTTTTTTTTTTTTTAAATCTCGAATATGCAAAATTAATTATTCAAAAATATAATAACTCCTTTGACAATATGATTAATTGAAAATCCTTCACCTTATCAAAAATCGCTAAAAGAAATTATATGAAATCGTTCTATTCTATCATTTTTTTATAATAGTAATACAAGATCGATAGGATCAGAAAGATTCGAAGAATCAGGTTTTTAATGATACGTTTTTTTTTTCTCCACAAGTTTCACATTACAACAGGTTTAATGCTGATAGATCAAAGTCGCTTATTAGTCACTTAGTAAAGGGAGAAATTTATTAATTATCAATTCAGTAGTTACGTACAAACGAAGGTAAAGATGTTCCAAAAAATAATAACATTAGAAATGATAATAATTGTATAAATCCCGTATTAATGGCACATCTCTTCCACGCGTTGACGAATTCCGGACTCAACCAGCAGCTTTCACCAACTGTCACGATATCTTCCACTCGCAATGGAGTCCCGAATCAGCTAAATATTTCTGGAGCCATTAGAAACCTAGGCATCTCCTTCTTCAGCTTCCATAGAATGGTTCATTATTTATTTGTCTATTTCATTGATATAGGCTAATGGCTAACAACAACAAAAATTCGCGGGTCCCTTCGTCTAATCATTTCAATGTTAAATTTGTCTGTGTTGGGCATATCTGATTCGTATTAAAAGATAAGTGCAAAAATATTTTCCATTATGATAATTTACAATAATTTTGAAACCTCGTGAACCCCTAGAAGTCGGCGGACCACCAGGTGGGGTAGGCAATCCACAACAGTGGTGCTCTTCGCCCACTTTCCAATATTGCTATTTAAAATATATTATTAATAAGAGTTCATAGTTGACCTATGGAGAAGGCTAATAAATGGAGTGACAAAAATAATTTAATTTTGATATAAATAATACAGTAAAAAAAAAAAAATAAGAAGAAATCAATCATAATAATGATAAAATGTATAATTGAGCTTTCATATAATGATAAAATAAATTTGAAATTTATATACTCTTGATTTCATTAGGAACTGTACTACTCAATCAATTGTTTCTGGATTAATTCAGAAATTAGTCGTTATATCACCATAAATAAGGTGGAAAATATTCGAACCTGTGTACATAACTATAACGTGATGATGAAAAAAAACTACTCGATTTTAGTTTAAGCCTAAATAATAATATATTCATATATTATTATAATAATATAATATTCAGTCATTAGTAATAATATTATATTCATTTAACTTAATTTAATTTATTATATAGAATAGAAAATAATAATGATCAGAGATATTTCGTAAATAAATTATTTTAAAAAATTTCCATACGTTTGAACTTGTGGAATATGGAACATGTATTTTGTTCTTCTGTGTAATAAAGTTGAAGAATTAGAAAAAAAAAGAACTTGAGGATAAATTTAGATATTTAATTGCTATGATAACTAGAAAAAAAATTGAGAAGGAGATAAACACGCGGTTAAAGGTTTCATAATTCGGTGGCAAAATTACTTAGCTAGCGGCTTCTGTAAAAAAAAATTACGAAACTATCATTCTCCCTCCGGGTCCTGAACCTATTCGCTTACTTTGAAGGATGAACAATGCTTTAAAGTTTTCAATGATAAGATTCCACGTAAAATGTTTGGTTCAAAGTGGGATGAGACCACTGGAGAAGTTAAAAGAATACACGAAACTTGTAACCTCCCTGTATAAATGGTTTGTAGATTCAAGGCAGCTCAAATCGACAAATTAAGTTGTCAGTATTAATAAAGATAGAATATCTAAAAATTTAACGGACTGTAAGGCTTCCATAAGGTATTTCGAACAGTAAGTGGGATGATAGTGTTGTCAGATCTCGGTTTTTTTTATCCTTGTACGGTTATCGATAGATTAAATGTGGGAATCATTGGGTTTCGAAAAGTCTATTAATGCTAATAATGTAAATTCATAAGTTCAATTCACAATCACGGTCAATTATTAGCCATTTGACACATCAAAATCCGTTGAATGTTATTTTGCTTAAAAAAAAAAAAAAAAAAAAAAAAAAAATTAATATATATATATATATATATATATATATATATATATATATATATATATATATATGTATGTGTGTGTGTGTGTGTGTGTGTGTGTGTGTGTGTGTGTGTTGTGTGTAATTCTTTAAATCAATATGATGTAACTAATCAGAGGAATTGCCTCAAACGAGCTCATGGGAGTTTTACATAGATTGCGAAAAATGGAGTAAGGTCGGCAACTACGGTTAGAATCAACCATAGGGCATACCAACATAAACAAATCCATCATCAAACATTTAATAAGTTCTTATTTATTCCTTTAGTGACAGATGTAACCAGTAAGGGGAATGTCATCAATAAAAAAAAACTTGTATCTCTAAAAGCCATGAAGGGTCTTGTGCTCATTAAATTTAGAGATTCGTATAGTTTCTAGACCAACAGCAGTGCAAGGAGATAATAGGCCGAGATCACTTCCAGCCTCCGGGATTAATAGAGGCTGGGTGCGCCCCAGGAGTCTCGATACCCTAGGGTCGTCCCACGGCTGAAACAACAGAATAAATAATTATTGCGATTCGAACCTGAGAACCGGAGAAAAAGAAAACTTGGGCTCTATTTACAAGGCCACCCCGCTTTTATGTCCCCTAGGAAGAGCTCACTAAGTTGAAGAACTAGGATGTATTAAAAAAATGTTTGTTTTTTAAATATATTTTAAAAATCATTTCCTTTAATCTCAATTTTACAATATTATCATTACGGAAGTGGATGATCAGATGGATGGAAAGTTTCGAGTTACTATACAAGCCTACAGGGAATGACAGTTGACATGCACCATGGCGGTCTCAAATATCTCAAAAATATAAAATATAAATCGAGCCAACCGGATTTGCAGCTTTCTTCAGCTCCATTTTTAGCCTAAGTCCGGTTTTATGCAGTACCCGATGTTTCGATAAGGAGGAGAAATTCATTTTTAAATATGTATATTTTTCTACTCTATCAATTATTTACCTAAAAAAAAAAAAAAATATGAACAAATTGAAAATGCCCTGATACATTAATATCACCAAGATCGCTACCGCTTTTACTACTAACCACATATTTGGAGTAATAAAAATTATAATTATAAAATTATAGAAAATATTAATTTTTATTTTAGAAATAATTTATATATTCTATCTATTTTTATAAATAATTGACGACTTACGCATATGCCTCATCAAGAAGTTAGCACTGAGGCGGAGAACGGAGGTCTTGTCGACTTTCTTGCCTGATGAGGTATAGGGCACTACAAGGGATGCTAGTGCGCTAATGGATTGGTTTAATTTGTCTCGTCTGTTTTTCTCTGCTTGATTACGCTGCTGGCGGCTTGAAGTGCTAAAAAAAAAAACAATGAAATAAATATGAATGTTTAATTATAATATATTATAATATAATATATACTAACAACGACAGGACGATCACAATTCTGGCAAAATTCGTACAAACCCTCGGCCAAGACTGAGTAAATCTAACTAACTGAACAACAGACTCATACAACAAATGAGCCCTATCACAAGACATGAAAACCTCATTGACAAATATTCAATCCCAGGTCCATTCATCACAACCCTCTTAATTAAAAGTGCACGAGATGCAGCAGAAGAGACCACCAGAAGAGGAATCGGAAAAAAGCGAGTCCGACCACACCGTATCTTGTGGGTATAAGGTAAAAAAAAAAAAAAAAAAAAGTCTTTCAACAGATTTGTTATTATACTATCCTAATCCATTTCGAACTCTATTCGTTTTTGGCACAGAAGATCATTTTTTAAATTTATCACTTTGTTTTTTTCTATAAAAAAAACTATGGGCACAAATTTATGTGAATGTAAATATAAATATATATGTAAATATTCTATCTATTGAAATTTGATACACGAAACAGATATCACAAAGATACATATTTGTGTTTGTGTTTAAGCATATAATTTATATTTTTATAAGATAGAAAACTGTAAACAGAAACTTATAGTAAAAAAATAAATAAAAAGACTGACTAACAATCTGATAAGGCATAACGTCACTATATTGAGGCCTTAAGAGGGCATCACCCGACCCAAGTGTCAATTCGCGGGCGAAAACAACGTTTTTTTTTAACCTTAGTCCTGTTTCTGATTCCAAGGTGTGCAGGTTTTAGTGTCTAGATCATTCAAGCACTACTAGATTTTTTTTAGATTATACAAAAACATATTTTTTTTTTTTTTAATTATTATTTTTTTTTTTATCAGATTATGATCTGAATAAAACATTTATGTATAACATACAAAGTATATAATATACAACAGAATGTTAGTTATGTTAAAGTACTGCTAAATTAGTTTTCTGATTCCAATTAAGATTCCTGAGATGATTATTATAAACAATAATACTCTATCCTGTTCACTTTTATTATTAATTAATGACATGCATTTTTATGTTCACGTTTCTAAATAGCTCTGTTGAAACAACTAACTTATATTACATTCACACCTTTTTCCACCTTAGCACCAACTCAGGCTGCAAGCACGGGATAAATATCCTACATAGTTCTGCGGTAACAATGAAAGTTATGAACATGAAACAAATAGTTACATGCACCGTGATAAAATAATATCGGAGTAAAATAAATTTATCGCGGCATAGTGATAAAACACACATGTCGCAAAAGATATAATATTAGATGTGTTTTAATATACGTGGGCTGGAGCAAGACAATGGTCCACAGCTATCAGATACTTAATTCATATCTCAGAGCGATCCATGCAGATCATGGAAACAATAATTTTAATAATAATTTCTTTATTTTTTCTGGAAAAAGTCCCATTAGAATCAAGGAATAATAAAAAAAGTAATAATAAATCAAGGAGTAACATCAAATAATGATATTAAAAAATAAGATAGAAGCAAACAAATACGAAATATGTACTTATATAACAATTTGATATAAAAGAAACAATGATTTAAAAAAAAATCTGGTGCGGGCAGCACACGACTTTCACTTACCTTCATTTTTAAAATCAATGAAAAAGTTTTCTAATACAGTTAGAGATTAAAATACGTGAAACCATTAAAGAAATAATCAAATTTAATTTATATAGAAACATGTGTTTATTAAAAAATATATTATATTATTATCTAAAATAATCAGATTTATCGGCTTTTCATCACTTTTTATTATCTTTTGCAAGTGTGTTCATTAGATAATATTTATTCTAAAAGCTTTAGCTTTCTAACGGTATATCATACATATATATATTACTGATCTTATGTACAAAAACAAAAAATTGCATTAAAATAATATTTTTTCAGTTTTCACCTTTAGTTAGATATTGAATTCGTTCAACTTATATATTTATGTGTTTTTCATCGGTGGTAACAAGATAATATATTTATTTTTACAAAATCTACAAATTTAAAGGTACTTTACAGGAAAAAAATGCAAAATATCGGCATTTAAGCCCTGTCAAACCATTTTAATCATAATGAAAACTACATGAAATTAAGGCCATTAAATTCAACATCGATATAGCGAGTTTAAAGAGGAACCGTTTTCGAATTCATTCAATTTATATATTTACCTGTTTTTCATCAGTGGTAACAAGATAATAAAGGTATTTTTATAGAATCAACAAAATTAAAATATAGGTATTTAATCCCTGTCAGACTATTTTAATCAGAGTAAAACCTACATGATATTAAAGCCCATTTAACTTTACATCGACATAGCGAGTTTAATAAAAATCGTCGAAACCGTTTTTGAGAAATCATAAAAAGTTACAATATGCATGGTATAAAGTGCCTCTTGTGGTTAGCCGATTTTGATAAAAAAAAGTTTTTGTAACATCTCGGGCGCTTATTTGTCTTAAATTTGAAATATCAGTTTCATAGGAATTACCGTTTCCGCCCGGTAGTTACCACACACACACACACACAGACCTTTTTGCGAGAGTTGGTTATTTGGACTCAGGGGATCCGAAAACGTGTATTTCCGTTGAAAACTGGAATTCGAAAATTTTCACAATCGCAATACTTCCCCTTACTATATATAGTAAGTGAAAGTAAAAATATAATGTGCACAAAATACAACAGAAAATGTAATACCAAAAAAAAAAAAAAAAAAAAAAGTTTCTATCTGTTTAATACTGATATGGGATGCATTAAGAAAAATATTTAGGGTTATCCAGAGATCGGAGGGACAAGAAGTGATTGAATAGACGGGATTCGAAGGTCGGAAGAGTATTGGAGTCATTGGTATAGGAAGGAATTGAATTTCATACGGATGAGGATAGAATTAAAAAATATATGCGGGTCAGAAAGCCGCGAGCGATTTTTGTGGGAGTCGATGGAGGATTAGAAAAGAATGATATCCGAAATGTATATTGGAAGGGGGATATGGAGTACTCGGAAGAGGTATTGGGTTGATGCAAAATTAATGCAGGTTTTTAGTATTGGGTTGATGCAAAATTAATGCAGGTTTTTAGTAGGTATTGTAAATACGCCATATCTTTACTTTAACCATATATATTTAATCAAAATAATTTCCATCTGAATCAATGCACTTTTGCCAACGTTCAACAAGCTTTCTTATTCCACCAGAAAAAAAAATCCGAATCCCTGGACTCAATGAAATCACGAAAAGAATTTTCAATGTCGTCCTGGTTTTGAAAATTTTTCTCCCTCAAAAAGTTGTCCAGATGCCTGAAAAAGTGGAAGTCTGTAGGAGAGAGGTCAGGTGAATAAGGCGGATGTTGGAGAACTTCGTAGCCCAACTCGTGCAGTCGTCGAAGCGTTGGTTGTGCAACGTGTGGTCTGGCGTTATCGTGGAGCAGGATCGGCCCCTTCCGATTCATCAATGCTGGGCAAAGACGTTGCAATTTTTGAGTTCCGAGTTCCGCCGCCATTTCTCGTGTGGTTTTGGTTGGGTCTTCTTCCACTTTTGACCTCAGCTGGTCGTTGTCCAGAGCAAGATGACGGCCCCGACCTTCCTTGTCTTCGAGGTCGAAATCTCCTCTGCGAAACTTCTGGAACCAACGCTGCACCGTGCACTCATTAATAGCCCCCTGACCCCACACTTCATTAATATTACGAGCCGTTTGCGCAGCGCTGCGCCCTAATTTAAATTCGTAAAAATAAATTTGACGAAAATCGCACTTTGACATTTTCGATTCAAGACCTTTGAACACACTGAACAAAACGATTTTACTAAACAAATTCATGGTGAAAGAGAAGGTATTAGATAAGGTTTGTTTTGGTATAATAATGATCAATGTTAGGATTAGCTTTGTTTACACAATTGGAATTAAGATATTGCAATAGAGGAAACCTGCATTAATTTCGCATCAGCCCGATAGTAACAACGTAGGAAGGGTAAAGCCACTTGCCAGTATTACCCCACAGATCTAAATACCATATTAATATTATTACAATAGTTAGGCAGGGTAAAGAATATTATGTTGAGGAGTTTATATTGCCCCTCCCATGTCAAACCAAAGAGTGTGAAAAAAAATCTTTTTTATTTTGCTACTATGTATCAATAAATCGTCGAATCTCTAACCCTACCAGGAAACTACTTGAGAAAAAGCTTTTTTTAGAAAAAGACTGATTTTGGGCTCACCATTATAGCTTTTTTTTATCTTTCCTTGAAAAGTACCGATTTTTACGTTAGTTTGACGTGGTAGGTACGATACAATTATTAAATAACTATTTGGATTACTTCATCATAGTACGAGAGCACTGCAACGTTTTCGGCAATTCATTAAAGTTGTAGATTTTAATAAAGAAAGCTTTCCATAATTTATTGAGTCAGTTTTTGTGAGGAGGAGAGGGAAAAGTAAATACAACTGATTTTTTTTTTAGAATTGTCGTAAATATTTCTAAAAATATTATTTTTATCACAAACTTTGTAAGGAACAATGTTAAAGATCTTTAAAAAATTATAAATATGATTCTATATATTTTTCGCCGACACTAATAGTTAAGGAGTTTTGGGGAATAAAATTGATGAGCTCTTCGCTCTCAAGAAAAATGTTCAAAAACCATTAAATTGCAGTGTTAAAGATGAACGAAACAGCATCCCTAAACCTTCAGAGACACCTTTTCCTTATCGAACACTGGTGTAATAACTGGCGTGTAAAGGTGAACGAAGCCAAAAGTAAACACATAACCTTTACTCTTAGACGAAAATCCTGTCCGCCAGTTTATTTCAACTCATTACCGATTCCTCTCTCAGATACAGTCCGGTATCTTGGCTTACTGTTAGACAAAAGATTGACTTGGAACCCACATACAAGACTTAAAAGACAAGAACTCAACCGACGATTCGGACAGTTATACCGACTACTCAACAGAAAATCTGAACTTACAGTTGAAAACAAATTATTAATCTACAAGACAATACTGAAGCCCATCTGGACCTACGGACTTGAACTGTGGGGGACAGCTAAACGTTCTAACATCAAACGCATTCAATCCTTTCAATCCAAAGTCCTCCGTACAATAGTAAATGCTCCTTATTATGTCTCCAATTATACCTTGCACCACGACCTTAATGTTCCATTTGTTTCAGACCTAATTCCATCCAAATTTTCCAAATTCCACCAGAACCTCATTCATCATCCTAATCCTTTAGCTCAATCCCTATCCAGCTCCACTCATCCATACAACCCACCTAGAAGGTTGAAACGGCAGTGGCCCCGCGACCTTTTGTAAATATATTGGAGTTCTAGCACTGGCTAGATTCTCCACTCAATGTGATGTATGTATGAGTGTGTGTACGTGTATATAGGTATAAGTGAATTATTGATTTTTGTATTGATTCATTATTGTGTATATATTTTATTGTAATTTTATGTTGTGTAAATATTGTATGAATGTAGTATGTTTGATATCATTCAGCAATACTATTAATGTCCAAATTGGGACAGATTGTAAAATTTTCTCAATAAAAATTGTTATTTAAAGATGAACATTGAGAAAGGATTTTTTCAAAATGTTGCTCTTTATCTTACAATTTAAGAATACAGCGTTACCCTGTACAGCACGACTCCATCATTCCGATTAAGCAGTTAGAGGCTTATAACCAATAAAACTAACACAACCTATCTAACAGTGCTATAAGAATAAATATGGAATGCTTACATCTGGCCTTTTATAGCAGATCGTGAGCTTATCGTAAAAAAAAAAAAAAAATCCTGACATTCCTTTATCACACAATATTTTAAATAATTTCACCCTAAAAAAATATTTGGATTCCTGTGATTCAAATCAATTTAATCGCTGGCGTAATACCAGTTCCTGTCCCTTGAACGTTTCCTCTCATTAAATAACCACATCTGACAAGGCCTTCATTATCTGACTAACACTTAAGGAATTTCAACCCCTACCATTTTCTTATCAATCCAGTATCATTCAACAAACCTACATTTTACATTTTCTCTCTCATAGGCTCATTCCTTCGATTACCTCACTGAATGTATAAATGGTTAACTGTGAGTGACATAAACAGTTTTCTACAGGATATGTTATGGATATACAGAGTTTGACAAAATAATAACTAATAATTAGGAAACACGCAAAGCAGAGAATTCATTCTTGAAATGATTTAAGGTTATTATGATAATGAACTGACGAAATAGATTTTAGATTTTAATAATAATTATTAAAAACTCTTATATGGTTATTCATATAGTAATTTAGGTTAAATATGAAATCATTTTACAATGAGCTGAAGAAAAATCAACAGATATATATATATATATATATATATATATATATATATATATATATATAAACCTGTACCACAACAACCCATGAAGGGTCTTGGGCTCAGTACATATAGAGATTCGTACTGTTTCTAGGCCAACGGCAGTGCAATGAGGTGATTAGGCCTTGATCACGCTCAGCCGCCAGGTTTTTCCCCAATTAATTTGGGTACCCACTTTATAGAGGCTGGGTCTGCCCCAGGAGGGTCTCCATACCCTAGGGTCGCCCCCCGACCGAATTAACAGAATAAATAATATTCTGCCAGAGCCCCGGGATTCGAACCCAGGACCCGGAGCACAGCAGACTAGCGCTCTATCCACTAGACCACGCCGCTCCCTAACAGATATATATATATATATATATATATATATATATATATATATATATATATTTTTTTTTTTTTTTTTTTTTTTTCAGGGATCAATAATTGTTATGCAAATGTAGAATATTGGAAAGCTAAAAAGTTCAGAAAAAAATTAAAATATAAAATTATAGAAGCTAATGAATATTGATAACAAGAGCATAAAATAAGTGAATGTTGTAAATAATGATTTTCATTTTTGTATTACTTAATCCAAAATAGATGTTTCCATAAAAATAAAATAATGATAAAAAAAGTCATTATTTTATGAATTTTCATCTAACACTTCAGTTGAAATTTCTTAAATCGAGATTTTAACAAAGAAGATAAATGAAAATTTCATTTTAATATTAATCAAAAAAGGTTAACAAAGTTTCACCAAGTAGCTTAAAAATAATTTAAGTGGAAATATATATTTGTAGTACTGATTGCAAAGAAAACCAATTAATTGAAAAAAATTAATAATAGAAAAAAGTGCCATCTAGCTCTTTCCTACATCGTTTTGAAGATTTAAAGAACTTTGTACTAATAAAAACCCCCGGATAACATACAAAAAAAAAAGAAGAAGAAAAAAAAAGGTTTTCTTCGATTAACTAAAATAATATGACAATCTGCTAAAAATATTGAATCGTTGATAAAATCTCACTATACAAAAAGATACATAAGAATATAAGGAATCATCAGTGATGTAATGTAACAACCGAATTTTATCAGGATGAACTGAATAAAATTAGAATTTTTATCAATTTGAATAAATAAAAGCTACGTTAAAAAAAATAAATAAAAAAAATTAGCGTTTTTTCCTAACAGAGATACTACTCAGTCAATATTAGCAAATTAGCTGTTAATATTATAATGAAATATACCCGCTCAGATCTTAAACGATTACTGCTAATTTATAAATGCTTGTTTAAATACAATAACATTAAATATTTGTATTGGATTAGAAATAATAGATAACTATTGAGGACGCCCATTCTTCCTGGGTGATAGCCAAGACCTAGCCTATTGGAAATAAACAATGTTGAATACAGTGTTACAAATACCTCATTTATGCTAAACAAATATTAGCATTTGAAATAAATAATATATGTTTATAAAACATACAGATAACATACGTCCTATGTGACAAACACTGTGTATTTACTTTGAAGCGACCACCTAGACGCATAAACCGAATTATTGGTTTTGAGATAGAAACCACTTACCATGAAATAAAGGAAAAATCTGGTGAGGGCAACACACGACTTTCAGTTACTTACCTTCGTTGTTAAAATCGATTAAAGACTATTAAAATACAGTCAGAGATGAAAATGAGTGAAACTAATTAGAATTAATTAAATTGAATTTCTATGGAAACATGTGTTTTATGTAAAAATCTATATTATTATCTAAAACAGTCAGTTAGTTTATCGGCTCTTCATTACTCTTCATTAACTTTTACAACCTTGAGTATAAGACAAATTTTTTTCTAAAATATTTCGCTTTTCAACGGTATATTATACACCTATATTACAGTTCTTATTGAAAAAAAAAATACAACCATAAAAAAAAGAATAATAAAATAAATTTAAATTCTACATGACAAAGTTAAGATGTTAATTGGATTTAATAAATTTAAATTTGATACTAAGTTAATATTTTAAAAATTAAACATTGCAAACGAAACCCTTCAGCCGGATTTGGCAGTCATAATCTGATAAACACGTGGAACAGTCTTAAGTCCAATCTGATAAAGAAAAGCAATCATTAACTTTTTATTAATTTTTTTTATTATTTTTTTTTTTAGCTGAATTTTTATTCATTAAAATTTATAAGTAGGCGAAAAGTGTTAGCTGTCTGGAGGAGAGTTTAATTCTCGTAAGAGAAAGTCCAATTTGTCACACATAAATTTTAATAGGCTTGAAAACCGGTTAACAAAAAGTTTGCACATTGCTTAAGCTCAATACTGATTGATAAATTTCATTCATTTGACGAATAATATATTTCAATAAATCTCAGTCCGTATGGCATTAACTTTGAAGGTTAAATTACAGTATCCACAAGTTATCAATGCGTTATTAAAAGTATAGTGTGTTTTATGTTAGAGTGTGTTTTCCTATTTACTCCTCTTTCATAAATCACTATATATCTCACAATAACAATATCTCAGAAACTCAATTCCCGAAAATTCAATCAAGAAAATTCTACAAAACTAATACAAAGGTATTTTTACTTTCACTTACTATGTATAGTAAAGGAAAGTATTGCGATCATGAATATTTTCGAATTCCAGTTTTCAACAGAAATACACGTTTTAGGGTCCTCTGAGTCCAAATAACCAATTCCCGCAAAAAAGTCCTATGAAACTGAAATTTCATATTTAAGACAAATAGAAGCCCGAGACGTTACAAAACCTTTTTCATCAAAACGAGCTTACCAGAAGAGCCACTTTATACTATGTATTTTGCACCTTTTTTCGATTTTTCGAAAACGGTTCCTTTGATTAAACTCGTTTCCCCGTACATCAACCGTGAACTGCTCTTAGTATTATGTATGACATTACAATATTGTACGTCGGCAAACATCAAAATTGTTGTGGTTGAATAAAATAAATAAATAATATGGAAAAGTTGGCAAAGTCTTAGTATAAAACATTTTAATAAGACGCATCAGTAATAGGAGATATAACGTTACAAGGATATATTACAACTCTCGTTTCTGTTGCGAAATCAGATATTAAAAATATTTATAGGCTAAATTTGACTCAAGGATAGAAAAATTCAATTAAGGAAGTTTATGAAGGAATTTAATAGCTATTAAAAAAGTTATATTTAAACCTAAGGCGTTTAAAGCAGTTCGAATTCAGTGATAGGCCATGTGGCTTTGAGCCAAGTGCAGCATGCGCCTATGCACGGGGCTAAGAATACAACGGGAGTATATTCACTGCAACATATCGAGGAGCTGAAAACACAACATGGCATCAAGTACACATTTCAGACTTTTTCTGGATTTGAAGATTAATAACGGACAATTTTCAAAGTTCCTCTAATGGCATAATAAAAAGCAAAGAATTTTTACTATCTATATCATAAAATATTTAATACTAGTTTTAAATTTTAAGTATTAACCTAAAATATATGCTGTCCATTTAAAGGTCAGTCAAAAACATTTTATGGTAATAAAGTTAGCCAAAAAAAAAAAAAATAAAATAAAATAATAATATATTTAAAAATTATATATAGTTGCAAGGGTTTAGTATTGTACGGTGATGACCCTATGATCATGACCCTTAAAAATCCATAATTTTATATCTTGAAAGGACGCGAAAACGAAATTATTGCCTTTGCATGAGGCACATTGTATTATATTTTTTTTTTATTTTTTTATTATTTATTTAAAGAAATTTACAACTGTATTTATACAATACGTCAAGTAAATGGGATAGATATGAGATTAAGACACATGATTGTCCTGTGAAGAAACTACCCATTGGTAGAACTCCAATGTCCAATTTACGGTAAGAGGTCTCTTGGCCATCTTCTTTTCAGTCGCCTCGGTGGATTGTCAGGAATAGATGTTGAGGAAAGGTCACGGATAAGCGGGTTTGAGTGGGCAGGAAGTTTGGAATGGAAGGATGTATATCTGGATCGGGCTAAGTCTTCAACTAATGGGATATTTAGGTCTTTATGGATAATTTTATTTGTAACAAAGTATGGAGCATTAAGGATTTTTCGAAGGATTTTGGATTGCAGGGATTGGATGCGAGAGGAGTTTGATGGTTTAGTGGACCCCCATAACTCAATGCCGTAGGTCCACACAGGCCTAATAATGGTTATATAAATGAGTCGTTTGTAGTAAATAGGAAGTTTTGAGCGTTTGTCGAGTAAGTGTTGTAGTAATCGGTATCTACGCGCAGTTTCCTGTCGTTTCAGTCTAGTATGAGGGTTCCATGTGAGGCGTTTGTCTAGGTTTAGTCCTAAGTACCGGATCTGTTCAACAGGAGTAAGTAAGATATTGTTAAAGGATACGGTGGGGCAGGAAGTCATAGGTTTACGACGTAGAGTGAAGGTTATTTGATAGGATTTATTAGGATTTATTTTAATTCTCCAGTTCTGACACCATTTTTCGATGGCTGATAGATGGTTCTGCAGGATTCGGGATGCAACAACAGGATCATTATTCACAGATAACACACATGTGTCATCAGCGTAGGTAGTAAGGATAGTGCTAGGTTGGATAGGAATGTCAGCTGTATATACTGTATAAAGGATCGGACCCAGGATACTACCTTGAGGTACACCGGCTGATTGGATGAATACGGATGAGTAGGAGAGATTATGTTGAACTTGGAAGGTTCTATCAGTTAGGTAGGAGCGAATTAATAGGAAATACGTTGGGGTGAGGAATTGGCGAAGTTTGTAAAGCAGTCCTGGATGCCAAACTCTATCAAAAGCCTGTTCTACATCAAGAAAGGCTCCAGTGCAGTACATTCCGCGTTCCAATGTGGAAGATATTACATCCACCACACGATGGCACTGTTGTATAGTTGAATGAGATGACCGAAATCCAAACTGGTGGTCAGGAATCACATTATTTGAATCAAGGATGGGATATAGGCGTTTTAGGATGAGTTTTTCTAGAATTTTTCCAATAATGGGTAGAAGAGAAATAGGACGATAGGACGATGGGCTTTCTAGTGGCTTCTTGGGTTTTGGTATCATTTTGATGATAGAATGTTTCCAGGCGTCGGGAAAATAGGTAGACCGGAGTGTGGCATTGTATATGTAGGTGAGGAAGAGGATAGCTTTGCGAGGGAGTTGTTTTAGGATGTGAAATGTAATAAGATCATGGCCAGGAGCTTTTTTGGATGGTGATTTATTAATGATGTAAAGGATTTCAGATGGGTGAAACGCCTTGGGAGGAAGGGACATTTGGAGAGGAACAGTTAGTTCTGCTTCAACATGTTCAATGTGGATTGGGTTAAGGATATCAGGGTGAGGATCAAACGTTCTGGAAAGGTGTTCACCGAATGTTTGAGATTTGTCCTCGTCGGAGCGTGTCCAGGTCTTGGAGTCAGTGAGAAGTGGATGATTGAAGCTTTTGTATTTTAGTAGTTTTGTAGTGGTGATCCATAATGATTTGTCTGAAGTTGTTAGGTGTTCTGTAAAGTCCTGAAAGTTTTGAATTTTGAACTTCTGTATTTCTGTCTTAAGGTTGTTAGTCAGTTTGTTGTAGTGGGTTTTGTCTGATGGATATCTCGTTCTATGCCACTTCGCCCTTGCTCGGCGTTTTTCAATTAGTAAGAGGCGAATATGTCTTGGCAATTTCGTTTCATCAGAATTCCTACTGTTATAGTGGGATGTGTTTTTGTGTATGGCCGTTTCTATGGATGTTGTAAATTGTTTAATGGCGAGGTCTATTTGTTTTTTTAGTTTTTAATGGGATTTTTAAGTCCAGTCTGTTTTCCAAGTCATTACGAAAATTGTCCCAGTCAACACGTCCTTTAATCAGTAATGGAGGATAAGGTTTAGGAATAGAATTTGTGTGCATGAGAAGCAGAACTGGGCTGTGATCTGAGGAAAGGTCATCGAAGGATTTGACTGTAGTGTGGGAGGAGGGGATTTGAGAAGTAACAAAAATATCAAGGATGTCGGGACGTTTCTTAATGGAAGTAGGCCAATATGTAGGTTCCTGTGGTGCCAAGAGGGAATAGCTACAGGAAGTGGTGAGACGGGAAAGTATCCTGCCACGAGTGTTGGACGTTCGGCATCCCCATCGTTGATCTTTGGCGTTGTAATCTCCCCCAGCAATGAAGCGCGGACCAAGGGATCGGAATAAGGATTCAAGGTGGTGAATGGTGAGTGAATTACCGGGAGGACAGTATACCGCTGAGATTGTCATATTAAATGGATGGGAAGATAAGATAATAGAGGTTGATTGAATGGTGTCAGATGGAGAAGAAGGAAGCATGGAATGAGGTATGGATTTATGGATGAGAATACATGAGCCAGCGTGAGATGTGTTGTCTGGGTGATCTGATCGGTATGTGATGTAGTCACGTATGTAAAAGTGTGATTGTTTAGTGAAGTGAGTTTCAGTCACTAGGGCAATGTCTATGGTATTGTCGCGTAGGAATATGTCCAGTTCGTCTCGGTGATTCAGTAAACCATTTGCATTCCACAAAAGGATGGCTAGGGAGTTTTTGATCATTGTGGGATATGGAAAGGAAATTCAGATAGGAGTCTAGTAAGGAGGGTAATGAGAGGTCTTATTGTATTTTGAAGATCTAAAAGGAAGGATGACAGGATTGATGTGATTTCGGATGTGTTTTGTGAAGAATAGGAGGAGGTGGAAGGTTCATTGGATGGAGGATTATGCTGTCTAGGGAAAGATAGGGTGCTCCGTCGGAGTTGCTGAGGAGGTTCCACGTTTGACGGAGCTGCTACGGGTGGGATTACTTGGGAGGTAGGATGTGAAGGAGATGAAAGTTTGGGATTGATCTGGGGTGGTAAGTTGACCCTTAGGACGTTGTTGGTTGGTACATCGATTTTAGGTGTTTTTTGGAGGGATTGGGACATCTGAGGCTGGTGATAGGATTTTTGATGCTGAAGATGATGATGGGATGGTTGAGGCTGAGGATGATGACGGGGTGGTTGAGGCTGAAGATGATGACGGGGTTGTTGAGGCTGAAGTTGATGATGAGGTGGTTGAGGCTGAAGATGATGATGAGGTGGTTGAGGCTGAAGATGATGATAGGTGTTAGGAGAAGCTTCAGGTTCCTGTTGATTATCCTGCTGTTTTCTGGTTATGTTGGAGAAAGATTTATTATTGATGTTGGTGGTCGTCGGGCGTGGGTCTTCGTGGGTCAAAGGTTTTCCAGAGGGAGCTCGCTCATTGTTTCCTGAAGGGCCAGGGTTTTGGTAACCTGGAACGTTTCTTTGCAATTTAAATGCAATATTTTCATTTTTGCGGCGCTGCATGGTTTTGTACACCAGACAACCTTTGTAACTAGCCGGGTGCCCTTCACCACATAGTGCACATATTGCTGGCGTTTCTCTTGGCTTCTGGCATGTATTGGACGCATGCGGCCCAGCACATTTCACACACCTGTCCTGGTGGTGACAATAGGTTTTTGTGTGACCCAGGGTTTGGCACTTTGTGCATTGTACGATATCTACTCTCTGTTTCGGCTCTTCGAAGCGTATGCATGAATATACAAGTCTATTAACACGGAAAATATCGGAATTGTTGGCTGCTGGTTCAAGGTCTACAAAAAAAAGAGGTAAAGGATATTTTTCGACTGGGTGCAGTACATTAGAAATCTGTCTAACATTGTGGCCCAGCTCTTCTATGTCCTGTTTGATGGCTGAAGTGGAAGTAGTAGAGTGAAGTCCCCTCAGAACTACCCTATATGACTTATCTTCCTTAAGCTGGTAGCAGTGAAAGTCGTAATTTTTTTCAGTCAAGTGAGTCACTAGTTTTTTATAATGTTCCTTGGTAGTCGTGTTTATTTTCACATCTTTTAATCGAGAAAAGCATTTAAAGTTAGTTTGTCCGATTAACGTAGATATTTCGTTTGCGAAGGAAACAAAATTCGTAATGTGAGAAACAAAGACTGGAGGTGGTTCAGGCTCTGAATGACTTGGTGTTACGGTTTCGGTTTGGATATTAGTGAGGGCTGCGAATTTATTACTGGTAGGAATAGTAGGTATGACTTGTGAGGCTGGGGTGGTTTCTTGTGAAGGTCCAGGTAAATCTACTATGGATTTACTACGGGTGATAGGTACAGAGATTTGTTTTTTGCTGTTTTTATTTATTTTTTTATTAGGGGATCCTCCAGATCCTCCTGGAACAATGTTGCGCTGACGTTTTTGGAGAGTCCTCCTTTTTAAATATTGGGAGTCAGTTTCGCTAACTTCTGAGATAGCTGTCTCTTCATCCGTCTCCATACCCGAAGATTCGCCCATTTTTTTTTTTAAATAAAGAGAAAAACTAAATAAATTCAAAACAAAAAATAAAAATATATATATCTGTAGTAAAATAAAAATAAAAGTTTAACTTCTTGAATTTAAAAATTATTTACACAAACAGAGAAAGAAAAAGAAAACAAACAAATCATTTTTATAATAACAAAATAAATGAGAATAATAAAATAAAATTATTAAAATAATAATAAAATAATTATTAGAATTAATTGAAAAAAAAAAAAAAAAAATTCAGAGTCTATGGGCTACGAACTCGCGACGATAATGACTCAGTGATAAGTTGGTAGTGCACAGAACAACTGAGCTACCGCAGCGCTGATAACAGGGCCACTACTGCTCAATGATATCCAGTGCGAAGCAGGATGCGGGACAGAACCCGTCTCCCACGTGGAGATCTATACAGCTAACAGCGAGCACTATTTATCACACTTAGTAGGTCTATTAAATGCACTCACCCTAAAAAAGTAGTTCTAACGAGTTCTCAACCACATACACTCAGTGTTTACCAGCGTTGGGAACAAAACATTAGTTAATACTAATAGTATTCATAGGACAATCAGAGAGCGATATTAAGTTCTGACTTCAGTTGCCGCCATGACCGTATTATATTTAATTGATAAAATGAGTAATTAAAAACATATACAGTATAAGGAAGCTAAAATTCAATAAAAAATATAACAGTGATAATTGAGATTTTATAATAAAGAAAAAGAATATATTGAGCAAAGAAACAGTAGCAAAAAAAAAAAGAAAGAATATGTACAATATTTATAATCAGAATCTCGAGCCAAGCTTGTCCCCCCACTAGCGGAAGAAAAGCAGGACTAAGGAGATCCCAGCGCTTATCTACAAACCATGTCGTAAGTATTGATAGCCAATAAATGAATCTAAAGATTTATACCATATTTTTAATAAAGGTATTATCGACCTAGTAGACATTTTTTTTTTATTTTAATTATTACACTGATACATTACAATAAAAGCGTATTTAACTTTATCAATCGAGTTTTGAATGAAATATAATTACATTTTCAAAATATACGAATAATAATAGAAGTCAACTTTTATGGGTCAAATGTACATGTCCAAGGATAAATATATATATTTTTTTTTTTTTTTGTGGGGGTTGTTGGAGGGAAAGGGGAGAAGACTTTTTTCTCTAAGAACCACCGTTTTTATTTTTTCTTTAAAATAAATGTTATTCAAATTTAATTAACATAAGTTAACTGAAAATTTAACAATAACGTTGAATAATGTATTTACAAAAAGAGGGGAAAAAATAGGAAATCAATAAACACAAATATATATCCTTAGAAATGACGAATAACAATATTTCGAACCAATTTCAATAAATAAATTTAGACATGTTTCAAGTCGATGAGTCTTACTTTTTATATTCATAGTGTGTAAGAGCAGAGTTCAAAGTCGTGCTATTTTCGGTCACCGTCTAGATATGAGTATGTAAACAAATGAGAACATGGATAGCTCGGAAGGAAATACTTATACTGGCGCTAACTGTTTCTATAAACTTCCAATGCCAGAGAATATCTAGGATGTGGCCAACGTTGACTCATGTTCCAAAAACACAAGTTCAAGGGCAGGAAGAAATCGGTCTAGTTCAAGATGCTCGGGACCTCGAGGTCAGCAAGTCCACTAAAACTAGGATCTTTTTCCTTATGCATAAAATTGTACTGCATTTCCTTGATAAATTCCTACACTCCGTCCGTGGCCCAAATCTCGATGAGCCACATGGTGCGTGGGTCAATCCATACGAATTCTCTGGAAATTTTAGAATGTAAAGAAAGCAAATGTAAGGAAAACGTCGATCACAAAAAATACAAATTTTATAAAACGTGCCAATTATATTTATTAGCTCCTAGGCGCAATAATAAAAATCATGAATTTTTTTTTAATTAACAAAAATTATACTTAAAATAAGTACATTTAAGAAAACAATATCATGAACATCATGCAATTAGTTAAGCAAAATAATGAATTTTTCCCAGTACATATGGTGAAAGTGGCTATAGTACATAATAATAACTTAACATTTAACACGTTCTCGTCGGGACGAATATCTACGTTTTTTTTTCGCGTGAGGCGTAGCAACAATGTTACAAGTTCGAATGTGATTAATGCGAGATCACAACAGTTCCAGGCTTCGAACGCACCCCGCCCCACAGAATAGTCAATTGTGACACACGGGTTGGTCACGCTGACCCACGGAATAGACACATGTGAACCGCCTGTGATTCACGCCGGAGTGAGCTTGTTAAAAATAATTATATATAAATGTGTGTGTAAACTAAAATAAGTTAAACAACAGAATAGATATTTTTCAGTACTTATGGTGGCACTAGCTGCAATATATAATAATAAAAATCATGGGATTTCATCTGGTTAATATTTCCACAAATATATATCTATCTATTTGAAAAAATGTAACGTAAAATATGATGTTAAAAGGAAAAAATCTGATGCCGGCAACACACGACTTTCACTTACCTCCATTTTTAAAATCAATGAAAGAATTTTCAAATACAGTTAGAGATAAAAATACGTAAAACTATTTAAGAATTAATAAAATTAAATTTCTATAGAAATATGTGTTTCATTAAAAAATCTATTATATTATTATCTAAAATAATCAGTTAGTTTTATGTTTATTTCATCGCTCTATATTAACTTTTAAAAGCTTGTGTATGAGATGATATTTTTTTCTAAAATCTTTAGCTTTAATAATTGTATTACACTAGCTTAATATTTAAAAAAATAATTTTGTATCAAGTACGGAAAAATGTAACATAAAATATGATGTTCTAGGAAAAATATTATGTTTCCAGCTATTATATTATATTAGCTTAGAGTTCGTACTTTTAAATAGATTCTAAAAACGATACATCATATTTAAGTCACCTTTGATGGTAAGTATTGTTTTGGGTGTTTCAGTATGAATGACGTTCAACAGAAAATCCTTTCGTTTTGAAGAAGATGACGTCTGGAAACCTGAAATTTTTTTAACGGCAAAAACTGAACAGCACTATGCTATACCTGATATGTTTAATTGATTCTCATTGCGTTTATTACAGTTTAAACAAAACATTTATTTGGATTTAATCATTAACTACAAATAATATCATACGTAGTATAAAATTACCTGAAATAAATAACATTTATATAATGTGATACTTTACAATAATTAACACTGAATTTCGTTCCTAAAATGTTTCAAATAGTTCTATAAAAACCAAGAATGTTTCATTTTATTTTTATTAACAAATTAGATTTGAGAAAAAGGCAACTTTAGCGCAACTACAATTACAGTCGCAATATATAATGGAGATGATTATAACTTAGAATAATGAATGAACTAATTGGAAGCGGGAAAACTCTTTCAGTGTCATGGACAACAAACTAATTCAGAGATAAATCTCATCTTTTCGCAACATCATAATAAATAGTTTAATAGTTTACATTGTACAAATTCTGTAAAATAGTTTATCATTTATTAAATTATCATATAAAAATATAAAAAATGTGTACAAATAATTCATCAATTAAAGACCACTTTCTATGTAACTTTTTAGTAATAGCTTATTATATTGCAGATACATCAAAAAATTTTTATTATGCCATATTTAATATTGGGTTGTGTCACATGGAATGTCCGTTTTCAAGGTAAAGGATTTTTATCAAAAATACGACATGAAAACAAGATAATTTTATTCGAAGTATTTCCCTTCTTTTTCTACACATTTTTCCAAACGTGACACCAACTTTTTTATCGCCGAACTAAAAAACTCTGAGCTTTGAAGTGAAACAAAATCTGAAAACGATATCCCCAGCTGAAAACTTAGCAAACCAGCGGCGAATGGTCTATTCATTAACACTCCTTTCCCTAAACGCCTTGCAAATATTCCTAGCGGCCTCAGCTGCTGAATGGCCGAGTTCAAACTCGTTTAAAAATATTACTCGAAAATCGCGTGTTTCCATTTCATATTTGGAGGTATACTAAAAAGTGGGTAATTGATTGGGAAGCTAATGTTTATAATACAAAGGTAGAGGATTAGTAACTGTTTACTTTAAATATGTAAAGAATCGGAAGAAAACACCAGGGACCTGCAAAATCCTTTATGTATTTCAGAAACTATAAAAACGGACATTTCATGTGAAACAACCCAATAGATTGGAAAATAAAAGTTTCTTATTTCCTTCATAATCTGCATTTGCGTGTATTATATAGGGAGTGAGAAAATATGCCATATTATTTTTTTTTACAAAACTTGAACTTTGATTCATTGGTATTTTTAAAAAAGTAGGGCTATCTTTTAATAATATGTTTCTTTTCTTAATTGTGGTTTTAAAAGGATGTATGGAGTTATATGATTACAATGAATTAATTTCTAGTAAAAAATGCAGGAGACAGGGGGGAAATACATGATATGATAAAATAAAAAAATTAATGGTTTAGAAATTTCTAATTACTATTACATATCAGTGTTTTCATTATAAAGTACATTGAATGAATTTCTTATATAAGTAAAACATAGTCCGAAAATAATAGTCACATAATTACCCATCAATATCTTGTGTAATGACCAGATGGAAAGTATGTTCAGTATCTTGATAGCACCTGGGACGGACTGAAAGATAGAATTCCAAGTTTTTGGAGAGCGAAAAAACAAATAACTACCTTTTTATCAACTAAAAACACATTTAATATGAACATATACATATTTTTTTTCGAAACCTGAATGTTGTTCTGGGTAGTAAAATAAAACAAGAGCAGGAGACAAGCGGACAGAGATAACTCTCTCCCGACAGTGAGTACCAACTGGATCCACGTTGATCAACGATTGAGAGATGCTGTTGCTGTACTTGGACTACTAGTATCTTCCAGTCCTAAATACAAGGTTGTCCCGACTATGTTGCAGTTTGTTGAGAGCTCGACAAAAATATCAATACTTTGCTAGAATAATCTGGAACGATTGAATTACAACGAGATGGAGAAGTAACTTACTCTTTCAAGAAGTAAAACTGATTTTATAAACGATTTTTTTTATATTTTGAATTTTTTTTTCTTTTGATAGTTTAATAGATAAAAATACGTTCAGATAAGTTGAAGGAAGCTCGCCTTTCAGGTGAAGTTACGAGAGATACTGAGGTCATAGAAATTAGGAGTTTTGTTTAACTTATTACCATACTAAGTACACCTTTAGAAACATCTCTAGTAAATAATTTATTCACCATCTATTTGTAATCTATTGACGACACAATTAATATACAAAGAACGTCCCCTAGTTTTTTTTATTTAAATGGTAAATAATCTAAATTGGTATTTTTAAAATATAATTTATCAACCAAGGTACTCAACTATAGCAAATAGCATTGCATGATTGAATATGACTATATATAAAAAAAAAAAAATAAGATGTCATTGTTCGGTAAATACTAAAAATTAAAGTCAAGTGAGAATGGTTGACAACCTACCAAGCTAAAGTTTTTTTTAATTTTTTTTTTTCAAATGTTTACTCCTACCTCACCTTTTTAGAATATGAGGGATTTTCTGGGGACAAGGGGATGGCAGTGAGGAATTAACACTACAGTTAAAAGTCCCCCGCACCAGACACGAAATCATAATTAATTTATTCCAAGTTTTTGGTCACTGTGGCTCAAACGCACGAGCGCTAACCCACTCCTCCACACCGGTCCTCATAAAATAGGGACTCTTTAGGCCTATTTTTGTGAGTGTCCGCCAGTTTGCTAACGCCCCCATACCGGAGGGAGCAGTTTGATAATAGTGAATCCGCTTTCAATACTTTGCTTGAAAAAGTCCTTAGAGAGATAGGGATTTGAACACTCAGGCTGTCGCGCAAGGCTACGTAAGCAACTTAAAAATTTTAGTATGAATAAATATTACCAGCAAAACCAACTTAAGTTGTAATGAAGCCATGATGTAATAAACAACTTGCGTGAGGTACACTTCAGGTCTTCCCGGGATAATTTAATTTGTTAATAAAGATATCGACAAAAATAGAGATTTACTCACTGATTGCTGTGAAAAATCTTGTAAAGCAAAAGGCTTTTCTGAGAAACATCAGTTACTCTTTTATTTATAGCAACCATGTTATTAAAGTGCGTGTCGGTACGTCATCTAAAAATAGAAGGGTGAAGGAATTGCAAAAGGGTTTTCTCTCACACACGACGAATTAGTTAAAAAACAAAATAAGACAAGTATTAAGGTTTCATTCATAGGTAAGTCATAAAGTCGCGAGTAGATTGTAAAGGGTAACAGTACAAATAAAAAAAATGAAATTGTTCGCCCGACGACGGCATGAAAAACATAATAATTGATATTAGAAACAAGTTTATTGTTGAAAGCCGCCAAGCACGCTTTTCCTTTGAAAAAAGGTGCGGCATTAGAAGAGCTGGGGCAACAAAGGAGAGGGCGAAGACCCTCAGCCTCGTGCCCAAGATAACAAGAACCACCTCCAAAGCTCCTTTCATTGCCACTCGTCGCGCTTTGTCAACCGCACTAATGCTTCAATAATATCTCCAAGTACCCTTCAAGCTTCACAATTATAATGCTCTTGTTAGCAGCCAATATCCTCCCCAATTGCCCCCAAAACTCAGATAAATCCTCACCTAAGTCGAAACAACCTAAGCCGATTTCCGACCGCGCTTTCCTTCAACACAACAACATGAACCTAGTTATAATTAGTTCAAACAGGTGCTAAATTAGTAGAATGTTTAATTGATAAAAACGGATTTATAACAACCAACACATACGAACTCTCTATTCTCGTTTCCATAGTAAACTGCACGGACAAGAACATAGACTTTTAAATGACATTTCAATCGCTGAAATTACTATTAGAAGAAGGTTTAGGAGAAGTTGGACGAGAGGCCTTCTCTCTGCTAAATTGAAGCCTGGGAAAAGGTGCTGCTGGACACTATCCTTCACCATGTTATCATGTCTGCTGTTTACGTTTTACATATCACATATGCTTATTGTCGGATAGCTTTTGACAGGAGAAAATGGAAAATATGGAAAAAAAAAAGAAGAAGTATATGTTACTAGTCGTATCCTACGGCTTTGAAAGCGAATAAATAAATTTATTCTGATTTGTTTGTTTATTCATTTAAGGACACTTTATAGTACTACGACTAATCGGACGATACTACGGTAAGAATCCTAAATTTTTCCTATCCAGGTTTAATGAAGATAGGGATCTTTAACGATTACCTGACATTGCACGGGCTCTCGGAAGTACAGCACAACCAAGGATCATTTTAACATACTTCAAAAACCCTAAGGCTATTTCCGGGTTCAAACAATGACTTTGAGGGTAGAAGGCTCTTATGCTGGCCACTACACCACTTGTGCTGATTAAATTTACATTTGTGTTTATAGCAAGAGCAAATATAATACGTATAACTTGTATCGGTTCAACTATATATACTGGTGTTACACGTAGTGTAGTAAAAGTGTGATGTACCTCGGCCGAATGGTTGGAAAAGCAAATATAAATTGTTGAGTGAAAAAAAGAATCAAATCAAAAAGGATTTCAAAACCAATTCTATTTTAGAGGTTTTAGAAAAGAAAAAAATCTGGTGCGGGCAACACACGATTTTCACTTACTCCATTTTTAAAATCAATGAAAGAATTTTCAAATACAGTTAGAGATAAAATACGTGAAATTATTAAAAAATTAATTAAATTGAATTTCTACAAAAACATATGTTTTATTAAAAAATCGATTATATTATTATCTAAAACAATCACTTAGTTTTATCGGCTTTTTATCACTCTCTATGAATTTTTAAAAGCTTGTGTATGAGATAATATTTTTTCTAAAATCTTTAGCTTTCCAACGGTATATCATACATGTATATTACTGTTCTTATGTTCAAAAACGAAAAATTGCATTAAAAAAAGATTTTTTCTGTTTTCTCCTTTAGTTATTTTTCAAAATTCGTACATCTTACATACTTACCTGTTATCAGTGGTTACAAAATGATATAGTTATTTTTATAGAATCAAAAAATTAAAGGATTCTTTAGAGAAAGAAAATTTAAAATATCAGCATTTAAGCCCTGTCAGACAATTTTAATCAGAATGAAACCTACATGATATTAAAGCCCATTAAATTTTACATCGATACAGCGAGTTTAATCAAAATTGTCGGAACCGTTTTCGAGAAAATCGTTAAAAAGGAGCAAAATGCATGGTATAAAGTGCCTCTTCTGGTAAGGTGATTTTGATGAAAAAGGTTTTGTGACGTCTCGGGCGTATATTTCTCTTAAATATGAAATTTCAGTTTCATAGGACTTACCGTTTCCGCTCTGGAGTTACCACACATACACACACACACACACACACACACACACACACACACACACACACACACACACACATACACAAACAGACCTTTTTGCGAGACTTGGTTATTTGGATTCAGGGGACCCTAAAATGTGTATTTCCGTTGTAAACTAGAATTCGAAAATTTTCACGATCTCAATACTTTTCCTTACTACATATAGTAAGTGAAAGTAAAATAAACTGTCAAACGCTTGAGATTTTATGAGATGACCAGAAAAGTATGATTAATGTAATCTTATAATCTTATAATTAAGAAGACCAGATTAATGTAACATCCAGAGTTGGTTGACCTTTCTTCCCTCATGACACAAGCGATTTTTCCGTGATAACCCTATGCACATCATGAGATCCATGAGGAAATTAGTAATTCTCAGATCCATTTCCACCGACCAAAGCGGGCTAGCCACACAGGCTCTCCTTTAAATACAGGCTAATTTATATTAATTACAGGAATATAAAAATTCAAATGTAAAATTATAAAATTAATTTCTAAAATGGAGCTAAGCAGAAGTCGTTGTGATACATTGTGAGGCATGTAATAATTAGATAATCGATTTGATAAATTAAATTTATTTTAAAAATTCTAACTTATACACAAACTATTCATATTTTTGCATAGTAATCATTGGCATAACGAGTATCTTTTTTTGAACAGTAGCTTAAAATTAAATGCCAATGTTTAATACTGCAATCAACTTATTTTATACCTCGTCATATTACGAGCACAACGTGTGAGAGTCTAGCATAAGGACATAAGAGCATTTACTTTTTTAATCTGGGTTAAGTTGCAGTTTCAATTACAGTTATAATTTTATTTGTTTGTTGAGTGGGAGTAGCATTTAATTGCAAAAGAAAGAGGAAAATCTTCATTACATCGGTTTCATTTAACTTTTAATACCTAATCTCTTTTCAAGTATGAAAGTTAAAGAAGTCGGAAAAACGATTATTTCTAGTTACAATATATAATATGAACGAATGAACGAATCATACTTTTGTCTACCATAGTTGATCATTTTATTATATATCTTATAATTAGAAGATTGCATTAATGATGTCATTGATTATTATTATTTATTAAATTTCTTTCATTAATATAACATTCACTTACATTTAGTTTTAATGATTCAGCATTCATAAAAACTGTATTAATTTATAAATAGAAATATTGTAGTACTTGAGAAATTATGTTCATTGATTTTTATCTCCAATATACATGGCACATACTATTTATTTTTAATATATTACATGTGGTGTTATTCATATTAGGGAGCGACTTGTGCTATTGTATTGAGCATTAGGCAACTGTTCTGCGGGCCCCAGTTTCGAATCCCGCTGAGGCAGAATTATTTATTCTGTTATTATAGCCATGGAGCGAGCCTGGGGGTACGGAGATCCTCCTAAGGTACACTCAGCCTCTCTAATGTGGGTTCCTGAAATTAGGGGAATAATCTGGCGGCGGATCATTATTAAGGCTTAATCACCCCCTTGCACGGCCGTTGGCCGTGAATCAGCGCAAATCTGTATAAGCACTGAACCCGAGACCCTTCATGGGTTGTACAGGTACAGATTATTAATATTAATCCTAATATCATTATTAATGAAATTCTTATACCTATAAATTAGCAGATCTTTATTATAATTTTTTTACTAATTGGAACATATAATTCTTGTTATCATTGTGGATGTAATTAGTTGACCGTTGAGAATTACTGGAAGGAATTAGTCCGGGTGGCGGTCATTAAATGAAACAACTAAATAGTTTGCCTATAAACCATGCGCCCTGATGATGACCCACAAAGGGGGTCGAAACGTTGGCAAACAATAAAACAGTTGAAACTATTTAGTTGTTTCATTTAATGACCGCCACCCGGACTAATTCCTTCCAATAATTCTTGTAATTATTAATTTTAATAATATATAATCGTTTATTATTTTTAGATTTATAATTATTTAATTATTTGTGTACAAGATGAATATACGATTCAGATAAATACTTCAATGAATGAAGCGTGTAGCATTAATATCACCTTCTTAAAGATTTACTATTTAAAATAAATAAATAAAACAATGTGAGTTAAATTTACAATTTCCTTTAAATATGTATAGAAGACAACATAATAAGTTACGTAATAGAGAAAAAAAGCTTTAAGACAACACCTTCGCTAAACGTGGGCTCACACCACTATACTTATTTTTGTATTCCTTTAAAACGGTTAGTCATATTAATAATTTTTCATTTAAGACATAATCAATTTGAATATAATTAATAAAAAGAAAATTAAAAATAAAAATCAATAATTAATCAATCATGAATAATTAATTCATTCACACGATAATAAACAGGAAAATTTAATTGAAAAATAACGAAAGAGCTATAAATCTGCAGTACAGAAATGGGAACAGCCCAAAACGAAAGTTAACTATGGTAATTAAGTATATAAATTAAGCCCCAAGCTCAGGTTAAGCTTTCTTGAGATTTTGTATGACGCAAGTGGACAAGGCCTATAATTTCAGTTGCGACACATACATAAATAAACAGTAACCTGCGTAGAGGTGATTCCGAAACCGTGGCCAATGTATTTTAACCAACAACTGTTTGATTATTTAAGGTTATATTACACTTTATTAGTTTTTTATTACAATCAAAAGATTTGTCCCAACACGAATCATTCATTATTGGAAGGAATTAGTCAGGGTGGCGGTCAGTAAGTGAAAAAACTAAATAGTTTCAACGATTTATTGTTTGCCAACGTTCACCTAATTTCCATTCGCCCACGATACACCCTGATGATGACCCACAATGGGGGTCGAAACGTTGGCAAACAATAAATAGTTGAAACTATTTAGTTTATTTACTGACCTCCACCCAGACTCATCCTTCCAGTAATTCTCAAGCGGTCAACTAATTATATCCACTATGACGAATCATCATGTTGGAATCGAGAAACCTGCCAAAGGAAGCGGAGGAGAGCTATTTCGCAAGGCTGTGTCCTGTATTAGAAACTGTGAATGCAGTTTAACGGTAGTGAAAACTAGAGTTTGAAAAAAAAAATTATAAACCTTTGAAATGAAAAAGGAACCCTTCTCGCTAAAAAAATTGAGGTTATACATAAGGGACGATTTCTATTATATTACAAAAGAGCCATCTTGTGATCATAATCGGAGCTCAATAATAGTATGTGTAATTTCCTCTCAAATTGCGTATCAGAGATCTAACACGAGTATTAATTCATCAAGAAAAAAAATTAATTAAAAAAATATTTCTGCTCCTTTCATCAACAATTGATAGCGAATTCATCTATAATAAAGCCCAATTAATTTTTAAATATAATTTAATAAGCCCATTCATTAATTTTAATTTCATTTAATAAAGACCAATCAATTTTACATCGATATGGCGTGTTTTATTAAAATAGAACTGTTTTTGAGAATACCGTAAAAAGGAGCAAGATCCATAATATAAATTGGCACTATTGGTGAATCAATTCTGGCGATAAAGTTGCTGTCATATTTCATTGCTAGGCGTATATCTTTTGTAATTATGAAATTTCAGTATTTTACAACTTTACTTTTTTGAGATAGGCTTAACACATATACACTTTAAATATTGATTACACCTTTCAGTAATACAATAAACAATCAGTGAATGTGCGATGATTTAAGAAACATGACGTGATAGGCACGAGGGAGAGCAATATGCACCCAGCAGCACCTACTTCTGGAATGAATTACTGAAGGAGAAGGTCTTTCATACAACTCCCTTCAGCATTCTGTAGGCGTTTCCTGGCATGGATTTTGTGGCCATATCATTGATTAATGTGTTAGTTAGGGTGACCTTTTAGTTTGTTGTGGAAACGTTTGTAGTAGCTCCGTATGTGTTCATTGATAGTTAGCATGTGAAGGTCAGTATGTAAAGTTATATTACTAACGTACGAAGGTGCTTTTTTCATTGTTTTAAAGTTTTAGAATAAAAGATTTGAATTTTGTTACTGTGAGTCTTTTAAGCTGTCCCATATATATATGATGCGTAGGTAAAATAGGTTTTAGTAAGTGTATGTGTTTCATTTCCGTTGAAAAGTTTTAGTTTAGATGATTTTTAATTTTTTCTGTAGAAATATGAATTTTTTTGTTTAATTATTTTCAATATACGAACTTAATTAGTTGATAAAGATTAACTCTTTTTTAAAACCCCATAAACATGTGGGGTTGTCCAGTTAACTAATAATACGATACTAAAATATCCAACAATCCTGTTAAATTTGATATGATCTATTGATATGTATTTGTATATTTCTCACAAAATAAGACAATGGTAGTTAAAATCGCCACAACTCATATAGGGATTGCAATTCGGTGTCATTTCCAATCCGGCCGGATCCGGTCCCCAATTTCATCAATCCGGACGGATCCGGCCGGATCCGGATGGTATGACTAAATCAGCTTTATTTTAACTTTTCGGTCCAAGATGAACTGTTAGTATGTTATTCGAGTATAATTGTACTCATAATAGGAAGTTTATAAAATAAAAGTTATGTTAGTATTAGATATGAAGCGAAAAAAATAAAGTTTAGTAGTATAGGTAACTAGTAAAATTTTAATGGCTATTAAAACAGTCGGCTATTGATTACTATTTGCTGAAAATAAAGACTATTTGTTTTCTACCATCCTTTTTCCAAAATCAAAATTGATTTTTGATAATATATACTAAAGTTATTAGTACTTACGTACTATTTAAAAAACAAATATTGTCAGTAAAATAATTTAAAGATTTATACTCATAATACAAACTCATTATTGTGATAACTTTGCTATTCATCAAAATATGATTGTGTCTATCATTAATATAAGAGTTGTTTGTGATTGATTGAATTCTCAAATAATCTAAAATTATTTTTATCACAATTCCCATCTGAGTTAATTACGCAAGGATAATTATATAGGATTTTAGTAACTTAATAAATTAATTGAGCTATCTGATAAGGTGAAGTATAGGAAGATGTGAGCAGTAACGTAGCTCAGTCTTCCTAGATTTGTAAGCAGTTTATCATATAATTTAGGATACTTGAGTGAGTCAGTACTTGATTGAGCAATTTCTCTAAAAAAAAGTTAGAGTTGTTTCAGAAGTTCCTCTACAGCCAACTTATAGAATGCTATAGCTCGCGTATATCCAAGATAACAATATCTGTTAACTTACATTTAGGTGAAGCACCGACAGCGACAAAACAAAACGTGGAAGGCACGAATGATGCTGGACTGAACTGATGACGTGATGTAATTTATCGTCGAACGACACCACCATACATGTACACCAAATGTAACGCATTTAAAGTACTTGTTTTTATTAAACTGCACTATTTTTGGCCAAAAATTGCTATCATCGGATCCGGTTAACGTATAATGATGCCGGATTCGCCGTATAACCGGATTGCAATCCCTAAACTCATACCGTGCATCAAATTGTCATGATTTATTTATTATTTTTTTGCACACACATTATGATAACAAGAGAGCAATACATTTATTTACACATTCCAGCTGTCCGTTAAAATGTTAATTTAATTGTCTATACACGATGTTTTTCGCCCAAATAAATAAATAAAAAACTGTCAATACGGCGAAACAAAAAAAAAAGTCTGATTACCCTACTGCTTCATTCGCTGTTATGGATAGTAGTAATGTTGTCAAGAAGCACATTGAAACCACTCAGAACGTAGTTTTAGTCACTAATTAAAAGAACTTTTAATTCTATACAAATCTTTTTATCAAAAGTAATTACGAAAATTACTTATTTAGCACAAAAAAACATAAGTACATTTTTTCTTTTTAATAAACACGCGCGGGCAAAAAAAGTTGACGTAAAGTGAGATAAGAATCAATAACATGAAAATCAGCTGATTCATCACCTTCCGCCATTTTCTCCAGCTACCTGCCTGGCAACAAATAAATAAATACTCATGAAATTAATCTCCTATAATTTACGCCTCTTTTCATCAATGCAATACGATTTACGAAAGAAAAATCAACAAATTTAATCCCGCCTTAGTGACCCTAATACTCGTATCCCTCAGACCTTTATCCATAAAATTATTAACACGTTCTGATGAGGCCACTTCCTCGTCTTAAGGTTATGTTAAGTAAACATTGTATAAAGTACACATGAAAAATAAATAAAGAAAGAATTGTTGAAACTTAAATTATAAATTTAAAGTATTTTATTCATTGGCTTAATTTTTATAATATATTAAAATAAACAAAAGGTTAAGGAATTTTTAAATATAAGGATTAAATAAACAATAACAATGTATATACGGTGGTTTTTGTTTTACCCCAAAACATTTTAGAGTAAGGAACTTAAATTTGATGGTACATCTAATTATAACGCGTAATATCATTCGCAATAAACCAATACTCTATTTTAATAAAAAATAATCAACCAACCCCTGCAATATGTTCCTGTATTCTTGTCAATGGTGGCACACGGCTGATTCAAGTAACATAGCGATTAAAAAAAAAAATTAAATTAGTAAAGTATGAAGCATACTTATATCGAAATTATGAACCATTTTTATTAAAAGTAGGTTTAATGATAAATAAATAAGATATTTGCACTTAATGTAAAATTTCATAGAGTGAAATTTCGGAAATCTTCGTTTCAACGGTGTTTTGTATTGAAGACGAACTAATGCTTAACGTTTATATATCAAGATATAGCAAATCATTTTAAAAGATAGAAACAAAATGTTGCTAACTAAATTTTAATAGTTATTTAATAAAATTAGAGCACTATCGATATGAGTTGTAATGATATAAGTTACTTTAAAAAAATATAATTATAATACTTGGAAAATTGTAATAATTATAATTATCAGCATATGGTTCATAATTTCGATCTAAGTATGATTCATATTTTACTTACTTAATTTTTCTTTTTTTTTCTATTCCTATGTTACATAAATCAGCCGTGTGCCACCATTGACAAGAAGACAGGAACAAATTGCAGGGGTTAGTAATAATATGTTATGGAAATAATTATCATTTTTCACAGGTCATACCTATATTAATGTATACCTTTTGGTTTATTATTTTCAAAAATGAACCTTTGTAAACAACAACAAAAAAAAAATTTATACTAGTCCATGCAGAGATGATCCTAACACCTAGACGTTGATATCAGCTGGTTATTTTTAAAATGCCGGCCGATTAAATGTGATTTAATTCAATAACTCTTATTATTTTTGAAGATAGAGATAAATTTATAAGTGTTTTTTGACCAAAAAACCGCGAATACTAATATAACAGATAGTTCTGATTCTAAAGCGCGATAAAAAACAAAATAGAAATCTTGCCTTCATATACGTATAAGTTGATCTGTTCATTCAAGTAACAGATTATGATAGATGCAATTCCGCCAAAACTCAGTTATTATTGAAGATAGAGAAAAATCGAAAAGATTTTTGAGACCAAGACAACGCGATGAACAAGGAGGATAAATAACATAAAAAAATCTTCTCATATCGTCAATCCACGACTTATAAGAGATGTGATTCCCTGATAACCCGGTTATTATTGATAATAGAGAAGAAATGAAAGGCGTTCTGGATTCGAGAAATTTTATTTAAATTATTTGAATGAAAATGAAAAGAAAGGAAAAGGAAATAGTAACGTAGTGTAGTATAAATGATTTTGGTTTATTATTTTTAATAATTGTAAACGACCAAAAAAAAAATTACCCCTTCACCTCTCGAAATATGAGGGCTTTACGTTTCAAGATGAGTGGAATCCGAATAACAAATAAAAAAAATCTGTTTCTCCAAATAAATACCCAAAAAATTAAAACTTTGCTATTCGTGCTATTTTATAAAAATTAAAAACAAATCATTAAAATTGGTTCAGAAGTAGCAGAGATAATGGCGTTTTTAAATCAGCAGTAGTTATATGCCATTATCCTTTAAATTATTTTTTGCTTTTCATATTATTTAATTGCCTATTAATAGCTATATAAACAGTTATACCCCGAAATTGTTATTTAGAGTGAATTAATGTGTAATAAGTTGTATAATACAAGTGTAATAATACAATGAAATAATCCTTAATATCATACTACTAAGATTATTTTACTAAAGATTAAATTTAAGTTTAAGTAGACCATATGATAAGCATAAAAGATTCGAGTGGCGGTCATAAAAGATTAGCAAATATTGAAAAAAAAAATCTGGTGCGGCCAACACACGGCTTTAACTTACCTCTATTTTTAAAAACAATGAAAGAATTTTCAAAACAATTAGAGATAAAAATACGTGAACCTATTAATCAATTTAATTGAATTAATTAAATTGAATTTATATAGAAACATGTGTTTCATTAAAAAATTTATTATATTATTATCTAAAATAATCAGTTAGTTTTATGTTCATTTCATCACTCTATTAACTTTTAAAAGTTTGTGTATGAGGTATTATTTTTTCTAAAATCTTTAGCTTTCCAACGGTATATCATACATGTATATTACTGCTCTTATGCTCAAAAACGAAAAATTGCATTAAACAAATATTTTTTCTGTTTTCTCCTTTAGTTGGGTATCGAATTTATTCAATTTATATATTTACCTCTTTTTCATCAGCGTTAACAAGATAATATAGTTATTTTTATTGAATCTACTAAATTAAAGGTACTTTTTGATAAGGATCATTTTGATTAAAAAAGTTGTGTCACGTCTCGGGCGTATAGTTATCTTAAATATGAAATTTCAGTTTCATAGGACTTACCGTTTCCGCCCTGGAGTTACCACACACACACAAACAGACCTTTTTGCGAGACTTGGTTATTTGGATTCAGGGGACCCTAAAACGTGTATTTCCGTTGAAAACTAGAATTCGAAAATTTTCACGATCGCAATACTTCCCCTTACTATATATAGTAAGTGAAAGTAAAAAACAATTTACTAAGCATATTCGCCGCCAACAAAACTATTATTGTATGATAGACATTTAATAAAAGCACCGCGTAACAATTTTTATGAAAAGTATTAGTTAAAAAAAAAAAAAAAATACTGGAATAACAGGTCAATTAATAAACTACGTTGTACTGCGCTCCCTGCTGAGTGCAAGAATGAATGTTGAGAAACATAGAAACCACTAAAATAAACTAGCATAATTAACAAGTTAGTCTAGGTCGAGACTTTTTATTTTATTTTTTATTTAACAGATCTTTAAAAGCGAATAAGATTACTTTAGATTAATTGAGATGAATATGATTAAAATGTATTTTTTTTTCTTAACATCCGTAATGGAAATCAAATGTTTCTCTTTCCTGTTACTAAAAGACATCTTTAGTGCATCTATATAAAGAAGTTACGATGCTGCCTTAATCTCGGAGTCGTACATTAATAAGTATGGATTTGTTTGGTTAAAAAAAAAATACAACAAACTCTTGTACCGATACGCATTCACACTAGTCTAAACAATGATTATCAGCCATAAGGAAAACGAGATAGATATGACCCATAACGTATCTGCGTTTCTAAGTTGAATCATGTGACAAGATAGCTGAAAAGGGAAAAAACAACATGTCATGATTATCCTCCTTAATAGATTAAGCATTATATAAAGGCCAAAGCAACGTCCATGAAATAACCGTCGTTAAACGTTTATAGCTATAAGTAGATAGAAGTAAAATAACAACCATTTAAAATGAAATAAACTTTACAAATGATCAATGAATAATTAGTTAATAGATAATTAATAATGAGGAAACCGACGAGATAAGAACACTGTTAGTAAAATATTAAATAATATGTTAGTATTCGTTGTTTTTAACCTTCATAACATATACTTCAGGATACCCTAATAATTGCTCCTACCCATTTGAGTATTAACTTAAAAAAAAAAAAAAAACCTGTACCACTACAACCCATGAAGGGTCTTGGGCTCAGTACATATAGAGATTCGTACTGTTTCTAGGCCAACGGCAGTACAATGAGGTGATTAGGCCTTAATCACGCTCAGCCGCCAGGTTTTTCCCTAATTAATTTGGGTACCCACTTTATAGAGGCTGGGTCTGCCCCAGGAGGGTCTCCATACCCTAGGGTCGCCCCCCGACTGAATTAACAGAATAAATAATATTCTGCCACAGGCGGGATTCGAACCCAGGACCCGGAGCACAGCAGATTAGTGCTCTATCCACTAGACCACGCCGCTCCCCGAGTATTAACTTAAAATAAAATAATTAAATATTCTATAAAACATATCCCAATTTAGTTATATATTTATTTACGGTATGAGTTAGAAATGATTCGCAGTTAATTAGTTTTAGAACATGGAATATTTGAAACATGCCCCTTACATAAAAAATGCTGCAAATTATTAAAGAATAATTTCCCAACAATTATATAGTTTGTTTATTCATTTAACTTCACTATATGCTAATGTGGCTAATCGGACGATGCTACTGTTGAAGTCCTAAATTTTGACAAAACAGGAATAGTTAGGATAGGGATCTTAAAGGACTTCTTTAGACACCGTCTCAGAGTCAAGCCTGATGAAGGCCCACAATGTAGGCCGAAACGTCGGTACACAATTAAAATAGCACTTGTATTAAATGTGTGTTTCTATTTTATGGCCGCACCCCCCAACCATCTTCCTCATCTAGTACTATGTTTTAATGTGTGTTTATATTTTATGACCGTAACCCCAACTATCTTCCTCATCTAATATTCTCAACGGTCAACTAAACTCCATCATTATATTTCATTGACGATTTTTTAGTTTTCCAAGAAATTTAATCCTCAATCGAACATATAATAAATTGTTATAAAAATAAATACTAATTAATAAAATCGTATTACAGACAGACGGGTTTCTTTAAATAATTTTCCATACATTTTTAAAAGACAGTTGATTTTATTGGATTTTTGGCCAGACCTATTGTATTGTCTGTTTATTCTAGACTAACTCCGAATTTCCCTCTAGCTATTAACAGTACAAGTACCCTCCGAGCTCTCCTGAAACTATGAGCCTCCAAATGATCTATGGTCCCGCAAGGTCTTGATCCCTACCCTAACCTAGTGACAGAAGAATGCATTATCCTTGCAGAAGAATGCAGCAATTCTCTTATTAAGTATTGCAATCCTGGCTAGTTCTATAATAGGAAGATATATACAAAGCCTTGCCATTGGGTAACCTTGATTCAAGAACCCTCCATGTTGGGAAGATAGAGTCAACCGCTAAGGAGCACTTAAAACCCGACGACATCTCAGCTCTACAAACTCTTCCTTTTTATCTCGGGCTTGGTCAACTAACAGAACAGATCGGGTTTCGGGACATTGTAAGCCAGGGCAGACTTTAACTTGAGATATAAGGATGGAGGTAGCACAGAGATCAAGATCAAGTGCGTCAAGTAGCTATAAGTATGTTTATTTAATAAGGATTAATTATGAATATTTTGTAAAGATATATTAATTTTATCGGGCTAGCAATTTGTTGCTCTAAAACTCCTCTCATGCTTAATTATATTTATTTTTGGTACTTCAGGTTAAAAAAACATAAAACTTAAAAAAACCCTAATTGATGATATATGGTCGACTGTCGAAACGGTAATAAAAAGAAATAATGACGAGTCAGTACAGTAAAAAAACCAAAATGAAAACTGCTGACGATTTCCACCCCAAAAAATACGCCATCATCATTGCAATCAGCAACTTACAAAAACTAAGGTTTTCCTTCAATGTTTTTGTTTTACACTGCCCTTTGAGTTCACTTACATTGGCCAAAACGTCGATAGCATTAGTTTTTTATTTTTTTTTTTAAACATTGACTTCTGATTTTTTCTTATTAAACTTGTATAAAAGTATGAGTGAGTATAAGTTGTACATTTATTAGTCAATATTTATTCTATTTTTAGATTTTTTTTGTTTTATATATATATATATATATATATATATATATATATATATATATATATATATATATATATAATTATTTTCTATTTACATTATTTATATTCTAGTTATATATTATTTTCTATTGTTATATAATTTGACTTTACCATTGGTTTTCTGTAAATAGGACTTCCATGCACGACTCGATAGGATGTCTGATGAGATGTTGATGAGTGAAATTGGACGACACTAGTAATAAAGCGGCGAAACATCATACAAAATAGTTATTGAAAAAGTAAGGAACATAGTTATAAAAAAACGTACATGGGAAGTACTTAAATATATCATTATGTAACTTAAATTATGTGTCACATTCTTTATAAATTGTATCTGGTTATGGACAGACCTTAGATTAAAATATACCGATGTTCCATCATGAAAATATAACACGGCAGAAGACATAAATCACATATGGAGAAGAGAAATGAAAATGGTGTGACACACAGATGAGATACAAAAATCCTAGACATGGTTAGGGAATAGGGACTGCATCTGACAATGAGCTCAGAGATTATTCCGATATTCAATGAATTCTATTAATAAATGCTGATAATAAGGTGTGTGTGTATATATTTATTTATTTTATTTTAATTTTTTTTTATAAAGCCAAAGTTAGGTAAATATTTTCTGTAGCTATGTATAATTTTCGTACAAATAATCTTTGAAATATGGATAATCAAAGTCTTAGGCAAAGTTATCATCGAAAAGAAGCTGTTTTCCCATCGAACTTAATTGTACTACTATTGTAGAATCATTATGATCCCCAAAAATGATTCTTTTAACAAAGAAAAAAAAAAACGTGTCCTCTACAACCCATGAACGTTTAGGGTTCGTTAAATGCATAGATTCATACTGTTTCAAAACCAATGGTCGTGAAAAAGGTGATGGGGCCTGAATCACGCTTGGCTGCCAGACTTTTTAAATGTTGGGTACCTACTTTATTTAGGCTGGATGTGTCCCAAGAGCGTCTCCACACCCCAGGGTAGCTCTACGGCTGAAATAAGAGAATAAATAATATTCTGCCTCAGCCGGGGTTCGAACCTGGGATCCGGGAACAGTAGCTTAATGTATCTATACAATAGGCCTCGCCGCTTCCTGGCGCTTCCCAAAGAAAAATTTAAAAAAAAAAATTCAAATGTTATGAAGGATTAGGAAGCAACCAGGTGACACAAACTAAATCCATTTATATCCTAAAATACTTTTCTAATAATTCTTTTAAAATTCACAATTAGTGAATTTAGCGTTGTGAAATTTGAAGCTTTTTTTTAGACCAGATGTTTTAAAACACTGCGGTTTGTTTGTTTGTTTATTTATTTAACGTCACTTTATGCAACTATGGCTAATCGGACGATGCTACAGTGGGAGTCCTAAATTTTGCCTATCCAGGTTTTATTAGGATAGGGATCTTTAACGAGTACATGACATCGCACAGGCTCGGGACCACCTTTTAACGTCCCCTCCGAAGGAGGGCGTAACTAAGGATTTTTTACTCCCATTAAAAAATCCTAGGACCACCTGCGGGTTTGAACCCGTGATCTTTAGCATGGGAGGCTGTTACGCTAGCCACCCAGCTACAAGTGATCCCAACACTGCGGTTAATAAGCAATATTTCTAAATGCATATACATAAAACATGATTCATCTAGGTATAAGATCAGATATAAGTTTATTCATTCTTTGTAAAAATATCAAATCTATTATTTCATCTGTCAAAACTTCTTTTACTAATCGAATCTTGTCAAAACTGGAATGTGACACAATGCTTTAAAGAAAAAAAAACGGTAGGGAAGTAGTAAGGGAAATTCAGGAATCCGAAAAACAGAACCAACAGAATTTTCATTATTTTCAACTGTTATCCGTTTAAAATAGAAAACTGATTTTTCTTGAGATTAATAAACTATTAAAAGGTTTTTAATAATAAATATTTGTGAAATACCAACAATTAAAAAAAAAAAATTCACCACTCCTTTAAAATTAAAAAAAAATCACCTTTTACCTTCAGATACGTAGAATCCAAATATCTAATAAAAAATAATCCTTTGGTTGGCCCACCTCAGTCTGCGGCTTTTATCTAAAACTATGAAACAATGTTTTTTTTTAATATTAAATTTGGCACAAACGTGTTATCTACAAAAAGAAATGCCCTGATTATTCATGGTATCGTTATTCGCTAAGTATTTAAATTTCCTTCTGATAAAGAATCTCTGACATTGTACAAGTGTTCAAGCTTAGCCGCCAGATTTTTTCCTCCAACATTTGTGTATCTATTTTATAAAGTCTTTATACCCCACGGCTAAAATAACTGATGGCGAGGTTCGAATCCGCTAAGTTACTACGTTACTCGAAACCTACATTCCTAAAGAACATATCTGATCTTCGTTTAAAAGATAAGTCAATTGCCTACGTTATTACATTCCATCAATAAAAAAAGAAAAATAGACATATTTAACTTAACTATTCGCTGCAAAACGTGAAGCCGAGGAGCCAAGAGTTATGTTGCAAATGAGCTATATCATTATAGAAATGCCACACCGCACAAAATTTCTCGGCAATTAACCATTAAAATACTAACCACACCTAACGTGGCGAAACGTTGATGATTGGCTGGGAAGCGTTATGTTTAACGTGGAATGCCCGTGGTTAGTTAATATTTGTTTCAAATGTATAATTTACAAATTGATTCTGCTGGCGCTATCGACCTTAAAGGACCTTGGCCTAATCAACACTTCTTCAGACCAACTCGCATTTCCAGACTCCATTGGTTTTCCAGTTTTGGAAGTTCTTTCACTATCCACGCTGTGTATTTTCAAGATACACACGACACCATCATACATTTAATATATTAATCTTTCTGATTTAAACACGTTTCTGATATGAGTGTATTGTTAGTTTTTTGTGGAACCTTCAATTGAAAAGATCTAACAATGGATTATTTAGTTTCCTTTCAATCCTTTTTCCTAATAAACTCAGCAACCAACCTTGCCGATTAGAACGGTACTTATACCAACACGATGATAAGATATACTATCACTCAATCTTAAACTATCATATGCATCCTCTTACTACTGTTTCAGGTTTTTTGGGCGAATGAACCTAAATTCTTTCTCCTAGATGGACACCCAATTAGCAATAGGCAGGAAAATTCTTTATCTAGAGACACTAAAACGAAAAAAAAACTTTAACCTTTTCATGAAACTTCGATAAAATTATGTCTTTTAAGCCTTTTTAATTTTCGCGCGAACTAAACTATGCAACAAAGATATAACGACGAAAAATAAACTTTTTTGTGCAGAACACAAACAAGGTTCTTTGATGTAATTAAAGTATCAACAAATACCTAAGTCTATAAGGGACCAGTACTTGGCTGACAATAGTACGGTATATAAAGCTTTAATTCTCCTTTTTTTTAATATCTATTGAATATTTAATACAGATTCCAATCGGTAACCGTTTATTTTTTTAACAATACGAAAAGATAGTTAATTTTTTTTAAAAAGCTAAAGAAGAAAGGGCATATTGGCATTAACATGAAATGTCTTGAGAATGGTACCATAGCTGATACTATTTCTTACGTTATAATAAAAAAAAAAAAAAAAAAACGCTGCAAATTATTACACAGTGGTTTATTAATTATAATTCACTATATTAGGGTATAACTTCTCATAAAGCTGTTTATTATAGGCAGCTTACCAATATGAAAAGCAATAAATAATTCAACGGAAAATAGCCTAAAATGGTCTATCACAACTAATAATTTCGCAACACTATATCTCTGCTTTTTCTAAACCGATTTCATTGATTTTTAGGAAATTTAGTTCTCTTTTTTGGTACTTGGTTTTTTTTTTATGAAATTTGGTATTTATTTATTTATTAATTAGCTGAGCGGATTTTTTTGGGGGGTTTATTCGTTATTCGGATTCTACGTATCTTGAAACGTAAGCTCTCAAATTTTAAGAGGAGATAATTTTTTTTTGTCGATTACAAAGGTTCATTATTAATGACTAATAAACCGAAATTATAATAATAAAAAATGTTGGTCCTCTTGGCATTTTAAGTTTTTTCGCTGGTCGAGACTGAAAGGAGGCAAGATCATTTAAGATGAAGTATAAAGCAAAACTGTAGAGCTGAATTTTATAGTCTTCCGGTTGCAGAAACTTATCAGCTGTCTGATCGCGTTCTGAGCTGCAGACTTATAAAATATTTAAATTTTATACTGTTATTTCTGTATGGTTTTATATATATAAAAGATAAGAGAAAGTGATTTAAGCCATATAAAATGTTAAGCATACCTGAAAATAACAGTTATATTATTATTTCATATTTAAAGATATTATTATTGATGAAAAACAACCACTAGTTCTATAAAATTAAAGAATAAAGATACAGTGAATAGAAATTTTAAATTGGGGTTTCCTCTCACCGTCTAGATGTCCAATAAGACTGAGGAGTTCGGGAAAATTCTTTTTGTAAGTGGCGGAAAAAGAATTATTTCTAAACTCTTTTAAAAATTGTTTTTCGAATAAACAAGAAGTTACACGTCTTCTGAAAAAGTACTCATCTTGTCACTAATACATACGAAACCTTCACAGTTTTTTTTTTATTATTATTACTTATGGTTTATTAAAAAAATATCTCCTTTCTCAACACCTTTTTTATTCCAACCAGATGCCAAATAATTTGAGTATAGCGATTAAAGTAAGGTGAAAAATGTCTACACTTTATGACATAAATGATAGTAAAGTTGATTTTCATTTCATTTTTAATTATTCTAATGTTTTTTTGGTTTGTTTATTATATATCACATATAGATATTATTGAGATATTTTTAATTTAATTTTTTATTTATTTCTCTTTTAATTATTCGAAATAGTTGTTTGACCATTTATAATCCTTATTTTTCTTGTACATGTTTGTTATTCTTAGAGGACCTAGTCCCATTCATTCATTTATTTTTTTTTTATTATTGATAATAATTGTTATTATCATAGAAAAACTTATTTTGTTTGGTTTTTGGACGAATGGCTTACTTCACGAATTCTATTCACAATTAATTCACATTAATGTCACAAACTAGGTGTGATGATATAAGCGCTAAAACCAAATAAGTAATTATGGTTATGCGAAGTCCTTCTACTGTGCTACAGTAAATCTGATCAAATAAAATAAGGATCATTCACCAAAAAATAACTTTATTCGTTGTATTTAAAAATACTTGAAAGATTAACTGATTGATCTTCAATGCAATTATAAGTATTATAGTGGCTGTTACTCTAATGACATATATATGCACAGCAGCTCAAAATGCAATATCGGATTACAGCTTGTATAATTATAAAACAAGAAAGAGAGTAGAAATTCGGATCATGTCCATATCTCGATTCATAAAAAAGAGATTAGGGTATAATATTAATTTTTTTTAATATACTGTATTTAATTATTTTTATTCTTAAAGCATTAAGAATGCACATTAATAATTCCTCTAGAATAACTAAGCTTTAAATAATAGAATAGAATACAGTCTGTAATTACTTCGCATGACATAGTTCTATAGTTACTGACAGAAAATTAAACGATCGGCGCTCATTATGGCTATAAAGGAAACCAATTATTCAGTTTATGAGCAAGGCTCGTGTTTAACTGGAGGAATAGCGATATTTAAAGTTATTATTTACGTGTAATTGAAAATAGGGGGATGCTAATTAACAAGGTTAATTGGTGAAAGGTTGAAGCCGGGAGCAGAAAACTGTACTCATTTATCAATATAGCCCGATGACGAACTAATAATCTAAGTTTTAATAGAGCTCAAAAACAGTCCCTATCGTTAACGATCTACAAGGGGAAGGCCAAAGTTTCTTATGTTCTTATAATTTTAAATAAAATGAACGTCAGTAAAACAAGCAAACAAGACAGAATCAACAGCGATTATTATTAATATTATATCAATTAATAATGATGGAGTTTTGTTGACCGTAGAGAAATTAGATGGGGAAGATGGTTGGGGGTGCGGTCATAAATTAAAAACACACATTTAAAATAAGTGTTATTTTAATTATGTGCCGACGTTTCGGCCTACAATGTGGGCCTTCATCAGGGCTAATAGAAACAAGATAACAACCAATGTAATTATAGACTTAATAATGCGTTAGGTATATAATAATAATATGACAGTAATAAATTATGGGAACATAAATAATATTAAATGTAAAATGATAATAAGATGACAATTATAAATACTTATTTCCATACTTTATAATTGTCATCTTATTATCATTTTACATTTAATATTATTTATGTTCCCATAATTTATTACTGTCATATTATTATTATATACCTAACGCATTATTAAGTCTATAATTACATTGGTTGTTATCTTGTTTCTATTAGCCCTGATGAAGGCCCACATTGTAGGCCGAAACGTCGGCACATAATTAAAATAACACTTATTTTAAATGTGTGTTTTTAATTTATGACCGCACCCCCAACCATCTTCCTCATCTTATATCAATTAATATCATCTCATAAAAAATATGGTGTTCACAACACTTTCATTTACCCCCGTTGTTAAAATTAATCAAATAACTTTTAAATAAAGATAGAGATAAAAAAATTGAAAGAATCACACGCGTGTTTCATTGAATTATCTATTACATTATTTTTTACAACAATTATTTTTATCCGGTTTTCAAAGCTCTTATTACTTTTTACAACTTTCTGTGTAAGATAATATTTGTTTCTAAAATCTTTAGCCTTCCAACGGTATATTACAATGTTGTTTTTTCACTCCTACCTCCCTTTGAAGGCTATACAAGACTAAAGACTATACCCGAGGAACAGCCAGGGGTTGAGGCCAGGGAGCTCAGCGCTGTGAGGCGAACTCGCGATAGTTTGTTTTCAAGTTTTGGTCATCTGTGGTATCTAGGCAACGCGCGTCCAATGTAACGCGCACTAACCCACTCGGTCATCCAGCCCCTTATATGGGTTGTGAAATAACCTTTTTTGACTAGTGATTTCAATAAAAACTTCAAATTCTTGTAAATATGTTTAATCAAATATATATGACCCATTTTGATCGGTTACATGTTGCCATCTTTCATCATATTGGTTGAATTTGGTCATCAACAGTTGAAGGACGACCCGAGCGCTTTGCGTCTTCCAAGTCACAATTTCCGGTTCTGAACCGAGAAAACCACATACGGACGGTGTTTCTTCTGAGTCATCATCACCACACACACTGCGAATTTGTTAACCGTCTGTGCAGCATATTTTCCTTTTCGTAAAGAAAAACATCTTTAAACAGCGAAAATGAATTTTTTTTCTCTTCCATTTTGATCAAGAATACCACTTAAAGATAAGGAATCGGGGTTAACACTGATGCACCTTAACTAATTATTTTTTTGGAATATGTAAACATTATTGATCAGGTAAACATGATTCTAAAAAGACAGAGGGGATTAAATTGAAAAACAATACGAACTTTTTTGACAACCCAATACATCTTTCTTAACACTTCACTTCATATGCTAAAAAAAAAAAAAAAATAAATACATTACAAAAATATATTTGCTATGTCCTGCTTTATTTGGATATTAAATTCGTTCAACTCATATATTTACTTATTTTTAATCAATACTGATATAGTTATTTCTATTTATCAATGGTGATATAGTTATTTTTTTCGAATCTACAGAATTAAAGATACTTTAGATGAAGAAAATTCAAAATTTGGAATTCAGCCCATTCTGATCATTTCGATAAGAATAAAACCTACATCATATAAAATCCAATTAAATTTTACATTAATAAAGGGAGGTTAATCAAAGTCGTTAGAACCGTGTTTGAGTAAATCGTAAAATGGTGCAAAATGTATGGTAAAAAGCTCTTTTGGTTTGCCGATTATATCCCAAAAGTTTCTATAACATCTGAGGCATATTCGCCCCTAAAATATGAAATTTCAGTTGTATGCACTAATCGTTCTCGAGGTAGACTGACCAAAGACCTTTTTGCGGGTACAGGTCATTTGGACTCGGGGGAGGGAGGGACCCGAAAATGATTTTCGGTGAAAACAATAATTCGAACATTTTCACGATCTCAATACTTTCCCTTATTACATTAAATATATATAGGTAAGTGAGAGTAATAAATATGTTGATCACATGAAATTCATTTTTGACATGCCTATGCCTCATTTGCTACACACTATATACGTATAATAATAATGGTCCATCTATGTGCTCTTTGTATCTAATGGCACATTTATGTATTAAATGCAGTACAAATATCATCGAAATGACATACATAATTAATCGATTCAACCACTAAAAGAACTATTTCAAACTGTAATTTATTAATATTTCTATGGTTATTATAAATTCTAAGGCACCATAGTTGGTAGTTTATGGCCTTTTTATCTGTATTAAACATCTAAATGGGAAGGGTCGGTCCAGAAAATTCTTCAGTCTATTAATTTTTTAACATTGCGTCGCATAGCTCTGTTCTATTGTTCTACAACTCTTTCGCATAGATCTGTCACTGTTATGCCATCGTTTAGACAACTTTAGGCACGTTAAAGTTTCCAATGAGGTTACCCATGGATCATCATAACTTACAGATAATAGTTTTGCTATAAACGTTAGCTCATTATTTATATTGTAGACACTTTTATTTTATTTATTAACAGAGTTGTAAATTTTAATAAATATATTTTAAGTAATATATTTAATGCGCATTCACTCTCTCCAGATTTAATGTATGATTAAGGTCTTGTAAGATAATAATAATAAAAAAAAAAATTATCCATAACAAAAAGTCATGGACAATTAGAAAATTCTCACCTGAACAAGTAAGCTCAGTTAAGTAAACCAACATACACATATACATTTTCATTAATTCTTGTGTTTAATAAAATTTAATAGGTAACAAAATAGGAAAAGTTATTTAAAAGCCTAGGTTGCCATCGTTATTTTCAAGAAAAACAAAATGTACTTAATGATTATACTGTGCTTTTGCAACTACAGGCGAAATGACATCGATTAGTCTTATCTCTAAAGAATTTATTATAATAACTATATCGTGAACTGCCAATAGAAAAAAATATGATTCGAAGGATTTATTTATAAAGCAATAGTTCAATTTTAGCAGCTTAAGTGATATATTACGAAGAAAAAAAGGAGTTAACAGAAAGAATGTTATGGCTCTTCTTCTACATTTGCTTGAATACACTTAAGATTATAGATTAGAAAAACAAATCTGTTGTGACAATCTAAAAGATAACAATCTTAAAACCGAGATAAAAAAAAAACATAAACAAATTTAAAGTTAGCACCACAAAAACATAAACACATATATATTGAAATCATTGTTCATTTTTATTATGATTATGTTTTTGTTTTTTTTTAACTTTTGAATGGCGGTAAATATGCTTTAGCTCATTTTAAATTATTCTCATTTCAAATTAATTAATGCCCTAAAAAATATAAAGGCCAAATTCTAAAATGCCATAAATTTATATATAATATATTATGGCACGTGTACGTTTCGCGACTTAGTCGATTATGTAACGATTCCGGAAAGGTTTTTATGTTTTTTCCTCCCAGATTTTTGGCGATTAGTGATCAGTCTGGTCTAAAGGAAAGATGTAATTTACAATCTTGATAACGATCTCGAAATGCGACTAATTAAGCCATACATCCACTTATTACAGTGTCAAAAAAATATATGACTACTCAGGATAGAAAAGCTGTTATAAAACATCATTTTTATAACATAATAAAGAAGACAATATTTTATTTAAATATATTATTCCGAGAAGACATCTCGTTTTATCGAATGTGATATAAAAAATATAAAAAAATGTAATTATCTTACCTTTATCAGACAAAAACAGAAGCCTTTGAGTATGCTCTATGTAGCATTGTGAAATACTGTTGAAATATTATTACCGGCTTTATTATACATCCACCACTGGAAAGGTAAACAGCATCGCGATTCAGCTTAATCAGCTTATTTTATACAAGTAAACAACTTTCCAATCCTGACCCGAGAGCAAAATACGAATATCCCACCGCGGACCTAAGGTTTTTCCTTTTCAATTCACCTATTACACGTAATACTCAATCTAGGCACTCGAAATAATGAATCCGTTCACCCAACTTGCGACATAACTGAGTTATCAATCTTTTCTGGTTTCAGGTTTCGCTGACAAGAAGGAATGTGAGTCAGCTACAGGGAGGCATTGCCAATTCCCGACGAGTCCTCCGTTTAAGAACGTTTACAACGTGTTCCCAACAGGATGATTTATATCAAACGTAAAGTAATATATCTCATGTGAGTGCTTCAAATCAGATCATATTACGATAATTCTAACCATTATTTACGAGGGGAACTCCAACAGTTTATAAAATATAACGCGAAACCCTAATTATCAGCACTGTACCAAGAGACGAATATTCAAAACCAGTTAGGTGCCGATTATAGGGTCTTATGGTGCTAAAATACCATGAAAAGGGTAGTCCAATTTCACGGTGATCGGGCCAATTGCATTTTACGGTCTTGCATTTGTATCAGAAATAAATAAAACGACTTGAACAAAGTTATCAATTTCAAAGTTTTCAGAAGGAATGGTTCATTTTTCGGGGCAAGCTCCGTATTAAATATATATTTAGTATCAAATATTTGATCGTGTGATAAATATGAACAATGAGATGATTCAATGCCGCTAGAAGCAATTAGAAAATAGTGAAAAACTATTTCTTAACCAACATTTCGACCAATATTTGCGCCTCTTCATCAGAGCTAAAAACAATAACTAACAATTTATAATTAACAGAAATAAAAAAACATGATAAAATAAAAATAAAAGAAACGAAAAGATATACCATCTTAATTAATTCATCCATTTTTTTTCATAGTTTTTATTAATTTCTAGTGTTTTTCATTCTAACACAATGTTTATTTTCCCCTCCTCTGTTTGGATATACGGCATATATCATTTATATGCCGACGACTTTCAGATCTACCTATCCTTCTCTCCTTCTGAGTTATTCGTAGCATTTGCCAATATTCAGGAAGACCTAGATAGAATCTGTGCCTGGGCAACCCTGAATAAACTAAGGCTTAATGCTAAGAAAACGCAGGCCATTGTTATAGGTTCCAATTCCCTCCTCAGATACAATACTTCCTTTCCGCGTCTAATCCTAAATGGTCATCCAATCACCTTTAGCTCCTCTGTCAAAAACTTTGGTATTACCATTGATCAAACCCTTTCTTGGAAACACTATATTTCCCGACGAACGATAAGCACTATTAAGGTTTTTCATCGCTCCCGGCATCTTCTCCCTCTTCCCACCTGTAAGCTTCTCGTCTCCACATTAATATTCACCCACTTAAGATTTTTGCTGGTGGTATACGGTGGCCTCCCGAAGGTGCTCGAGGACAGACTCGAGCGTATTATGAACATGTTTATAAGATTAATCTTCGACACCTCGAAGAGGTCTCCAGTGACCCACTTATACAGCGAGTTGAAGTGGTTCCTACCTACTATACGGAGGAAATATTTTCTCGGATCATACCTTAACCAAATCATAAACTCCCAACAACCTCCATACATTCACAGTATCCTTAAATTTAAATCCTCAGTCCACTCTCTTGGAAACTAGATCCCGCCATTCCGACCTTTACATTCCCACCCATAGAACTAAATCTTTTGATCACTCCTTTTATATACGTTCTTCAAAACTCTGGAATTCCCTACATACTAATATTTGCCATGCTCTTCCTTTCGCTCATTCAAATTTCACCTTTTCCAACATCTTTTAGCATCCCAAATAGATGCACAACAAATGTGAATCATCAACTGACTTATTTTAATTTCAATACAAGTTATAATTATCTATTTTACCCAAACCCTAGCAGAGTGGAATAATTAATTGTTTTGTTTTTTTTTTTTTTTTATAATTCCCTCAACCCTATCAGTAGCCTTTTGGAGATTTCTCTTCTTTCTTTCCTTTTTTTTTTTTTTTTTTATTCTTGTGTGTTTATTATCCATACTTGTATGGTTATAAGTATATGTAGTGTTTAATTTTTCTTTTTCTTTTTCGCACATTTGTAAATAACAATTAATTTTATTGTTTTCTTGACCAGACATATATATTAATATCTACTGTTCATTTTTGTTATTCTTAAGGGACATAGTCCCAGAATAAAGTCTTTTATTATTTATTTATTTATTTAATATTAAAAGATTACATATAATATTAAAAATAAGTTTAACATGGGTAGTTAAGTTCACAGAATACTTACTATAATGACGATTTTATATAAAATGAGTATGGATCAATATATTGCTATGTTTACGTTTATAGCGATGATTTTTGATGATAAAGTATTTTTTGGAGAAGTTCCATATATTAGATTTGTATATAAATTCATAAATATTTTGCCATTTAATGTATTTTTAAATAATATTACCTAACTTAAAATGTTTCCGCGCTGGACAACTATTTATCGATTGCTAGTAAGTTGAAACTGGAACTCTACAGAGATATGGTTTTCACTAAGCAGGAAAAAAGTAATATCATAAATCGAAAAATTCGTATGTATTTGGATCATTCGAATTTTGCATATCCGGCATCTCTCATTTGAATACTCTGGGTAGTTAAGATCAGAGTTTGGATTTAACTAAGAGAATCGAAACCGGATTTTGCATATTTTTTTTTTCTCTTTAATCTTAAGTTTTTTCAGAAATAAAATTATATTCTTCAAATTGGGTTCAGCTGCGATGAACTTACAAAAACAGCATTGAATACTGGATAGAAGAGTGAGAAAAACTACCATCAGCCAATTTTAAGACATTGATTACATTATAAAAGACTTTATTATTAATAATACAGTTGGTTCAGTCATCCTACACAATTTAAAACTAATAGGTAATTCTAATATTTAATCGGAGGAAGATATTCTTTATATGTTAATAATCTAAAGCCAGATTGAACAATTTATATCAAACTGCGTAATAACAGATAAAAATTGTTTTTCAGCAGTTATAAGTTAGTAAGGGAATTCTTTTAAACAATTATCCCAAGTGGTATGATATAATATTTAAATCCGTCACACGCTTTTTAAACAAATTTTATTAAGAAAATATTACAAGTTACACACACTCGAGGATAAGAAGTAATAGTCTGTGAGAACACACGCACACACTTCAATAAACATATGATAACACATTGTTACAAAACATTATAAAATTATCAGAATCAAAATAATGAGTTATATACAATGAAAGTGACTAATGTATTTTAAAACCCATTTTACAATTTTATAAATTATATTTAGATTATTTATTTTATAAATGTAAAAAACAAAAACAAATCTTATATAAGATATTACGAAATTATAAATTATACAAATGCCATCTTTCAACTATAAAATTGTGTTTTGTTAGTTCGGTATGACTTTTAATTTTTTTTTTTCATATCAATCATTTCTTAGTATTATTTAAATAATCATATTAATAATATAATATAAATATTTTAGTTCTGTTTGAAAAAAATTGATCAGAAAGACTTGAAAAAACAAAAAGACGGATATTATTAATGTTGGTTTTTCGTTTTGTTTTTCAATAATAAACCTTTTAAAACGACCATTTAAACCATTAGAATGAGGTCTTACATTTTAATATATGTAGAACCCGAATAAAGAATTAAAGGAGGCGTAAAAAGGTGGTCCCGAGCCTGTGCGATGTTACGTACTCGTTAAAGATCCCTATCCTAATAAAACCTGGATAGGCAAAATTTAGGACTCCCACTGTAGCATCGTCCGATTAGCTATAGTAGCATATAGTGACGTTAAATGTATTAACAAACAAACGAATTTTAAAAAATGTTCTGTCCACCATACAAATTTATGAATACGTTCTTGTCAGCTAATCAAGAGAGAATGGAAGTCCCTACATACCTAATCAAGAAACTATTGCTAAATGATTGATTCGAGCAACAAGTGTGAAAAGGTTACAAGAATAAAATACACAGGTAAAACATGATTTTTTTTCATTTAAATCAATATATCTCCTAAAAGATAGGTCCTAGCGACAAATGTTATATAACAAAATTTATTTCCTATTAAATTTCTAATTTGGAAATTGTAGACAAATTTTCGATCATAGCAATATTAACAGTTTGTAGTAAAAGTGCTTTTCGTTAGAGTGAAAAAATTAAAATATAAATACATTTAGGTTAAGCGTTACTTTTTTCATCCAAACAAAGATATTTCCAAAACGGTATACTGCAACAAAGAATGTTATTTAACTACAAATGTTCTTCATTAAATTAATAATTCAGAAACTGCAAATTCGTCCCGAGCAACACCAACATAGCTACAGAGTGTCAACAAGTTAAATTTTTTATGTTAAAAAAAAAGTTATTGATAAAAAAAAACAAAAAACAGACCCCCAATCAAAAGACATATAGGTGAGGTCAATCTAAATGAAATCGTCCAGATCTTTCCGCTCAAAAATTTGGATTTTCATGATTTCATGAATCTGTGCCTGGGCAACCCTGAATAAACTTCGGTTTAATGCTGATAAAACGCAGGCCATTGTTATAGGTTCCAATTCCCTCCTCAGATCCAATACTTCCTTTCCGAATCTAATCCTAAATGGTCATCCAATCACCTTTAGCTCCTCTGTCAAAAACCTTGGTATTACCATTGATCAAACCCTTTCTTGGAAACCCCATATTGCTAATATTTCCCGACGAACGATAAGCACTCTAAAGTTTTTTCATCGTTCCCGCCATCTTCTCCCTCTTCCCACCCGTAAGCTTCTCGTCTCCTCATTAATATTCCCCCACTTCGATTATTGCTGTGTGGTATATGGTGGCCTCCCAAAGGTGCTCGAAGACAGACTCAAGCGTATCATGAACATGTTCATAAGATTTATCTTCGGCACCTCGAAGAGGTCTTCAGTGACCAACTTATACAGCGAGTTGAAGTGGCTCCTACCTGTTACACGGAGGAAATATTTTCTCGGATCATACCTTTACCAAATCATAAACTCCCAGCACCCTCCATACATTCACGGCATCCTTAAATTTAAATCCTCAGTCCACTCTCTCGAAACTAGATCCCGCCATTCCGACCTTTACTTTCCCACCCATAGAACTAAATCTTTTGATCACTCCTTTTATATCCGTTCTGCAACCCTCTGGAATTCCCTACCTACTCATATTCGCCATGCATCTTCCTTTCTCTCATTCAAATCTCACCTATTCCAACATCTTTTGGCATCCCAAATAGATGCACAACAAATCTGCAACTGACTTATTTCTATTTCAACACAAGTTATAATTATCTATTTTATCCTAAAGCTAGTGTGGAATAATTAGTTTGTTTTGTTTTTTATAATTCCCTCAACCCTATCAGTAGCCTTTAGGAGATTTATCTTCTTTCTTTCTTTCTTTTTATAATCTTGTGTGTTTATTATCCATACTTTTTGTACATGAATGTATATAAGTCTAGGTAGTGTTTAATTTTTCCTTTTTGCTCATTTGTAAATAAAAATTAATTTTATTGTTTTCTTGACCAGACATATATGAATATCTACTGTTCAATTCTGTTATTCTTAAGGGACATAGTCCCAGAATAAATTCTTTTTTATTATTATTATTATTATTTTTTTTTTACCAGTTATTCTCTATCTTTTCCTGAATATAAAACCGTATAAAAAATATTTGTCTGACTAATAATTTTAGTGTAGTAGCCGTTTTAAAAAATATTATAATAAGTAGTTCAATAATAAGGTTACACAAGGAAAAAAAATTAAGCTTCGGAATAATTTCTCACCTCCCTTGTATTGGCGCTTGTTTTTATTAATTAATTTTTCCGTGATTTTTTAAAATAATTTTCCAGGCTAGTTGGGTAATGTGTTGTAAGGACCAATATTGAAGGTAATACATTCTTTATTATTCTAGTTACGTTATTTTAGCAGAGATGAAAATTTAATAACTCCGGAACCGGCTTAGCCTTAATCGCTAAATTTATATCACATATATTCATCGTATAGATGTGTAACAAGTATTTTCATATTTTTCACTCGGTTCCATTTGAGATATTGCCGTGTAAAGGTCTCAAAAAAAAAAAAAATATATTATTTTTTTTTTTTAATTTTCGTTAATACGAAAATTCATATACAAAAAAGGACAATGTTTTCAAGATCGAAATTTGTAAAGAAAGTAAGACTATGACTAACACATATGAGTAAAAAATAATCAAAGTCCGTCTCTTATCCGTTATATAATGTTAACACGCTAGAAGTCTCGTTTTTATTAATTGCCGAGAATTTTTTAAACCTCTTTCTACACTATTATGTAATGAGGTGTAAGTACAATAAATATAAATCATGCCCCCTCATGTTGCTAGTTTTTGTTTTGATTTGATATCTATAAAATCACAAGAATCAGAAAGATTTTCACAACACAACAGCCTCGATGATGACTTAAAATGGCTGCAACATTAAATTTAGTAGTAAAAGAACAACTCGCAAAAAAAATATGAAAATAAAATTAAAAGTGGACCAATTCAAATGGATTGATGCATGTAAAAAAACACTGAATGAATAATAACTATTCAAAATTATCCGGGAGATTGAAGATTCCAGATAATCGAAGCATATGGCGCTACAGACGTTTAAATTTAACCATTTGAGTATCTCCGGGGACGGAACGGTATTGATCAGTTGGCTGATCACCTTGTCCTTCTAGTACCTACAATAATGGGTACCTAACAAATAATCCATAATGAGCTTTGATGATAATAATACTTTATTTATATAGTAAATAACTCAAACCAATAATTTAATTATAATTTGAGATTCAATCAATCTATGTTTATAATACTGATCAGTCAGACAATATGATACATACTGTTGATTTTGTTCAATTAAATACTGTTAAACTTCAAGCTATAATTAAAATTAAAATACAAAATAAAATGTTTTTGTAGTGTTAATTAGATGATTCTATTTTCGCGTGTAACTAATCATCTCAAATGATGTTTATAATTTTTTTATCCACAACAAAAATAAATTCAGGAGGTTCACCGATAACGGAAATTAGGATTTCGTTTGATCCAATCCCAAATGACATGAACACACTATTTTTTTGCTCGTTTTAGTTTATTTTATAAAAAATAATGAACCTTTGTATTCGATCAAAAGAAAAAAAAATCACGCCTCCCTCCTCAAAATTAGAGGTTCCACGTTTCAAGGTACGTAAAACCAGAACCAAAAAAAATTAATCCGTCTGTCCGCCAGATGCTTTGATTAATTTATCGCTATTCTTATATCTTATTATAGCTTTGTAAATTGTTATACGCTGATATAATTATTTAGAAATAATAAATCCATGTTTAATAACTTCGTTCTTTTATTTTTGTTCTCAAAGTGGAATATATATATATTTTTTTTTTAATTTGGAGAGAATAAAATAAATGAATTAAGTGTCACATGGTATTATGTTTATTTGTAATTTTAATAATTGAATGTTACATTATAATATTTCACTGTTTTTCTAGGATCCTAGGGCATATGTATGAGAACAATAAAATCTCAAAACATCACATCAAACATAAAAAAAAAAAAAAAAAAAAAAAAAGAAACATATAAAGTGTGTGATTTTTAAAACATTATTCTGTCCATCCATATAACAATTAATTGATAAAAGAAATCGTCCTGAAAAAAATAAATATATATATATATATATATATATATATCATTAACACCAATTAATTTTAAAGCCGTGCAGTGAAGTGATTAGACCGAGATCACGCTCAACCAACATGTTATCCTCCAACTTTCGGGTATCCACTTTATAATGGCTGGGTGTGCCGCAAGAGTGCTTCTTTTCCTAAGGATAAAATAAATAATTATCCTGCCACTATGCCTAGGGTTCGAAACCTATAAATTAGTCGGGGTTCGAATATTATAAATTATAATCCTTAGGCGAGATATAATTAGGAATAACATAATATGCCGTTTTATTAGCATGCGTATTACGCGTAGATATTTCACATAATGCACTACAAAAGAGCAATAATAAAGAACCATGTCTAACAATAGAATGATATAAGGGGTACTCATGACGTTTGCTATAGCAAGCTTTTTGTGCTATTTTGCTAAACCCGTCGAGTTTCTACAAAAGCATGCAATGGGCTGTGCTATAGTGCTATTGGCCGCCATTTTATCTATGGCTTTGATTTATAAAAACCTAAACCTCGCAACACGTATCTGTGTTTTTAATGATTTTCTCATTTCCTCAAATTCACCAAGATGTTAACAAAGCAGAATAAGGACTAAACATAAGATAAATAGTTCAAATGAAGACATTCAACTTTTGTTGCAAGAAAATGATAGAAAACGGAGACAAAATTGAGGTTAGTAACTTTTTACTTGAAGTCAATAAGCATTTTATATGAAAATTAATTGATTATCTTGCACTACATGAGTTATTTTAAACTAAATTAGGATAGTAAACTCTGATAATGTGAGATAAGGAGACATTTTTTTTCTTATTTCGTTATACCTTGTGTATTTGTCGTTTTTATAATTAGTATACCAACATCCCTTTTTTACTTATGAGTTTATGAGAAAAACTGACGTATCAATGATAATATTTCCTCTTTAGAATAGGAATACAAAAATTATTAATATGTAATTTAAAAACTTTATTAATTAATTCAATCTATCCAGATAAATTTATCTGTAGTGCAAGGTAAACTCAAATTACAATTTCTGTCAGTAATCGAACTAATTTTATGTTTTTTATAGTTCTAGAAACCTTCAGAGCAAATTTTTTGTAGAAAACTGGTAGAAGAGAAACCCATCCTCATGGAATTGTAACTTAAAAAGGTTAAAACTAGAAAAAACGAAATAAAAAAATATAAATTGTCTATAAAATACAACCTTAATAATTGAGCAATATTTTTATTTTGTATTCTTGTAATATTTACGTATTTATTTACTATCAAGGTTTGATTACCTTTCTGTATTTTTATTTCATAATACTATTAAGTTTTTAGTAAATACAATGATAATTATTAAGTTAGAAAAGAAATTCTCTCAACTACTGAAAGTTTCTTTTAAAATAAATAGTTTTTTCTTCTTTAAGAGGCTGATAGAGAACAATGATGTATTATTTTGTGAATTTTATCGACATCTTCATAGGGAGGGATGGTTTATAATTATTTCAACGAGAATAACATCTTTTAAACGAGAATGATTAAAAAAAAAAAAAAGAGTCTAATATGTGAAAATAACGATTGCATAAGTTAGAAATGTGGTGGCCAATAGCACAATAGCACTCTTCTGTAGCATAGGCTGAGGTCTGCTACTCAGAATTGCTATTGCTATTGTTGTGCCAGTGCCCCATCAAACTAAAATTCTTTCATTTAACTGGAAACTCCTCTAGATGGAAAATTCCAGCGGTGTGCTGCTGACGTGTCAATTAAGTGAACTAAGCTACCTACAAAACCTCCAACTTTTAAGGAAGGTTTTGCTAGGTTGCGATCCTATATAGATATTTGTTTCTTTAAGTTAAGTTGTTCATGAGTGTCTGGTGTTTTAAACAATTTAAAAACAAGTGAAATCAAGGTAGGTAAGATTTATGATTCGATATTTATCATAAAGATGAAGATTTTTAATAAGTGAGTCACAATTACCAGAGCAAATAGTTAAGTCCTTTTCAAATTATTGTACACCTTAAGTTATAGTGGTTCTGTTTGCTACAATCTTCTGATAAGAATAATAGACGGGATATTTACTTTAATGTCCCTTTTCTGGATATACATTTATCAATAGTTAAGGGTTAATTTTCATTTTAAAAAAGCAACTCTATTAATAGTCGACATAATCATACTCCACTCTTTCATATTTATCCTTTCAGAGATAAACATAAACAATAATTATCAAAGCTTTAATTTTTCCTATTTTAATTTCTGGTAAAGGAAGAGACACATTAAGTTATAAAATTATATGCCTTATCACTTTTGTCTATTCTTTCCTTGGTCACAAGAAAAGATGCATATTTCTCATAATATAAGATACAAAACAACAAAGAGATGAACATAAACTTCAGTGTAAGCTGCAAAGATTGATATACCAGAAGTATAAGGATGAACTAGTACTCCAATGGGACAGGGGAAAAAAGGATTTGTTTTTTAAAGAGCATTTAACGAGGAAGGAACAATCCCTTTGTTAAGTGAATAAAAAAAAATTAATATTAATAACTTATTATATCCAGTTTGGCCTAAACCCATCACAGTTCTTTATTTCAATAGTTCTGTTGTTTATGATTATAAAATTAATATGAATTTACTATTTTATATCATATATGTATTGACCTAAATATTTAGTAGTAACTGGTAACTCAAAAATATATACTCTGACTGTCCATAAGAAACAATTGCAGTAAATTTATTTATTATTTATTAAAAACAAGAAATTTGACTTAAAATTTAATTTGCAATCTGCATTTCCTTTGCAATAAGGAAATTTGTGGACTGCTGAAGCAGCGGCTTAGCATTCAGTAAATTTAAAATTAATAATTGAACAGAATTTGCAAGTCCTTTTTCATTTTACATTTCATCTTGTATAGTGATTCACTTATTTAAAACCAACTACTTTATGTTAAATGTAAAATGATAAGTCTTACCTTATTTAGAATATATTCAATAAAACACAAGTTCGGACTCCGTTACTACTCTATGTGTTCAACATGATGTAATATTAGTATACAATAGTGTGAAGTTATCTTTAATACTGTTTAAATTATTATTTTATATAAATAAAGAAGTTTTAATCCTGTGTTTGTGTTTAATTTCCTAGTTCTGTCAATTTACCCTATATTAATAATTATAAAACTAGTTTGGTACAAATTAAAAAAAAAAAACATATGAGGCTATCACTTCGTTATCATTGTCTTGTATTAAGATTTACACATGAATACAGCAAATCTCTCTTCTTGAAGTTATTTATTTGTGTCACAAATGTAAATAACTTAAACATCATCAAATATATGTCTTATGCTGGATAAATTAGGTCAAGAACCGATTCAATTAAAAAAAAAAAAGAAGGTATTTATTTATTATTACAGAACTTTATTAAGAGTTTGCAATTGCATCTAAAATAATTATAGTTATTGCCAGTATTAACAGGTCTAAGATTTCATAAACTTCCAATCCGTACAAGGTTTTAAGTATTCTTCATTATTTAACTGTGTGAATTCTGCACTGAATCACTTGTATAATATAAAATAATAACAATATAATTGCAACTTTTTTCATTTTAACTACATTTTGTTCTAAATTATAATTTCCTATCAAAACTTAATTATAAAATTTATAACAAACCTACATGTTATAGTAAATTATAGAATTTAAATAGTGCCTAGAATTAAACTCTAATTTAACTTTTTTTTTTATGGAGCATTGGCAAACGATAGTAAATAAAGGAAATACTTTTTAAAAAAAAGTTTATTAACAAAAATAAATAAAATTAATTAAATATATTATATCAAAAGTACATGTATAATCTGTATAAGGAAGTGTTGCTGATCTAACTTTGCGTTATATATCTATACACACAGAACAGAAATGAAAATGCAAGTAACAATAATTTACTTTTATTAATTATAAATTGAATGTTTAAAGAGTAATAAATATTTATTTGTTAAATTAAAATTTATATTTTAATGGGTATTAAAAGTTGTAATTACAGGGCCAATTTAATCTGTTGGTTTGGAAAGATAACAAAAACAAAAAGGGTCTCCTATTTCTTCATGTTTACATTCACTTTCACTAAGCCAAAAAGGATATTTACTTTTTTTCTTTCATAATTGCTTAAAATACACGTCTAGTGTCTTTACTAATTTTGTCTCCATCAATAACATCAAACAATTGGCAATTTTAGAATGAACACTTGGTCGTCTTCAATATATTATTAAATGGTGAATGAAATTCACTAGTAAGAGTGCTTTAAACAAAATGTCATCTAAATTTGGTAAAACTGAATTTTACATATCTTTAAATTTTAATATAGAGCCAATTCGAAAGGTAAAGAAGACCTAAAGCATAATATTCTCTACACAGTCTTCTATAATCTCATTCTTTACTTCTACCAAATCACAATCTAAAAGTTCTACTGAGCAATCATATGCCAAAAGTTCAATAATCTTTTTTCTTGACAACTTTTAGACATAATAAGTGAAATAAACTATTGAAAAATAAGCAAATAGAAGGTTAACACTACTTTATAAGTTATCAACCAACAGGTTACAAACAAACGAGGTTACAAAAATAAAATGTCTTCCGACTGCGCATGCCCAGCAGTAGAAAAATACTAGGTATAGTTCTTGTACAATTAAATTACTAGGTATATTTGTATATACTTTATACAAACGTATAAAGTTGCCAAATACCACCTGTAGGTAACGGGCTTGTCTCTTTAGCAATATACAATAGTCTTATAATAGGGTTATCGTGAACGATGGAACTTGGCTTTCATGCTACAAAAAATCGCAATAGCAAACGTATTGAGTACCCCTAGAAAAGAAGTTGTAGAAACTCGACGGGTTTAGCAAAATAGCACAAAAAGCTTGCTATAGCAAACGTCATGAGTACCCCTATAATCATTGAAAAACAAGTGATATCTCAGTCCAGTAATTCGCAATACCATTAGCCCTTATCACTTATCAGTCAAATAAAACTGTAATTTTACTTATCAGCCTCAATATGAAAACTGATTTTAATTTGTTTTTGTAAAATGAGTTCATTTTCTGATTAATAATTAAGTAATAATATTTTTTTAATTAATAATTAAGTGATAATTAAATAATTAAGTGGATAGGTAATATGAATTAAAACCTTATAATTATACTTAATGATGTTATAAACAGCTAAGCTCCATTTCTTTGGTTGTCATTAGTTCTCAATCAAATTAAATTTGTCTGAATATTTCTTCCCTTATGATATAACGAAAAAAATCTTTCCTAATTATATATTAATAAAATAATGGAAGTTTATGTAGAAAATAACTGGAATGAACATTCCCTAAACATGCTAAATATGATAAGGGAAACCGTGTCTGATCTAACCAAATAGGAAAAAAAAAATAATAAGAATGATCTAAAATTGTAGCTTAAAAGTTATTTATTTGTCAGTCTAATTGCATTAAATATTGCATACACGCAGTTTGTAATATAAATACATTTGCTAATTTTAAAAAACTTAGCAAATGTAAAGTTAAAAAGAAACTTTATAATATATAGTTATATATACTTTACTTTATAATACATACATAAACAAAATTAATAATACATATTATTATAGGTAGAAATATTCGGGAGGATGACGTGTGAAAAATATTTAATTTTGCCGACGTAGCGGCTTAAACATGTGAGCAATCCACAGACCATCCGTGAACCACCGCAAGTATAAACTTGTAGTTTCGAAAACAGATCCTCAATACAATACATATGATTATGTGTGCTATAAACAAATAAAATGTTGTTGAATATTAATTTCCATAAAGTAGATTAGAAAATCTAATGTGAAAGGTTAAAAACCAACAAGAAAAGATATTTCTTGGAGGAATAATAAAGAAATTGATTTCTTTAGCAATAGGCATAATAAAGATAGGGGTCAGCTGTGGCGATGTGGCTAGCATAACAGCCTTATATGTCCAAGATCGTGGTTCAAACCTAGCAGATGGCTCTAGGATTTTTAAGTAATCATAAATTATGCAAAATTTAGGACTCCCACAGGGTGTCTAACAAATCAGCTCAAAGAGATTCCCTGACTTTTCCATATTGTAAGAACTCTTTTACCTGGGTAAATCCCGGTGTAAATGGAGAAAACATAAAATAATTATATTTAATCTGGTATAATAGATTAAAAATATATATAATGCCTAATTACTTTACGATAAGACTATATCTACCCGACACCAGCTGAAATTGTAGTAGTTTAAGTTGACTTGCCAATGAATTACTTGAATACTGCTGTTAGTAATAATCAATATTTACAAATCTGACCACAAATTTATTTATAAATTATTTACAATCAATATATCCATATAAAATTTAAGAGCTTTTCTTTAATGTTTGAATTTCTGCAGCCAAATCTTCAGCTTTCTGAAGAGCTTCTTGGAGCAGTTTAGCTTTTTTTGCCTCCGATTCCTTCACCTGAAGGTTGACATTTCTCTACTCCACAGCACTCCTGTCCTTTTATGATTTTAAATATTAAACTCACTTTATGATATTTGCAACATCACAACAAGTAGGCATATTGAAACTTTTCTCTGAGTGAAGAAGAAACGATGTTATTTAGGGACCATTTTCCCTGACCAAAGAAGAAATTTTCTGACTTTTTCATATGCTTTTAAAATCCCTTTCTTTTCCCGGCTTTTCCTGTTGCTAGACACTCTGTTCCACTGTAGCATTGTCCGATTAGCCATAGTAGTATAAAGTGACTTTAAATAAATAAACAGATACAATGAAGATGATATTGATTACTAAAGTTGTAATGAGAAAGGTTATAGTGACAGTTACCAACAGCGAATTCCACGAGTTTATTCTTACATACAGCACTACATCGCTTTTAATTATTTTCGAAGAGTACTGTATCCACGTTCCTTTCCTAGAAGTACCATATTTCTATTATATAATTAAAAATTCGTGGTAATAGTGCAACAATTAAAAAATTAACTGTAGATTTTAATACAAAAATAAACAAGTAAATTAGTCTAATAATAAATTAATAAGAGCTTTTCGCGCTAACCGTAATGGTGGATATCGTAACTTTCAGAGATCAACTTCTCTATAAGTACCCTAAAATGAGCTATTTAATTTTATACATTCTATTGGGTTGATGCAAAATTAATGCAGGTTTCCTCTATTGCAATATCTTAATTCCAATTGTGTAAACAAAGCTAATCCTAACATTGATCATTATTATACCAAAACAAACCTTATCTAATACCCTCTCTTTCACCATGAATTTGTTTAGTAAAATCGTTTTGTTCAGTGTGTTCAAAGGTCTTGAATCGAAAATGTCAAAGTGCGATTTTCGTCAAATTTATTTTTACGAATTTAAATTAGGGCGCAGCGCTGCGCAAACGGCTCGTAATATTAATGGAGTGTGGGGTCAGGGGGCTATTAATGAGTGCACGGTGCAGCGTTGGTTCCAGAAGTTTCGCAGAGGAGATTTCGACCTCGAAGACAAGGAATGTCGGGGCCGTCATCTTGCTCTGGACAACGACCAGCTGAGGTCAAAAGTGGAACAAGACCCAACCAAAACCACACGAGAAATGGCGGCGGAACTCGGAACTCAAAAATTGCAACGTTTTTGCCCAGCATTGATGAATCGGAAGGGGCCGATCCTGCTCCACGATAACGCCAGACCACACGTTGCACAACCAACGCTTCGACGACTGCACGAGTTGGGCTACGAAGTTCTCCAACATCCGCCTTATTCACCTGACCTCTCTCCTACAGACTTCCACTTTTTCAGGCATCTGGACAACTTTTTGAGGGAGACAAATTTTCAAAACCAGGACGACATTGAAAATTCTTTTCGTGATTTCATTGAGTCCAGGGATTCGGATTTTTTTTCTGGTGGAATAAGAAAGCTTGTTGAACGTTGGCAAAAGTGCATTGATTAAGATGGAAATTATTTTGATTAAATATATATGGTTAAAGTAAAGATATGGCGTATTTACAATACCTACTAAAAACCTGCATTAATTTTGCATCAACCCAATAGTAAATGAGTCAATTAATTCAATAATATAAGAAGGGAACGATTTAGCCCTGTAGCATCATAAATTAAAAGAATTTAATGGCCTCAAAAGGATCTTTATTACCGAGGAATAAAGGTGTTGAACAATTAAGACATTGTGATGAGTAAATCAAGTTGTTAATTGATATAGAGAATACAAACCCACAACCGGTAGCCTCACAATTAAAAATCGATGGAAACAGGTTTCTGAAACTAGCTAAACGCACGTTTAGACGAGTTGATCAGACTTTGAAAATTGGAAAGTTACGAAGAAGTCTAATTATTGGGCTGCTGGTTTTTCGGCTGTTATTTCCATTTGCTTCTCTTACTCTCAAATTAATTTTATTAACCTATTATTATATAAATCCTTTCTCATTGATTGAAATTTTAGTTATACTTATATAAATATTGAATAAAGTTGGGGAAGAGGAAGGGGAGAAGAGATGAAATTAAAGAAAAACCAATGAATTTTGGTATACTATTTTACATTTTAAAAATATTTTCGATTTAAACATTGTACCGTACTACATTGATTTAAGTTTTTTCCTTAACTTTTCAGATATAAGGGTATCTACATTATTAGCTTTACTTGATTTGCTCTTTGTTGTTGGATCGTTGTTAAATATATTGATGATTGATAATTCTCATGATGAGCTATAATGATACAAACTCCAACTTTATCTTGGAATTAAATTAGAGAACGCTATTAGATATAGATAAATATACAATAGAAACAAAAAGTTTAAGATTAATACATTAATATTAAAGTTTTTAATTTGAATGGTTAGTGCAAAATTAATTATAAATTTTTTTAAATGATTAGTAATGAATAACGACAAGGAGAGAAATAAAAATAACAATATCTCAGTTAAGTAAAACCTCTATTAATAAAAATAATTCAAATAATCATGAAAATGGTTTATTTATTTATAACTATATAAATATATATGTATATGTATATACATCATGTAGTTTAAAAATTAAAACTCATTATGGATGACATATTTCTAAATAAACGTAAATAAAGGTGGATATGGTTCAGAACAATAAATGCTTACTAAAAGCAGTGCGAATATTTATTATTGTAAACCATTTATAACTAAAAAAAAAAAAAAAAAAAGTAAGAAATTAACAAAAGTTATTAAATATCAGAATCATATATATTATATTATATAATATATATATATATATATATATATATATATATATATATATATATATAGACACACACACACACACACACACACACACACATAAATGTGTATTTGTGGTGTATAGTTCTATATCAATGATGTAATTTTATTTATTATTATTTTTTTTATAAATTAAAAATTATTTGATGCAATTTATTTATATTTTTTTTGTATATTTTAATATTTTTTTCTTTTAAATTTAAATTATGTAATTTAATATGGCAAACATCGAAGAGCTAACCAAGTTAAACTGTGTATAAATCACACTCTTTCTGCTGTAGGCCCAACCAAAACCACTGCGCCTGTTTAGACGTTTCAATTTCTCTGGTCTGGTTTCCCTAGCGATAAGCTAGGCCACACCCTATCAATGGTATGACCACGATTTCTCAGACTCCCTCGCTGGTTTACCAGAGGTGATTGGCTCGTCTAAACGGCCTTTAAGGAAATTTATTAAACACGTGGTAGCCTCTCACCGCATCAAGTTCATTAGGTATCTTAAAAAAATACTTGGAACCTAATGAACCCCACCTTTTTTCTGGACGGAGCTAATTACTCGCGGATGGACGCAGACGTAGCGACTGAAGGTTGGCGAAGGAATATAGAGTATTCTAATCTACATCTTTTCAAGGAAAATCTGTTATTTTTTTTTTTTTTCCTCTTCCAACATTGTAAAACAAAGCTGTAACCGAACCATCATTATTCAAATGACATGTAAAAATTCTTACACCGGCTTTGTGTTGTTAGGCTTTAAGATTATTATAAATTTAAAATATATTTATTCAGCAAAGAAATACATCTGCAGGAAAATGCGTTTAAATTAGGTGTGTTCCCTAAACTGTATTGTTTGTTTTATGAATTAAATACTTATGTCAAATTATAAAAATGAGGTATACTAAACTATGTAAAATACATTATATTGTAAAGTAAATTTATAAATAAACGTTACTTATTTACAAAAGGAAGATATTCCGTGTGGTGACCAAGACAGAAAACTATGTAATCGTCAATTAAGTACCTGGCTAATGTTTCGTTTTATATGTCATCATCTGGACACTTAAAAAAGCAGCAATAAAGAATTTTTATTTTGTTCATCCTGCCTGAACTTGAAGGTAATACGGGGTTGCTTGGGCCAGTGTGTGTGTGCGGGGTCGAAAATGCCGAGTGAAAAGCGTTCCGGCACCGAGACGTGAAATCGTGATCATTTTATTCCAATTTCTGGTCATTCTTTAGGAACGTTGGAAAACTAAAAAAATAGTAAAGAATATTTCTTTCATTGTTTCCTTCTTGACCACCACCCAGAAAAACTTCCTTCTGAATTTCCCTATGGTGAGCCATTGATACTCATTTTCATTATTTACCTTTTTCATGTATGAAATATAGATAGAAAAAATAACATATATTGCAAATTCAAGACTGTCAAGTTAAGTATTTTAGAGGTTCCATTACAATTTTAGAAAAATTATCTAATGGGCTAATAAAAAAATAATTAATTCGTTTATCAAGTAATTTATTAGCAATGTTTTATGGCTAAGGGGCCAAGTACAGCAAGAATGTGCTATAGTCATTTTGCTAAAGCCATCTATATACTAAACAGAATAAGAACGTCAAGATTTTTTTGGGGATCTCTGTAAAATATATATTAAATAACCTCAGTGAGAATCAAACCTAGACATAAACAAATAAATAAACAAAAAAAAAAAAAGTAACAGACCTTTCTAAACTGAGTATTCTATGGTTGTCTATAAAATAAAGCGCTATACGTAATTTATCATTTTGAAAATAAATTGAAAAAAAAAATCCTTTTTTTTCTATTAATAAGTATGTGTATAAACTAAACGTTTTTAAAGCAAACAACTTATTAGAAAACTGTCATGGGATGTAAATTATCTAACATGATATAAAAACTATCCTTCACGTTGAATCACAAAAGAACTTGATTGAAAAAGGTTTGGTAATTCATATAGCTCTAACAATATTCTCGGAATAGTCGGCAAACTATTTAATTTGAAGATTAAACCACACGACTCTGTGGCGATAGTTTTTCCCCACAGTACATAATTGAGTGTACCCATTTTATAATTAAAAAACAATCTATATGTAATGATCTACATTGAAATTTTTTTTTTCTTTGTATTAATATGAATAGTATTTAACCTTTGTATTATCTTTTTAATTCAAATAACCCTTAGATTACCTTTTTATATAGAAGATGAAGGTAATGCCAACGCAAATAGAGTTATACAAATTACCAGTTCACGAAACCATTGCTAATATTTAATCTCCTTTGTATATTAACCTGTGATGACGACAGCCCACTTATTGGGCTGATGCGAAATTAATGCAGGTTTCCTCTATTGCAATATCTTAATTCCAATTGTGTAAACAAAGCTAATCCTAATATTGATCATTATTATACCAAAACAAACCTTATCTAATACCCTCTCTTTCACCATGAATTTGTTTAGTAAAATCGTTTTGTTCAGTGTGTTCAAAGGTCTTGAATCGAAAATGTCAAAGTGCGATTTTCGTCAAATTTATTTTTACGAATTTAAATTAGGGCGCAGCGCTGCGCAAACGGCTCGTAATATTAATGGAGTGTGGGGTCAGGGGGCTATTAATGAGTGCACGGTGCAGCGTTGGTTCCAGAAGTTTCGCAGAGGAGATTTCGACCTCGAAGACAAGGAATGTCGGGGCCGTCATCTTGCTCTGGACAACGACCAGCTGAGGTCAAAAGTGGAACAAGACCCAACCAAAACCACACGAGAAATGGCGGCGGAACTCGGTGTGAGCCAATCCACAGTTGTACGCCACTTGGAAGCAATTGGTAAGGTAAAAAAGTTGGCCAAGTGGGTGCCACACCAATTAAACGACCACCAAAAAAATCGCCGCTTTGAAATCTGCTCCATGAGTTGGGCTACGAAGTTCTCCAACATCCGCCTTATTCACCTGACCTCTCTCCTACAGACTTCCACTTTTTCAGGCATCTGGACAACTTTTTGAGGGAGAAAAATTTTCAAAACCAGGACGACATTGAAAATTCTTTTCGTGATTTCATTGAGTCCAGGGATTCGGATTTTTTTTCTGGTGGAATAAGAAAGCTTGTTGAACGTTGGCAAAAGTGCATTGATTCAGATGGAAATTATTTTGATTAAATATATATGGTTAAAGTAAAGATATGGCGTATTTACAATACCTACTAAAAACCTGCATTAATTTTGCATCAACCCAATAATATAGTTAAATGATTTTTAAAACGGCAACGAATAATATTTATTATTTTGAAGGGTATACTCCGAAAAGGAGATACGCTAATCAGCCTGTAGGTTTCAAATCTTATCTCAAATTTTAAATAATTCAATGAATTTAATGAAGGTTTTTGAGTTAAAGATTGTCCAAGCCGTAAATGGGGTGAAATCCACATCATATAGAGGGCACGTGCCCATTAAAAAACAACTATTTTTCCAGGTTTTAATTACATGATTTATCAATCCAATTAAATATTTCAAGTCTAACGACATCCTGATTATTCAATATCAACATATTGGCAAAGGGTCTGGTCGAATCGGCAGATTAAATTATTCTGATTTTATATTTTCATAATATATAAGTATGTATAATATTTTTATTCTTACAATCAAAGGCTTGTTTTCCAGATATTTATATTATTAATATTTATTTTCTTTCTGTTTTTTTTATACTGCACGCACCCTCAGATACCTTTAGCCACGCGGTATGGTTTCCTGAGATTCCATACTGCGATTCTCAAGGCTATTTTACAGTTTTATTTTATTGCTGCGTAGATATTGTATAAATGTTATCTTTCATCACTATTATTGATGTCAAAATTGGGACAGATTGTAATACTACTTAATAAACAATAAAAATTGTAGTTGTTGATTTTATAGTTTAGGGTTATCACTCCCTACGCCTATTTTTATGAGTGGCCACCATTTGGCTGACGAGTCTATCATAACCGGAGGTTGTGAGTGAACTTTTAATAACATGCTTGAAATGTCCTCTCTCTGGTATGCAATTAGAACTCGTAAGCTATGGTGTGGTAGGCTAGCGGGCTAGCCACATACCTACAGACTCTCTAAATAAATATACATACAAATAAACATTCAATTACATATTGCTGAACTCTAGGTTTGACTACCGACAGTTCTAAAATTTGTTCAGAATTCCAAATGGCGAAGGGCCAGAATCGTTTTAAAATTGAAGTTAAAGATCGTTGGAAAAATCAGCAGAATAACATAGTTCACAGCAAGTTTAGTTCATATTAAGAAAACACTTTTCTCAAAATAATTTGACCATGATAGTTTCAGAAATATTAAACTAAATTCGCAGAGAGTTTTCGGGAGTTCGTTATTATGAAAGTGGGGCATGAAACAGGTATGCCGTGAGAATTATATATCATTATCCAATTTTGGATAATGCAATCTAGTAAATTGTATATTAGCTCGTAAGCCCCTTTAAATATTTTAAAAAACAAAAGTAAATTAAAATTATAAAATAATTGTATATAAAATTAAAAAAATATAATAATAAAATTAATTCAAGCTAAGCATAAATGAACATCTTCAAGGCATAGATTTTTTTTTTTTTTTTTTTTTTTTTTTTTAAATATATACAGGGATTAAATTCTAAGGTAGAGTCGTTAGAAGCTCCCTGGCACCGAGACGCGAACTCTTAGTTATTTTAAGTTACTGGACCATTTGGTTGCTAAGCAACACGCAATATTGGCTAATCAGATTTATCGCCGATATCCCCCCATATCCGATATCTATAATATTATTATCTAAAACAATCTCTTAGTTGTTTGTGATATTTATAACTCTCAAACCTTATATAACATTAAGTATAAGATAACAATTTTTTTTTTTTTTAATCTAAAGCTTTTCAAAGGTAAACTATACATCTGTATAACTGCTGTTATGTTCAGAAAAATTACATACAAAATATATAAACCCTTTTCTCTTTTAGTTGATCATCAAATTAGTTCAAGTAATATATTTGCCCGTTTTTTATCAATGCTAACAAGATGATATAGTAGTTTTTTTTTCGAATCTAAAAAGTCAAGGAACTTTATAGAAAGAAAATTTAAGGTATCGGTATTAAAAAAGTCCTTTTGGACTATTTCAATCAGAATGAAACCTACATTATATTAAAACGCATTAAATTTTAGATCAATATAGCGAGTTTAATCAAAATCGGTAGAGCCAGTTTTGTGAAAATCCCTGGCTATTCTGGTTGTCTAATTTCGTAGAAACAGTTGCTGTTTGAAATATGAAATTTCAGTTTTATACACCTTATCGTTTTTAGACAGACAAGATACTTAACATAAACAGATCTTTCTGCAGGTTTTGGTCATTTGGAGAGGGACTATAAAACGTATATTTTCCGTGAAAACTCGAATTAGAAAATTTTAACGATCGAAGTGGTTTTGCTAGTATTTCGTACATATGTAAGTGAAAGTAAAAATAGTTAAAGAAATAAAAAACAAGGATTATCAGACTGATGAAAAAGTACAGTGAGTGTCACAAGTATTCGGAATTCACTACCATTTCCGTAATTTACTTGCTTTTAACTTTTTTTTATGCTTTTAAGGAGTTGTTAAGCACTTTATAATGTTAGAAGGAAGGTACACAATAGCTGAAACAAAAATTACGCCAATAATCATTTTATGATGAACGTTCATTTGAGAAGAAATTAAAAATAGTGTATGTCAATAGTGTCAAAAGTATCCGGAATTACGTGGTTTCCTAATTATATTAATGCAGTGATCATAAATAAACATACAGTTGGTAAAAACTTTTGTGTAATTATACATTTTAGCCTACTAGGAAGTGATTTTACTAATTAATTAATTGTTTGAAGTGAAATATTATATCACTTAAGCACTTATTGTTTCTTGAGGCCATTTTTATTTTTAATATAGCATTTTCCTGATTTTTTTTTTTTCATAGTAGGGCCCACAAATGGTTAATTAAATTTGAAAGAAATAATGGAAGAGAGATTTCGAGAACTTTTTGAAAATTTTGCAGTTAACTAAATCTAAACAGATAACGTATATGTCCACAGTCATGGTCGCGCGCATGTTAAACATTTATTGATCCGTAATTTTTCTTTTACTTTTAATTCTGGCATTTTATACTTAAAAAAATAAACAAACTTATCAATAATTCTGCCCATAATTCCAATGTTATTAAACTTTTTTAAAGTAAAACGCACCTAACTATTATCACTGACCGCTCAAGGTTTTTACTATGGCATACTAAATTCTTTATTTGGTTTCCTCCAAATCATAATTTTTTCATAAGAACCATGTATTTTAGTATGGGAGTCATACGTAAACATTTTAATTAATCAATCTTCTCTTTAAAAACATGTTACATACATTCAGCCTATTCTCATTATTGCCTTGCCTGCTGAAAGACGTTTTCCGTACTTCTTCTAACCATATTTTTCTTCTCGTCATATTTTGTTAGAGCGGGGTAAGCAGTTGAACCCTTATTGTATATCCAGAAGTTCTGAAAAATTCAGAAATAAGATAAGGTTTACTTATTAAAGGTATTGTTTTCTTATTTGATGAATAATCAGTCTTTCAGTTTTAACGTTTAATACTTTCTGTACGCTCACATTTTTGCTTTTATGTTTTATTATTATAATTATCTACACTATACATAGTCATCCACATGTCATCATTAATTTTTTTCAAAATTTCATCCATATCTCTTTTCTAAATTATTCGAAGCCGTAGTTCGATCGTTGCGCTTTTCTTTTAGGGACTTATTATTAAAAAAAAAGTCATTCCAAGGATAGGCATATGTTACATGAGGGAAAAGAATTGTTTAGAACATAAAATTATGTCGAAGATTAGTAAGAATATGAATATTTAAAACCATTAATCAACAGCATGTTACGATTTCCGAATACTTTTGACACTGAATATCTTGTAATTTTACATTATTAATCGGATATTTTAATAAACAATATACTTATCGGTAATCTGGTTAGTGATTTGCCTTTATGGGAGTCTCTTTTAAAGATTTATGAGTGAAAAAGAATTATAAAAGTTCATAGTTGTAAAATATACTTATTAAATGAAAATAAATACGAATTAAGAGAAGCTTGTACATACTAAGCAGATAAAAGGATAGCACGAACCAACGCATTCATAAGAATAATTCATCCCTAAAATGTATTGGTGAGTATAAATTACATCCGCGATTTCCGTGTGATGGACGAATAATTATTCTAAAGAGTTACCGTGAGACCAATATGTCTTGGGTTATAGCATTATTGCAAAAAAAAAAAAATCTGAAAATGGCGAGACCCATTTTTCAAAAGACCCCCTCCCCCCGAGAACTCATTTCCAAATAGGGGACCATCAGTCACGGCCAATTCAAGGACTTCCAGGACCTCTTTTATTTTCGCCAACATTTTTATCAGCTCCTCCTCATTCTTTCAACTCGTGGTTCACTCACCCCGAAGAGAGGGATCATCAAACTCTTTAAAAACACAAGAAGATGAATTAGTCGCCGAGGATTAATACCCTTCTCCTTTATGATCAGTAATTAGCTCCTTACAATAGATAACTAATTGACAACATTTCCATCCATAATGATGGTTAAGTATACAAAATTAACGATATTTATTAGTGAATTGAAAAAATGAGAAAAGACCTATTAAACTTTTTGGTCGGAGTCGATAATTTATTGGGTTTTAATATATATGAATATTTTTTTTGATAAGAAAAGAACTTTGTATGTATCTTTATATATATATATATATATATATATATATATATATATATATATATTTTGGTTTCCACTAAGTCCTTCTAAGCCACTGGACGGATTTTGATATGGCTGTACCGTCATTTAGGGTAAGGTGACCAGATTTTAAGATGGGCAAAGCGGAACAACTGTGAAGGAGGGAGGGGGGTATGAGCAAATATTTTCATACAGAATAAAAATAGTATCTTAATATTTTTTTATTTTTAACATAAGTACAATTTGTTAATATAAAAAAATGTATAACATTTTATTCCTTGACATATCTTTTGTTTGAGTGAATTTTTTTCACTAGATTGTTGTAATTTTTTAAAATATTGTAAATATCTTGACAAGAATTTGTCAAATTATATCTGACACATAAAATGGCTTTAAAACTGTCAACGCTCAATTTTGATTTTTCTGATGTCTACACTTGATTTACTGTAGAAAAACGTAAGTATGTTTTGATTCTTAAAGATAAATTCAAATTTTAAATTAATTTGTGATTATATAACTGTTCTTTAGTAAACTAAAATATTATATATCTATGAGAATTAAAAAAATTACTAAAGTCTTATAAACACATATAGTACAAATATTCGTTTCACACTGGCAAAATTGCCCCAAACAGAATTTACATGAACATATTTTAATGTTGTTTATAACGAAATTACTTTCATTGACTCAAAATATTTGCAAGATGTTGTTCGTATATTTCTTTCTAAAATTTCTTTTAAGGTTAAGGTCGGTGATATGCTTTTTGCCATCAATATAAAAAATGAAGATTACGAGTATTTTTAGCTAAGTTTAAGAAAATTTATGTATTTATTAAATATATAAATAAATTACTTACCTTAATTTTCTATCGTAAGTAGCAGATATATAATATTAATTTGCTTAATTGCTAGCACTTATCGAACATGAAGTGTATCATCTAAGAGACAAATACAATGTAACTTGGTGGCAAAAGCAATATGTTAGTCGTCGTAGCCCGTAGGATTCTTAGAACATGAATAAACTAGGTTAAGCAATAAGTTATGATGGATATAAAAGATATTTAGTCAGCCGCGATTTGAAAGCGAACAGCTTAGGAAAAAAATATGCAATGGTTTCGGAGAAAAGCTGTGGAAAAGGTATGGTACACCGTAAAGACTGATTTAATTTATTCCATACTTAGATTTTAAGTCCTTAAATTTTAAGGTTATTTTTATGTTATATTTTATATTGATAGATTATCAAGGATTCTTATTGAAAAATGAAAACATATGTTACATTAGAAACATTTTTTCTTTAGATTAGCCAAAGAATTATAATAAATATAAAAGAGGGATAATAGTCTAATAGTCATGTATAAGATGAATTTTAGGAGTTGCTGATGCAATTCACAAGTACAGGGCCCAGAACAATTGTCAATTATTGTAAACATTATAGTATATAGACCGAAAAAGGTTTGATGATAAGTAGAATAAAAGAAACAAATTCACAAAATAAATACTACCAAAATCGGTTTCCAAAAAAAAACTGTGAAGATTATTTATAGGTATCTAATTGGCGAAACATTCCTCTTTTTTAGCAGTGATTTCCTTCTAGCAATTATCAACAGCTATTTAAGGGCGGATTAGAAATAACTTCCAATCACTTTCGAGTTCGAACTAAATATAACTTGGAACTCTTACGCTACCTCAAGTGATTAGGATATAAGATTTTTTTTTCTTTAAGACGGACCATCTCAGCTTAGCGACTCGATCCATGGAGAGGTTTAGCTCATTAAATCGAAAGATTACTCGACTGTTATCACCTAGCCAATAACTCACATACCATGTTTGACAGTCTTTTCTTAATTATTTTATATAAATTTGTAAGCAGTCTAGATGTGTTACAGAACAAGGCGATTTTGTGGATTTTCCAAGGTTATTTGTCATTAGTCCAGAAACAGAACATTTGTCAACAATCGTAATATTAAATGAAGAAAGACCGGAAATGTTTTGAAGCTTGGTAAGCATCTAATTTATTATATATGGATGAATAATGTAAGAAATATGAACGAGAGTAAATGACCGTCAGCGGCTACACCAGGCGGTGCTTTCCATGTTCTCTATATATTTCAAAAAATAAACGACTTTCAAACTGGCTGAAATCATAAAAGGCTGAGAGATAAAACTGCGATATGATAACAAACAAGATTTAAGTATAAGTTGTTAAAATTTCGACTAAAACTTATGGTAATCATTTTTTCATCATTCCATTTATCTGGAATCCATAATTTAGATGGAATAGGAAATGCAAATTAAGAATCTTCAAAGAAAGGCGGGATGCATAATGGCTTTCTCTTTACAGATAGTCGATGTTGACGCCAAAGTTTAATTTTCAGGATTTGTTTGTGTTTTTTTCTGTAAGTTCATAATATTAAACCTTTTAACATTATTTAGTTTAATTAAAATAATAGAAACACTTTTTAATTATAAAATGTTGTTTCTAACTTGGTAATACTAAAGTAATATTTTATTGTAAACAGCAAAAAACCAAGTATTGAACACAAAATTCAGGTTTGTTAACTGGTTTAATCTTAATGAGTTGGAAGTCTTTCTTATCTTGTGCGGATCAACTCATGGAATCTGGCATAAAATTAGTCGCCAATTGAACTTCGTTTGGGGTATTACAACCCCATTGCCATCTCGCCAACTTGCTTCATCGATATCAAGGCGATCTATAGATTTATCATTTGAAAACGCTGGGTCGGCGCACAATCGATGCTTGGAGGTATCGACTTTTTTCTCGACCCGACTATTGACTGAATACCATTGTTACAGTTGGTATTATTGACGAGGTAACCTTAAATTGTTTTTTCGTTCGCTGCTACCGTCATAGACTCTTTTCAGACACATTTTTTTTTTTTTTTTTAAGTTAATATTTAAGGATTAAAACCAGTTTTTTAAAAAATTATTATAAAGTCTGAGAAGAAAAAAAAATTATTTTTTTTTAAATAATTGTTTTTATTGTGATATTTTTTCTTAACCTATTTACTATGTTTTTCAATAAAATTTGTTTGTTTTGAAATTTAGTGAAATTAGTCTTTAAGTTTTGATTCTAATTTTAATTTGTATTCGTCCTGAAGTTGTTCATTACTTATTTTTATTTTGTTTTTTTCATAGAAGATGATTGAAAATGTATGTTTTCAATAGACGGTAGCTTAACAATAATAAACCAGCTCGACACGGGGTCGGAGATATTTCTGCCACAACCGTGTCGAATCCGTTACGATTAGTAGCATAATACCCTAACACTGCTCTAAAATTTAATTTAAGCAAAAAATGTAGAGTCGATTTAATAGTAAGGAAACATAATACTAGGACTTACGATTAGGTTGATATCCTTTTTCTTAAGTAATGGATCTATTTACCTGTAAAAAAAAAATGAGGTTTGTTAGTTAAATTTTTAAAACATTAAATTAAAATATATAAAACTAATGAATTAAAATTTGTCAAAATAGTTACTTATTTTACTTAGAAATAAATAATAACATTGGAGAAAATAAAAAAAGATTCCATAATTTAGGGTAACCACTTTAAGGAAGCTGAATGAGCCGCCCGAGTGTCGAATCATATCTGATGAAACGGAGGTGAATAATTATTCTGCCTCAGCCGGGATCCAACCTGGAACCCTGAGATCAGCACTAAAACTAAGCAATCCTCTTTCATATAAAACTTTCTATAAATACATGCATGAAAAGAAAAATATTTTTTGTTGTGAAAACCTCGAGTATTTCAGAAGGACGGAAAGACAGATAAATTTGCAGGTCTTTTATGAAGATTGAAAATAAGGTTGGAGAGAGGGATGATCCTTGGGGAACACCTCGAGAGAGATAATGCAGTGATTAGGCAGGTTTGTTTGGAATGACTGTTTGGAGACGGAGCGACAAGAAGGAGTGAAATCCGTATAAGGCAATATTTGGGAGGGAAAGATCTTTTAGTTTGGATAAGAGGATGGAGTGATAGACACAATCAAAGGCTTTGGAAAAATTAAAGAGAATAAGGATTGTAATTTTCTGTTCATCTATGGAGGAATAAAGGTATTGGGTGACTTTAAGTAAAGCCGAGTGCGAGGAATAACCGGAAAGGAAACCTTATTAGTAAGGATTAAGGGCTGCATTTTCCTCTAGGAAGGAAGTGATCTGAGAATCGAATACTCTTTCACAGAGCTTTGATAAATTTGAGAGGATGAAAATTTGTCTAAAATCAGAGGCTGAGGAAGGGGAGAAGGTACCTTAATGGGCGCACAATGACCTTTTTCCAAGCGGAAGGGAATATGGAATTTTGAAAGGAGGAGTTATAAATGTAAAGAAGGGCAGAAAGGATGAATGGGAGGCTTATCATTTTTACTGGCATTATGTCTAGACCATAGTCACTTGTACGGGATTTCAGAACGGATGCGATTAATCTATTGATCCAGGGAGTTAGGAAACTTTGGAAGGTTTTGAGGGGAGTAAGTTTGTTTAAAAATGAAAGAAGGTTAGATGAGAGGCATTCCACCATCTCATCTAAGGAATGGAAAGAGCAAATCGGTTCCAAATTTTGGGATAATCAGTCAAGAAATGGATTTACTGTTTCTGCATTTGAAAAATCGAGATTCCTCCAAGAAAACTGTTTAGGAATTAAGATTGGGATATATTTTGTATATAAATATAAATATATATATTTTTAAAATCAATTGCAAATTTATTATCAGTGACTGACACCTGAACAATTATTCTCCTACTAACTAACCTAATTTAAAGGAAGTGGCGTGGTCTAGTGGGTAGAGCGCTTATATACTGTGGGGTAGACAACTACTCCGGGTCCTGAGTTCGAATCCTGGCTGTGGCGGAATATTATTTATTCTGTATTTCGGCCGGGCGGCGATCCTGGGTTATGGAGACCCTCCTGGGACACACCTAGCGTCAATCAAGTGGGTACCCAAATATGGGGAAAAACCTGGTGACCGAGCGTGATATCGGACGAATCACCTCATTGCACGGCCGTTGGTGTAGAAACAGTACGATTATTTACATATACTGAGCCCAAAACTCTTCATTGATTGTAGTGGTACAGGTAGTTTTTTTTTTTTTTTTTTTTTTTTTTTTTTTTTTTTTTTTTTTTTTTTTTTTTTTAACCTAATTTAATCAAGAAAAATCAAAGGGTATGTTTAATTTTAAAACCATAAGTATATAACTTTTTCAACTAAACAGAGCAGAATCGTTAATTGGGATGGCCAAACGTAGCCAAGAGTACTTCTATCTAGACCTAAATTAATGTTTGTAAGGATTGGCACAAGCTTGTTGGACAACCTCTATAAACCTCGTTTCAAAGCCGCGGCAAATCTATGTCTCGCCAATATTTTTTTTTTGTTTAAGGTTTACTTTCTATGTATTTTGTACATTTAGTATAAATGGAATCTTAACGTCTAAATGCCTATTTCTCAGTAATTTCAACAGTAAATAATAATATTACTGTTAATATCGAAGGATATCCTTGCAGCGTGGATGGAGCTTCCATACTTCGAAACAACTTAGTTGATTGGTGGGAGGAAGTCTGTTGGGTTTGCGGACTTCAATCGACAGTACCTTCCTGATTGCCTGTATAGATGGAACGAGGTTAATATAGTTGTTCATTTACTTCCTCCTAGCTTCCGAGAATCATCTGATGCAGAATATTGGAAACTACGATAAAACGTCACAGCCAATATGTCCACAAAGAAACTAAACATATCCTACTGGATAATATTTTGTTTTCTTGGAGCATGTTGTGTTGTTAAATTGTTCCTAACTATTTAACCCCAATGATTAAACCAAATCTTGAGAAGATCTTAAATTCAGTCATCTTGGCAACTGCATCATCACAACGATGACCATTCAAAACATAAGCATACAATAATCAAACGTAACATAAATGTGCAAAATTGGCTACGGATTTCCTTTGAAAAACTGAGTTCTTGACAAATATAAAAATCGCCCGAAATTTCCTGAATACCAAATACGACAGAATCAAAATAGTTAAAAAAATCAAATATTTAGGAGAAACGATGGATACAAATATCTCCGAAAAATAGGCAGTAAATCAAAGAATTAGCAAAATGGGAACATCCTACAATTTAAATCTATCTATCTATCTCCATCCACGCAAAACTAATGCACTACACAACAATAATAAAGCACGAAGCGCTTTATGCTGCTGAATAGAATAGAGAAAACAGAAGAAAGGAAAACAAAAGGAACCAAAAAAGAAAACTCTATCTACACCTGTAGTAATGAAGAAATTTATAAACGTGTGTAAAAGATCAAGGATAGAGTTAATCGGAATTTTTTTAAATATTTTTTTGTTGAAATTTACAACTGTATATCAGAATACAACAAGTAAATATGCTGCTAAAAGATAATGTACATGAAACTGTCCATTCGCCGTACTCTAGAAGTCAATGTAAACCAGAAGTTCTCGAGGATATCTTCTCTTTAGACGCCTGGTAGATTACCGGAAATTGAAAACGAAGCAAAGATTGAAACTAGTCCATTAGAGTGGAATGGAGTTTGCCATGGAATGAATGATACCTGGTATGGGCTGAATCAGCAAGATATGGAAGGTGGAGATCATAAGGAATGATTTTATTCGTAACAAAGTAAGGAGCGTTGAGGGTTTTACGAAGAATTTTGTATTTTAAGGATTAGATACGGGAAGAATTGGATGGTTTAGTAGAGCCTCAAAGCTCAACTCTGTAGGTCCTTATGAATCGACAAAATTAGAATAGCAAATTTCAAAAGAATGAATCCAAACAGACCGACGGGAGTATGGATGGTTTTTAGAAGCCAATAGAGAGGTGGAAAAAATACAGATAACAATGCAGGATACAGAAAAAAGAACGGAACCTAGGTTGAGAGTTGGTGTCTTTCCAGAGGAGAAGAGGAAGAAAGCATGGCGAAAAGAGAGAAGGAGATTGCTATGAGTCAACTGATGCAGGATAGGTGGAAGAGCAGAAATAAAGCCAAATGAAGTAGTAAACTGATGTAATCCTTAGAAGGTCAATACAGAAATAAAAATTAATAATAATAAAAAAAAGTTTGCTTTCCTTTAAATTTCAGATGTGACAGGCTTATCATCAATTTTAATGTCGGTGCGAAATCTTCTTAAACAGTATGTCTAGTAGTAGCTCTGGTTCCAGGTTAGCCATGATTTAGATTCTATTCACAATGCAACCCAATATCGCAATTATACATCTTACTTTTTTACTTTCACTTACTACATATAGTAAGGGGAAGTATTGCGATCGTGAAAATTTTCGAATTCCAGTTTTCATCGGAAATACACGTTTTAGGGTCCACGTTTATGTGTGTGTGTGTGTGTGTGTGGTAACTCCCGGGCGGAAAAGGTAAGTCCTATGAAACTGAAATTTCATATTTAAGACAACTATACGCCCGAGACGAGACAAAACTTGTTTCATCAAAATGAGCTTACCAGAAGATGCACTTTATACCATGCATTTTGCACCTTTTTTCGATTTTCTCGAAAACGGTTCCGACGATTTTGATTAAACTCGCTATATCGATGTATAATTTAATGGGCTTTAATATCATGTAGGTTTTATTCTGATTAAAATGGTCTGACATGGCTCAAATGCCGATATTTTAATTTTCTTCCCCTAAAGTACCTTTAATTTTGTAGATTCAATAAAAATAACTATATTATCTTGTTAGCGCTGATGAAAAACAGGTAAATATATAAATTGAATAGATTCGATACCCAACTAAAGGAGAAAACAGAAAAAAATATTTTTTTAATGCAATTTTTCGTTTTTGGACATAAGAGCAGTAATATACATGTATGATATACCGTCGGAAAGCTAAAGATTTTAGAAAAAATATTATCACATACACAAGCTTTTAAAAGTTAATAGAGAGTGATGAAATTAACATAATACTAACTGATTATTTTATATAATAATATAATAGATTTTTTAATCAAACACATGTTTCTGTATAAATTCAATTTAATTAATTCCTTAATAGTTTCACGTATTTTTATCTCTAACTGTATTTGAAAATTCTTTCATTGATTTTAAAAATGGAGGTAAGTGAAAGTCGAGTGTTGCCCGCACCAGATTTTAATTTTTATCATAAAATGTTTTATTTACATGTTATGCATCTAATCATTGAATCAGAGGGAGTAAGTAGAGTGGCACCCCTCCCTAGCGTAATTCCCACAACGTTACAATGTTGACAGGCCCTTATTTTATTTATTTACATATTATAATTATTTTTATTTATTAGGCAGATATAGGAGTTCGGCTCTTACCTGAAACAGCATCCCACGTTGGAATGCACCGCCAGTAAGGCAGATATCAAAACTTTTTTTTTGTATGCATTATTGTTCATATCTACTTAAATAGTAGCAAAAAGGACGGACTGCCTTTAAGATTACCATCCTATTCTAACCAGAGTGGGATGATCGAAAGCCAATCTGTGGGACCGAATAAGACTAAATAAATTACTACCCTGGTCTATGCGGGTTTTGAATCGGACAAGGCTTTAACTCTCCCGGAAAACACAGACTTACCAGATAAACAACCTATCGTAATTCGTAAATCAGACGATATTTCCTTCTTTAGAATAAGAACGACAAGACCCAGTCTAATATTGTAAAATAAACAGCAACAAAAATACATATGATAAATAATACAGAAGACGGTACATATAACAAATCAATTCTATTTAAGCTAATTTTTATTTTAATGTTTGACTCTTGTGGTTGGAAAGTCCTAATAAATAAAATTAAATCAATATTTTAAAGTTTTAAAAAATCTGTAAAAAAAAAAATATAATTTTGTGGATTTTAGCTACATTGGCAATTTTCTGAACGAGCGGTATGACAAGCTTAAAAGGTAAGAATGTGTCTACAATTTAAGGATTAAATTAGTGTTATTATTCATAATGATTTCTCCCAAATTAGTTGTTACCATGTTTGGAACGATCCCGATTCACCGTTCTTGGAACCGTCGGACTTTGTTCATTAATTTCAGCGAATGCTGCAAGAAAAAGTGGATAAGATATCCAGAACACTTTTAAATAAATAGAGAGCACAATATATGAAGTTATGATAATATGAACTATATGATAAATAGCATATGTTCTCGAACTACATATAGGATTGCTATCGAGAAAAAACTGGCAAGTATTATTTTATCTTTAAAATATTCGATTCAATATGCGTAAGATAATATTTGACAAGGCAAGGTTATATGAATAACAAAATTATTGAATGTTATTCCCTATAGCACCCGACTAGTGACAAATAGCAAACCCACTACAACTCCGAGTTATAAATAGAATACCCTTGACTGAGTCGGCTTTCCATCCTCTCAAATGTGCTATTCTTGCACTTCCTCTACGTTATTTTGATTTGTTATAATTTTATATATATATATATATATATATATATATATATATATATATATATATATTGGAAGGAATTAGTCCGGGTGGCGGTCATTAAATGAAACAACTAAATAGTTTCAACTATTTTATTGTTTGCCAACGTTTCGACCCCCTTTGTGGGTCATCATCAGGGCGCATGGTGGGAGAATGGAAACTGTTTCCATTCTCCCACCATGCGCCCTGATGATGACCCACAAAGGGGGTCGAAACGTTGGCAAACAATAAAATAGTTGAAACTATTTAGTTGTTTCATTTAATGACCGCCACCCGGACTAATTCCTTCCAGTAATTCTCAACGGTCAACTAATTACATCCACATATATAAATATATATATATATATATATATATATATATATATATATATATATATTATATATTATTTTTCATAAAGGTAGTTTCTAAATTTAGCAACTAAAGCCTAGTTTGAGCAACGAGAGGAACTGATCGAGCAGAAGAATATGCCATAACTATAAATATTTAAATGTGAGGCTAAGCTTGATTGTAACAATTCTCATTTTTCTTTTAAATTGAGATATATTACAATTTCTTACTAAATGAACAGTAGTAATAGTGATATGAGACCACATTCATACAATATATACAGAAAATAATGATAAAAGTATAATTACATAAGATATAAATATATACAAAACAACAACCAATAGTTGAGATAAACACAAAGTGAGAAATAAATTAACACCATACACAAAACCATAACTATATACAATATTTCCAACCTGCTAAAGGAACCCCAGACTGGGCCTTTCCCTCCACTTGTAGAGGAAAAAGCGGAATACAAGAGATTCTAGCGCCTCTAAAATATTATATCATTAACATAATATAGTGCTTTGTTCAATTCAGGTAAAAATTAAGGCTTTCGGGAGATTCAGATATTTTTTTTTTTTTTTACATGGATATGTGTTTTGGCTGAGGGTCCGTAACTTTCGTTGTATATCACTTTTTTTTTTTCACGTTCTACCTCTGTTGGTGTAGCACGGATCAAGCATTTGACGACAGCTCTCAGATCAGAAATTTAGTGAAGAATATATTTTTTATATAACATTTTTCGCTAGGAACAATGTTTCAGAAGCTGTATTGTTTTAGATAAAGTCACGTTTTCCTATTTTTATTAAGTGCAATACGCTGTGTCCAAAAATCTATTGGATTTGCTCGCATTTAAAAAAAAAAAGAAGCTATATTGTTTCAAATAAGTCACATTTTGCCAAAAAAATTTTAAAATATTGGCGCTTTTTTTACACTCTTTATTTCTGATGATGTTGCTCGAATCAAAATTTTGACGACAGTTTCCAAGTCAGAAATTTAGTAGACAACATTTTTTGTTATATAAAATCTGTCCCTAGGACCTAGTATTCAGGAACTAGATAGGTTTGAATGTAAAAAGTTACTGATATTTCAATTTCTAAATTTACACACAGGTAATTAAAAATATATTTTGTAACAAGATTATTTCTTTCTTTACGTCATAAATTCCTTCCTTTCTGTCCAGAAACTTAATATCTCTCTCACTGGAAAAAGCACTAAATTATAGATAGACAAATTAATCATTTATTGTTTTTGCAAGCCAGCGAGAAATACTTTGAAGAAGTGGAATAACTATAATAACATTGATTAAAATATGAAGGCTGTTTGAAACTGTGCTGTCCTGTAGTCCATTGTTGAAGGTCTAAAATTGACGTTTTGGTGATAACACACGGCAGCCGAGCGTATCCTATGCCAACTTCAGTATGCGTCGCTTATTTATTGAAACAATTTCAAATCCATAAGAGTATGTGTAATTAAACAATGTTTAAAATTAATAGATGATACTGTAGTTACAGTTATGTTTAATAAAATAATACTTTTTTTCTAATCTCCTTAATTTTAATGAAACATAGTCTTAAAAAAAACACATAAAGATTGCTTAAATGATGATTGGTCTACTAAAAAGAAAAAAATAATTATATTCATGCCTATAAAATATTTCAGAGCACCACATCTATCTGCATTCAAGTGAATTTAAGAGATTAATTGTTTTTCTGAATTTGAAAAAGAGACAATTTCAGGTTATTAACCAGTAGTTGAGATACTTTGAGTTGTGTCTATGAGATAACTCCAAACATGATTAAAAACATAATATAATTAAAAAAATAAAAACCTGCACCTCTACAGACCATGGGTTCATAACATACAGAGATTCATACTCTTTCAAGAGCAACGCCCATCCAAGGAGGTGATTAGGCCAAGATTACGCTCAGCTGCCAGGGTTTTCCCCAATTTTGTGTTTCCACTTTTGAAGCTGGATGTGCTTCAAGTAAGATATCATACATATCTGTGGCGTTCGTGAAAAACTGGATAACTCGAGTTATATCAAAAATGAGTTAACTCCACGTATCGCTCCCTCAGACCGTCTCCCACGTCGTGTTAAATTGGTTAAAGAAATTTCTTGGTGGATGAAATTTTAGGTGGAAAGAAAGCTATATGTTATAACTCTATTTTGAGTATTACGTAAAGTTTAAGTCGCTCACCTGTAAAATGAAAGATTTTGACTTAACCACTTATTCACGACCGCCACAGATATAACGACGATAATCTATCATATAACGACAATATCAGCATTATTAACTATCAAATATCAAGCAAGCATTATTAATAGTATTAACTATCGATAGTGTAATGACTATAACCTATTAATCTAATCAAAGGTGTTGTATCTCTTGAAATAATTAATGGTTGTTAATGTCAGAGAAGGGGTGCTGCTGTGTACTGACCCTTCCTCATGCCTCACATCACACATTACATACAAGATTCTTCACATTTGCTGATTGTCCTTCCACGTTTGAACAGGTGCAAATCAAGATTTGAAGAGAAAAATAAAATAATATAATATCAACCAAATTATAAATATAGTATTTTAGCAAATAATCGAAACTCAGTAAGAGTTTGGGATTAGTACTAGCTGCTTATCAAATACAATCAATTCCGTAATCTAAATCCCTTTTCAGGCGCCCGAGACCATTAGATTTAACAAAAAAAAATTCATGGAGGATAAAGGAACCAATTTATATATTTAAACGGTTGTTTCGACTCTATAACAGTGCATGACAGAATTTTTAGGAACTAGGACGACTGCAAGTCAAAGAAACGATAATTTGTCCGGTTTTAAATATTTCAACGCCGACATGAAGACACGAAGGACTTACAGGCCGAGCGTTTTAACGCCTTAAAATTTAAAGTGCTGGAGATAACACATGATGATGACATAACACTAACTTCTTTATAAGTGTGAAATTATTCTGTGATATGAAATATTAATTTGAAAATAAAATCGGTAATAAGGGAGGACGGAAAAGTTTGAAAACATGAAACTTATGGTTTTTTTCCTTCTATATAAAAGTTATTGTTTTTTAAATTATTTTTTGAATTTAGCTACAATAAAAAGTGAACGAATAGCACCCTTCGTAAAACTAAGGTAGTAAACTAAGTTGAAAATTTACGGTTTATGCTTAAGAATAGCTCCTCTTAAAAATACTTTGAATGTTCGAAATACTTCGTTTAAATAGAACCCAACAAGAGTTATCCTTACATTTAACATTTAAAATTTTGTTTTTTCCATTGTATAATTTTGTAAAACTTTTTAAAAACAAAGATAAGCTGTAGTATTTATATTTAGAGAGGAAAACCTTCAGGGTTTTTACACGAACCCCTCCCCATACTACCTATGTTTATGGTGGAATAGTCAGGAATCAGTCGTTTTTTTTTTTTAAAGTTTTTAATTTTGCAACGTCAGTTTATGCTTGGACATGGCTCAGTAATGTCCTGATGATGGTCACAAGCTTGGGCCGAAACGTTGGCAAAATTAAAAAATTTTCAAAAAAAAATGACTGATTCCTGACTATTCCACTATAATAGTTTCTACAGTCGACTATACATCCTCAATACCTATGTTTATGGTTTTCCTTAGTTTATGCTAGGACATGGCTCAGTAATGGTACGTTTATATATAATTTTTTACTTCTATATTAAAGTCTGAAGTTTTATTTTCATGCTTATCATCATCATATTGTTTATTATATCATCATTATTTGTATGTATAATATTTAAGTATGTTGGTATGTTTTCTGTTTTATTTCAAATGTTATCATTGTCACTACATTCAAAAATTTTCATTATCACATTAATATGTATCTCTTTAGTTCTGATGTTTGTAGCCCTGATGATGGCTCACAAGCTTGAGCCGAAACGTTGGCAAAATTAAAAAAAATGAAAAAAATGACTGACTCCTGATTATTCCACCTATAATAGTTTCTACAGTCGACTATACATCCTCAATTTAACTTAAATTTAAAGTTAACTTTTTTCAATTTAAGACTGGGTAACACGAATTCGACTTTCCTGAATTCGGTTGATGTATTATTATTTAAATGGTTATTTTATACATTATAGATCAATTTAAATAAAATTTGAGGCAGTCAGACACAGCTACTTATAATTTGAAGATTTATTTTTTGTTTATTCATTAATTAGAAATTATATGCTATGTTTATGTTGTTATGTGGTTAATTAAGAGACTGGTCTACTTTTGGTGTAGTGTTATGTATGTATAGTGTATGACGATATACTTCACTGCTATAAAGATTATAAAAAAAAAAATAATAAAAAGAGAAAAAAAGTAATAATAATATAATTAGTCTTCATCTCCCACTCAGAGTTTTCCTGTTATAATGAGGGACATTTCAAAGAATTAATTTACGTTCACCGAATGATCAAATACTTGACATAAGCAACCTACAGAATATATATACGAGTATTAGACTGAACGGTTAGGAAACATTCTTTTAAAATTTTACATGGCCTTTAAATGAGGAAGATGAAATTTGCTATAAATCATACTTTATAGGATAAAGTTTAGAGCCCATTCACTTGATTGCTTCCTCAGACAGGAGTTCTTATATCATAGATTCAATCCGGTAGAAAATGCTTAAATTTTCAACACGCGACGACCTTTATAATCATTACATTAGCATTAACTATCTTACGTTTCCTCTGAAAAAAAAGAACTAAGGAAACGTGGAGAACTATATCATACATAAAATTACCTAATTACTATAATGATCAAAGCAAAGGAACCCAAGGTTCGGCTCTAAACACAGCAATACATCTCCGGTCACGAGAAATCAACATAAATGCAAAATTTGGAGTCGACGCATTCCAGTTTTTTTTGCAAAAATCTTACCTCGATTTCCTTGGATTAATTGATTTGGAGAGGTGTATCATAAATTTAGTTTGTCAATTTAATTATAGGCGCAAGGATTTCTAAGTGAACCTACCTACTCGCTCCTTCATGAATATTATAATAATTACTGGAAATGCTAATGATTTGTGACTAAAAAAAAAAAAAACAAAAAAAAATGTCCTATTTTTCTTAAAGTTGCAGCAAATTACCACTAACAATTCTAATTAATTTAATCGACTAATTGAAGTAAATAATAAAACATAGAATTTCTTATCATAAGATCTTTATAATTTTTAGGCACCTCTTTTGATTATTAGTAACTTTCAAAATATTGTTTGAGGCTGTACAGGATTTCGTTGGAAGTCATGCAACTTCTACCCCAATCCCGCAAAAAAAAAATAATAATAATTAAGTTATAAAAAAACAATATTTTAAAAATAATTATCATTAATAGTTTTTGACTCGTACATACGCCTGTAAAAGGTTATTTTCAATTCAACGAAGTTATTTTGCTGAGGGAACCGAGAGTTTTAATTCCGGTTTTGATCGTGCGTGCCAAATTAATTTCTTTTTGTTGTAGGTTCATAATTTCTAAAAATGATAAAAGATCAAAACATTATAAGATTTATAATGATACTTTAACAAGGAACAGCTTTATTAATTAATAAGAGTAGCCAACAGATTTTACGTTCTTCTATTAAACTTTACTTAATTTTATTATTACGTCAACGATTCGGTGCCCTTTCTTTGTTACTGATGTATTTTATTAATTTCATTAAACTTACATTCAAATGCTGTGAACAGATTTTATTTTGAATTTATAATTTTTTAAAATTATTTCTGTTACTTTACATAACCTATAAAATAGTGAAAATTTCGTAGACGTTATTTCAACTTAAAAAATGTTTTATTCAATTATTTAACAATTAGACTAAAAAAAATACAACAGTAGTAGTACTTTGAGACTACATACATTATTTATAGAGGAACATAGGTAAAGTTACATGAAAATTGTGTAATGATAAAAAAAAAATCAGATTAATTAAAATAACAATATAAAATTGTTATATACAATAATCCTCGCGCGGATCTCATTACTACGTATGGGGAGCGTCCCACGGGTGGACAAGCGCGCATTCTTAAGGTCTTCGAAAATTATTGCGTAAAATATTTGGTCCGAAGAGAGATGAGGCCACTGGGGAGTTTAGAAGGTTGCACAACGCGGAATTGCGGAACTTGTATCCTTTGAATATAATTGAGTTGATTGCATCGCGGAGACTCAAATGGGCGAGTAAAGTTGTTGGGCTCGATGACGAGCGGATTCCGAGGAAGTTGGTATTTTCTGATCCGACTGGTAGGCGTCCGAAAGGTAGGCCGAAGCGTAGATGGGAGGATTGCGTTAAGGCTGATCTCGGGAGCTTGGGCTTGATTGGTGAACATTGGACGAGTCTGTGTAGGCAGAATTTGGTGGTATTGGCATCGAACCTTCGGGTTCGCTAAGCCTATTATTATTATTATATACAATAATCACTTAAGTACATGCCCTATTCATCACTTTGCATTATCTTCCACAACTTTGTATATAATATAACATATTTTTTCTATAATCTATAGCTTTCCAGCGGTATATTATACATCTATATTACTATTTTAAAGTTAAAAAAAAAAAAAAAATGAAAATAAAAAATATATTTAGTCTTTTCTTATTCAGTTGGTTATCAAGTTCGACCAACTTTTAAATTTAACCATTTTTTTAATCAATGTTAATAAGACATCGGCCGGGTTTGAACCCGCGAACTTAGGCGTAGAAGGCTGTTGTGCTAGTTATGATACCATTGACTTTATCATTGTTTTCTGTATATATTGTGTGAATGTGGTCTCATATCACTATTACAAATGTTCATTTAGAAACAAATTGTAATATATCTCAATAAAGTTATGCTACCACTGCATCACAGATAACCCATAATAAATTTACTAGGATGTAATATGCCCAAGCGCGCATTTTCAAACCCGCCCGATGGCCTCAGAATGTTTAAGAAACTAAAACATCCTTGGTTATTTCCTCTATCTAGAAGGATGTAAAAAATAAGGTTAAGAAATTATGAATTTAGTTGAAAACATAAAAAATATCTAAGAGCCACCTGCCGTGTTTGAAATAGCGAAATTTGGTATCTAAGGCTGTCATAGTAGCCACTGCAACACAGGTGACCTTTGATAGATTTATATCATAAGGAATCCCTAATTCCTTATGGATATAAAAGGGCGTTAAACGGTTCCCGAAGCCTGCGATGTCAGGAAAATGTCCTCATTCTTATTAAACCTAGATGGGTAAACTTAGAATCCCCACTACAGCACGGTCGGATTAGCCGCAGTGACATTAGAATCCTTAAATGAATGAACAATCACAAGATTTAATAAAAACATTTAGTTTTTTATAACAAAGCCTGATTAGACTAACTATATAAAATGGGTTCAAGAAATTATTAAATTATTGAAAAAATTATGAATTTGATAAAAAAATTATGAATTTCACTGACAAAATTATGAATTTGAATGAAAAGCTAGATACCGTTGGAAAGCTAAATATTTTAGAAAAAATATTATCTTATGCACAAAATTATAAACGTTAATGGAGAGTGATGAAAAGACGAGAAAACTAACTGATTGTGATACATCATAATATAATTGATTATTTAATAAAACACATGTTTCTATTGAAATTCAATGTAATTAATTTGTTAACAATTTATTTTTATCCCTAAGTGTATTTAAAAACTATTCAAATTGATTTTAACAACGAAGTTAAGTGGAAGTCGTATGTGTTGGGCGCACCCTATTTTTTCAGGTCTCTTACACACGTTATATAATATTCTTAAATTGTTTTAACAACCGGTGTAAATCAAAGTTTTGTTTTTCTCGCGCCTATTTTTTTTTTTTTTATTGAATAATTAAACTATAAAAAATATTAGTATGTTGTCCTGTTATAGAGCTATTAATACGTAAGGTTATTGGCAAAACTACGGAGCGTGGCACCCCACGAGTTCATCCCAACGACCGAAGGCCTCTGCGAACTAAGGTCATGGCCAAGCCTAGTCCATCATTCTTCAACTGCCGCCTTATCCGTCAAATGTCCCACATCTCCCGATTTTTTAAAAACTATTATAAAGAGTCGAGTCAGAGCAAACCAAAACCAAGCTTTTAATTTAGAAAATGTTCAAAAAATTATCCGAATTTTAAAATATATTCGAAAACTTTATTTTCCCTGTGTCAGATTAAAAGGAAAAGATTGTTTACGCTGAGCTACCCGTGCAAGACCAGTTCTTTCAAGAGATCGTTCAAATTCAGAGTGAACCGTTATCATAAATTTAGTAGACTGTTTTTTTGTTTTTGTGACACAATTTAAAATTAATACTAAAAAAAAAAAAAAAAAAAAGTATATCAAGAATCACAACACATTCATTTAAACCAAATTAAACACTTAAAACAAATTAAAAAGATATTTAAAAAAAAAGAAGAAACAATATTAATACAATTACTGTTCCAGTATAGAAAAAAATATAACTTTCTTTAGGAATAAGGTTTTTTTTTTTTTTTTTTTTTTTTTTTTTCTTTTTTTTTTTTCTTTTTGTTATATACAACTATTATTATACAAGCAAATATGCTGTTTAAGAAAAAAAAATACATGAAGATAAACTACCCATATGCAGCACTCTTTAGTAGTGAGTATAAACAAGTAGCTCTCGAGGCCATCTTCTTTTCTGACGCCTTGGTGGTTTATCAGGAATTGAAGACGAAGCAAGGATTGAAACTATAGGATTAGAGTGGGAGTTGAGTTTTTCATGGAGCCTGGTACGGGCCAAAGTAGATTTAAAAAATAAATAAAAGTGAAAGAGTTATATTCTCGTAGACGTCATATTCAACTATACGCCCGAGATGTTACAGCAACGTTTTCATCGTCTTGCCGGAATTGGATATTCCATGGATTTTGCACCGTTTTACGATTTACTCCAAAAATTTTCTTACGATTTTGATTAAACTCACTATATCGATGTAAAATTTAATGGGCTTTAATATAATATAAGTTTCGTTATGATTGAAATAGTCTAAAAGGGCTTAAATGTTGTAGATCCTAAAAGATTAACCATACAATCTTATTGACCATTGATTTATTTAAATAAGTTCAACGAATTTAATGACCAACTAAGATAAAAGAGCAAAAATATATTTCTAATGTAATTTTTGGTATTTATATATTAAGAACAGTAATATGGTCGTACAATATACCAGAAAGAGAAAGATTTTAGAAAAAAACATTATCCTATACATAAATTTGTAATAGGTAATGTTAACAGAGGAAGATAGGATAAACTTATTACTGATTATTATACGTAACAATGTAAATGGTTATATTTATTAAATAATTATAGCTCAACGAAACTGAAAACCTTTTTATTTAAGATAACTTAAAACTGTTTTCGTAATATTTAAGTTTATTTAATAGTTCTTAAATTGATTTATGCACCAGATGTTTAATTAAACAATTTTAAATAAAAACGATTGTACACGACTAAACATTAAATGCTTTATAAAAAACTATTTCTTAAAACGAAGATAAATGTTTAAAAAAAAAACAAAAAAAAAAACGAGTTATATATTTTCAATTAAACAAAACAAAAACCTTATCAGGCCATAACATTGATTTTATTGATAAATTTTTCCCCAGTACAAACAAAGAACTTATTATTATAGGTCTGCAGTTTTTTTGTTTTTTTTTCCAATTTACTTTATGTTTCTTTGTGATAGGGGAAAATAGTCATTTGAATTTGCAGGGAAGTTAGTTTGAACCAACAGTTGATCAATTGTTGAAGTTGTCAAGGCCAGCTGAAGATTTTTTTTTCCTGTGGACGTACAATCATTCATTCTCCTGTCTTGTTCAATGCCTATCCAAACTTAAAAGGTTCCAAATACCACTCCTCGTGGTAACTCCATTTCGGAATAGGGATCGTTAATGCATTCCTTTGTCTATCTCTCAGTCACGACTGTCAATAGAATAGTTAAGTCGACATAATTATGGTTTTCTGAAGTTTTGGTTTCCTAATCAAAATGCTGTGTTTTAGTTTTTGGAAAAAAACGAACACGAAGTATTTTCACTTACATTTGTGGAGACAAGTGTATTTCTTAAAACGCATTTGTTGAAATAACTTGATCTTGTATGGCCAAAATAAATCCTTCTGTTTCAGGAAACATGTGACCTTTGTAAAACGGCCTTAAACGGTAAAACGGACTTGGTATAGAGTCTATCCAGCATATATCATCGAGGTGTCAGGCAATGGCAGGAAGAGAATATTGCAGGAGCAAATCAAGGTATACCCGATAATTATATTATGCAATGGCCTCATTCCAGACGTTACCATTCTAGCGATTAAAAACTTAAAATGTTCAGGGAAAAGGAAAGAAAGCTGTTCTTCTCGATACAGCCAATATTGTCAGGAAACTTTTAAATATAGTTTAGTATGTTTTGCCTAGCCCTTGACTTTTGTCCGGTAGGTAAATATTCTGGCAATGCCAAAAAAATTCGCAATAAAATAATAATAATAATAAACTGATAATAATAATAAAACTGAGTTTATTAAGTAAAAATACATTAGAAGAGTTGGTATATTTAGAATAATGTACATAAACTTTGTCACCAATGTCATCTTGTTCCCAAAATGTTTTGTTTGTTCTTGAGAAAGTATTACAAGTTTCAAGAAAGAAATCTTCATAATTTTCTGGCTATATTATTAATATTATTAATAGTTTATTTATATAATAATAACACATTTTGTGGAAGAGAGAGCAGCAAATTTGACATCTACTAGCGACAAAAAAATACACTCCGGGGGAACACATAAAGTTAAAAAAATAATAATATAAATAAGTAAATAAAATAATAATTTATAAAATAAAATACTAATATTCTATAATAAAATAATAATATAGTAAATGTAACTTCAAGCAGTATTATCTCTCTAAACACTTGACTCTTAAAACGAATAGAGTTTTATGGTATGGTGTCTTTAGGACATTCCCCAAGGGATACCTCAGGAACCCGATTCTACGACAAGTTAAAGTGGCTTAGCCCTTCCTGCCGTTTTAAGTACTTCCTGGGATCCTCCTTTTTCAAAATTCTCTTGCTGTCCATCTTACATCTCGGATATATTTTCATTCAAATCCTCCGTCCACTCTGCAGTACTCTTCGTCACTCAGAGATCTGTACTCGTACATAACGCCTCATCTAACCGCAGCTTTCGACAAATCATTCCTGATCCTCCTCCCTATGGAATTCCATTCCTTCATATATTCGTCATTCCAATACTCTTCGGATCATTAAATCCCGTTGATTCAAACACTTCCTGTCCATCCAAATTTTAAATAACCCCAATTGATTCTCAATTCCAATAAAAATCAGTAAATAAAGGTTATAAAATTTATTTTTATTAGTACAGTATGAAAATTTCTTTTATTCTTGTCTACTTTCGTTGTTGTTTTTTTACATATTATTAGAATATACCTTTTATTTTATTGCTAACATTCATTTTTTTGTTGTTCTTTTATTCTTAGCTAGCTAGCGTTTTTACTTTAAAATATTGATAATCTTATTTCATTTTCCGGAAATATTATTCTAAAGGGATTAGTCCCAAAATAAATAAAGAATTTATTTAAACACTTAAAAGAGCACACATTGACTTCTATTTGTCACTCAATCACTTTATTTCATAAGCTTTTCATATTTGTCGACGTTTCGGGGCTGTTTCCCCATTTTCAAGACTGAAACAATTTTTTTTTTTAAACTTTCATCAGTGAATAAAATTACATTATTTAAATATTGGTCTTTGAAAAATTATCTTCAGCAATTTTTCAAAATTAATTTAAAATAACTGACATTAACTACCTTATTTTTTTCATTATATAATTGCTTTTTCATATATCACCCATATTTTATTTCATAGCACACTGCTATTTGTCCTTATTGTGCTATTGCTATATTAGTAAATCATTGTAATTTATGTCCTAATGTTAACGATACAAATAAAATGTTGGTTAAATAGACTATTCGAAGTTTTGTAATGATAATCATGTTACTACATAAAAGGTAAACACAGAAACTACTGGTCTGATTTTTACCATTTTGCACATTTTTACTACCAAACCTTCGTTGTGCTCTGAAGATTGAGAAACAATAATGTCTAATACTTTTTCATTTAAGATGTATTATAAAGGTGTTTATCGAATAGCTATAAGTAATAAGTGTACACCATTAAGACCGTGTAAGTAAAGATTTAGTAATTGCCAAGGTATATATATTTGAAAACCTACAAAATTCATATAAGGTCGGCGAATTTCACAAATTAGCATGCTAATTCTAAATGTAATCAGGACGACTTAGCAAACGGGCTCGAAGAACCATGAGTAGTTAATCTCTTTTTTCCACAAGTTAGTCCGGTCTGGTGCCCGATCACCTGAAATCAATCTGATGAAAGGATTCAGAAATCGAAAAAGTTTCACCTTATCTTGTAGAGCTACAAATAGCGAACAAATCGTCAAACCGTTCTAAAAGCTAAAAGCCGCCCCTATCGGATGACCGTTTTAGGATGTTAAAAAAATAGCAACCTGCCTTAGATAAGGCTTGCCTCTTGATCACCTTGTCCAAAAAGCTACTAAGAACTTGTGTAAGCTGATAAGGGGGTCGGCCTGTTAGAGCTGCCCAGCTTATCTACCACCCGAAGGTTCGCTGAAGGTACAATGATTGTTGCAGCAGCTACAACGGACATCTGGAACTTATTTATTAAAATTTCATGTTGCCCTCGAATGACCTTAATTAAAACCCACACCTAAAATAAAAGAATTAATGCAACTTTACCATCACAACATTTGTCTTAGTACTCTCCATTGCGACAATCCATTCATCCAGAAAACAGGTGACTACGGCAACACTACAACACAGGGATTCACTCACGAACCATACGTATACTTGCATAGAACCCCGCATCGGGCCACTGCTTTCAAGACATCTTTCCTTATTTGATCCTCATAATTATGGAACTCTATTCCTTGTTATATCCGCGACTCCAATACTCTGCCAACATTCAAATTTCGTCTGATAATTCAATTTCTGTTCCTCCCATTTCCTAAGAATCCTAATTGGTTAGCTAATTTTAATCAAAATTATAAATAAAACAGATATAATCCTTTAGTTGTGTATAATATTTTATGTTATGTTGTGTTTTGCCCGTGTTATATTATTAGTATATAATTTCCACAAAAACAAATATGTATGTATGTATATATATATATATATATATATAAATTTCTCTTATATCAAAATTGTATATAAGTTAATATCTATTATTTTGTTTATTATCTAAGTTTATTTTCAATATTATGATTCGAGGTTGCTCTTTAATTTATTATTATTTATTTATTTTTGTCATTTTTATTGTTTTTACACTTTAACAAACCAAAGTTTTATTATAATTTTCTTATAATATTATACTAAAGGGACTAGTCCCAGAATAAATAAAGAATTTATTATTATATTTTTATACTGACATAATATATAAAAAACTCGTATCACGGTGTTTGTGGTCGTAATTTTTTTATGTACATTTGGTAGGCATGAGAATTGGTCCTAAAGTATATTTAATATTGTTACGTCCCTCAGAGGTCCCTATCCAGAATTTCGTTCATTTTGTTTCTAACGATAATGTGTTTTTTTATTTGGTATTAAAAATTTATAGAACCCCAAATTGTCACCTATTTCCCCCATTCTCATATTTTTTATTTGCGATTTTAGTACTTTTGTATGCACATATCTAAATAATTTAACTGCCGTTCGTATTACAAAAATCTGGTGATGGCAATACATCACTTTCTTTAAGTTAATTTAAAAAAAGTTTATTCAGCTCTATTAAATATTAGAGTAAAAAATATTTATAATAAAATATAAAAATAATATAATATATTTTTAAATAATATAAAAATATAAACTTGATATGGATAATATTCGGTAATAAGTTTAATAAGCCTTACTCGTCACTTTACATTACCAGGTACGAAGTCTGATCCAAGTGGAAAAGGAGATCGTTTCTCGAGGCAAACAAACACAGAAACAAGGTGATTTATTTTTGTAAATAAACTTATAACCTGAGTGGTTAAGGTTCCGAAAGATAGAAGGACAAATAATTGTTTTTAACACAAACAAACAAAAAAAATTAGGATATAAGTAGAAATAAGTTTTCCTTTCTTTTTTTTTGTTGTTAAAGAGTCATTTATTTTGTCTTACTATTAGAAATAAAGTTTTGTATTTTTTTTTTTTTTTTTGTTTAAGTAATATTTTCTTAAATATTTTCTATTTAATATTAACCTCAACAAGGTAACATTGTACAACCCTCGTCGAGTCAGCAGTAATAAGCTAAAAATGTTAATGGTGACGTCATATGATTCCATAGCTCATGGGATAGGTAGGTGATTGTAGACTGAAAGATAACGAGTTCGTGTCCACCTGTTATCAATAATTTTTTTTGTTGTATATACATTTTTGTTTGTGTATTAAGTTTTAATTATTTTTAATTTCGGTAAAGACATTATTAATTTAAAGGGTTTCGCTATTATACCTTTTTTTTTTATTATTAACAAATAGCGTGGCGGTCGAATATAAATTTTTTATTTATTTGGAACCCGCCCGCCCGTCTCCACTGAGAATCTGGGGCATAGTTACGGTTAGGGAATTCTTTTTTTTTTTTTTAATTTAAATTAATTCTTTTTTTTGCAAATTTTAACCGTAACAAAATGATATATATATATATATATATATATATATATATAATATGCTTTTTTATCCTTAAATTAGTTATCAAATTGTGTCAACTTTTATATTTAGCAGCTTTTTATTAATCCTAACAAGATTATAGCATTTCCAAGTCAAATTTAACCTTTTCCATTCAAATTCAACCTTTTTCTATTTCAATAAAATAATAAAAACAGTGATTCAATAAAATCTAGGATAATGCAAATAACAGCATAATTCTTATAAACAATATTTTGAAACTAGAGAGGTATACTATCGAAATAATCCTATTATATTACATCATATAGCTTTGTAGGAAACAATATGAATATGAATTTTAATAGTGGGCGGTTAATTTGAAATCTTTAATACCTACGACTCTTGTAAGGACTATTAAGTGAATGAAAAGGAATTAAAAAGGTTGTTTTGATGGAAGAACAGGAAAATACAGCGCTGAAATTGATTCGAAACCATACTAGGTCAGTGGCGGATTCAATAAAGGTAATATGAAATGGAAGAAGAGAAATTCATATCTTTATAGAGATACCTATCTATCCTTTTTAAACTCCATACCACACCAACCCTAAACTATCATATAAAGATTCGGTTAATAGGATTGGATTGAGAACAATACTAGTCCGTACTGAAGGATAATTTTTGTGGAATCAGTACCCACTGCACACCCAGTGTATAGCGCATATATAATACATACAGTTAATGAATCACACACAGTGAAGATATTAAAATATTGCTTTTAGTATGAGAACATAATACATATTCTGACTACAATACACTGTGCTGAGGAGTTGGGTGACTACAAGGGTACATTCCGAGGTCTCTTCTATGAGTGTGACACAAATAAATGTTACAACTAGAGTGATGAGTTTTGAGGATCAAAGGGTATATATAGCAAGGTTTTGTAGAGGGGATGAGGAAGCGCATGGGCACCACAAAGCAAGGGCTTCCAGGTGTAGTGTGCTGTGTCCTAAGTACAGGTATGTGTTCTTTGTCGGTACTTGTCATCCTTTCTAGTTTATGGGGGACACCCTCAGGTATAGAAAAGGAAGTTATTAATAATTACTCTATATTATTTATTTAGTTAAGTCTCATTCTATAACTATACGATAAACTGTTCGAATAAGGAGTACATCCATGGAATTAAAGCCATTGTATAATTACCTAACGTCTTCGTCCTAAAATCCAAACGAAGTTAGATTTAAGGCTATCAAATATTAATTAAACCAAACGAGCCACAACAAAGGCTAACCACTAAATAACCAACGGACTAATCTAGACCAGAAGACTAGGACAACATTCCATGCCCATACAAAAATAGAATTACGTATCCGAATATGATGTGCGGTCTAATTTCACACAAAATATGTCCGATCCAAACGTTCATTATATATTTCCGTTAAAAGGCAGCAATCATACCAAAACAGATTCTAACGTCTTTCTTTTTAGCTATTCGTGGTATGCTGTCCTACTAGTAAGAAAGCTTTATAGTATTTGGATCAATCGAAATTAGCTCTTTCTTTTATTTATTAAGTGACTTGAGATATATCATTAGAGTCAAATACAGATCCTTATTAGTACATGAAAATAATTAAATGTATTTCGAAGGTGTTTTGAATTTTTTTATTATTATTATTTTTTTTTGTACTTATTAAATATATAAATTAAACTGTCAATATAAGTTTCTATACGGCTAAAGAGAACCGTTTTAGAATCAGTTGTACGACACTTATTACACTCAATGTATTTTTATTTTCCCCTAGCTCCTTATTATCTTTTTGACACCTCACCTTATGGAGGTTTGAGGTTTCTCTTTTTTCTGCATCTTGATGTTTTTTTTTTTTTTTTTTTTTTTCTTTTTTTTCTGTTTTTCATATTGTATATCTTTTTTTTTTTTTTTTTTTTTTTTTCGTGTTGTTCTAATAGATGGTTGTTACCGACCATCCTAACGAGAGTGGAAAGTTCGTATGGTTAATCATGAAATAAATTGTAGTTGCTAAGGTGACGCCTGTAGATTCTCTAGGCCCATGGTTGTTCGACACTAAATCAAATGGTGAACAAATAAGATTTCAACGTGTAAAATATAATGCAATAAATATATAATTGAAAAAAATATGGTCGATGTTGATGAATAAACCAATGTAAACCAAATCCAGGATACAATACGGAATAAAAGAATGAAATGATACAATGATTAATTAAAAAATAAGACCTGTTGAAACATAGGCTCAAAAATAACGTCCTGAAATAGCATAAGGCGCGAACTTAAAAATAAACTTAAGATACTATACAAGTAAACAATTCCATGTGTTGAACGTGTTGAGTCATACATCTGAACTTGGCAAGACCACCGTCAAATAGGACAACAATACCACTTAGGGAAGGATATGGTAATGGTGTAATGTTTAATTTCTCGAATCAAACCTGGCGTTCCTCTTACACTGTCTAAGCAACATCCACAGCTTACTCTTGAGGTAATGTAGAAATCAGTTCCTTTAGCTTCTTTCTGCCGTGATGAACCTCTCGTTATATTAAAGAAAAAATGGCAACACAGTCCAAGAGGGGGATTATGTGGTTCGTAAACAGCTTAAGCTCGGTAAATTACAGTTAATGTCTTGATGAGAAAATCGTGTCAAATTTTTGTTTGTAATATAAAAGGAACATCGAAGTATAGGTATCAAATATTTCCTAATAGAAAAACATTGATTCAAAAAACCAGCCAGATAAAACTTTGCTGAAAGTAAAAGATTACTTTTAATAAAATATTTCAGATAAAATTTACCATTTCTAACTAAAATGTTCCCTGTTAAAGTTTTAAATGTTCGAATAATAATTTATTATAAATTAATTATTCCTTAGAAGCAGAAATGGTTACGATCTTTGGTGATATTGATTTATCAGGGCGTATGTTTATATTATAGTATATAGGTTTGATGATCACTAAAAAAAACGAAATCCATGAGAAAATAATGTCGCGGTTAAACGCGAGAAATTCAAGTTATTATTCCGTTGCGAAATTAGATAGTTCAAGACTTCTGTCAAGAAACTATAAAAGAAAAAAAGGTTAGAATTAATAAAACTATTATTCTTCCGACGGTTCTATACGGATGTGAAACGTGGCTGCTGACTTCGATGGTAAACAAGTCACGAAAACCTGAAGGTTTTCGAAAATAAGGTACTGCGTAATATATGGTCCAAAAAGGGGTGAGGTCACTTGGAAATTCATAGGGTTGTACAACGCGGTATTGTGCAGCTTGTACCCCGTGATTATAAATGTATTGTTGGCATCGCGGAGACTTAAAAATGTTGGGCTCAACGGTCTGTTGTTATTAATTATTCCTTAATTCATTTTACTTCGATTAAGAATATTCATAATATACTGAATCTTTTTTTTTTTTTTTTTTTTGTGAGTGGGTTATAGTTTAAATGCATATTTATGCATTAAATGCGGTTGGCAAAGTTATGGAACGCTATATTTCCCCAGATCGAAAAAAAGAAAAAGAAAGTGAGATCAAGACTAATGGATTCCGACAGTTTGGAGAATTTTCGCAGATAATTAGTCAACAAAGGAGTTGAAAGAAGAAAAAAAGTGGCAAAGCGGTTCTGGTCGACGCTACGTCGGATGTCGCGATGGCCAAGAGTGGATCTTGACAATTCTATTCTGGTTGTGGGAGGTTGAAGCGTACACCTGTAGGTTAACAATATCAATAACTATTTCCAACAAATAGCAAGTTTATAATCGACATAATAGTTATGTTTAGGAGCTGTCATTGATCCAATATATAGGTAATATTGTGGCCAGGAGATGATGGATGAGCTTTCGAAATTCCTGGCACAAAATCTATTACACGTGAACGACTATTTTTTCAAATTTATCTTTCTTATTCTGCTCGAAATATTTTTTTTTTATTCCCACGAGGTTAAGAACCGAATTCAGGGAAAAAGGTTCTACTGGGCTAGGTCCAATAGAAAGAACTCGCGTGAGAAAATTGAGCAGACTGCTTCCATTTCTATTAATAAAATGATGTGAGGCTGACGTTGCGATTTTTAGCTGACGGGGCACTCAGAAATGAATTAGTATCTCAGCTTAGGAACAGATTTAAGTATAAATGAAATAATAATAAAAAAATAAATAAATAAAGACAACAGGGACCTTCCATAACGATCATTGTATTATCAGTAAAACAAGAAACTAAAAAAAAAATAATTTTTAAATTTAAAATTGTCCCACATGGTTGAACAAACAACGACTAGAAACATGAATCAAATATTAAATATACTATATCTTTTGCTTCTAATAGTAATTAAATAATTGGGGCTCTAATAAACAATAGTATTATTTTCGTATTCAATCCTAAATCCTCAATGCTCCGTACATTGTCACGAATAATGGCTAATTGAACTCATCCCTAATGATGTTAATGTTTTATGTCTTTCTGAATTGGCCCGAACATGGTACTATTCCTTCCATGACTAAATTCATTCCCACTCGAATCCAGTGGTTTCAATCCTTGTATCCCCTCCGATTCCTGATTATCCTCCGAGGCATTTGAAAGCAAGATGATCCCGAAACATTTTCATTCAGAATATTTTTTTAGTGCTGCCGGTTGGCAGTTTCTCCACAAGTGTATCATGACATTGCTTAATATTCACCTGGAATTTACTGGATTTATTGACATTTGTACTTATTAATACAGTCGTGAATTTCTAAATCATTCATTTTAAGAAATCATACCATTCTAAATCTTCTTTTTTAAATAACGTTTACGGCGTTGATTTTTTTTATCCATTCTTAGTCTGAGTTCGAAATTCCCGGCATGTTATATTCTATAAATGCCAAAAAAGAAATCCTAGAAAAATTTACATAAATCTGTATTATAAGAGCCTTCTTTTTTTCTACTCTGTTTAGGGTTATATTACACATTCAACTAGTGCTATCTATTAATTCTTGTATTGTGGTCCCACTACTTTAATAATAAAAACAAAAAATTAGCGGATCTTTGGAATTGACGAGAGAGAGTCAATAGAATAAAGATGAGAATAAGAAAAAAAAAATACAAGAAAGTTGACCTTTATCTATAATTTAGATGATAATTAAATCTGTAGTAATAAAATTTTTCGATTAGTGACAGAGGCACAACAAGGGATTGGTAACTAAAGAAATTTTACTTTAAAAAACAAAACAAAAAAACTGCGAACATCTTTCAACTTTTAAGGCTAAATGGAGGCAATATTAAGGCAATAAAATAACCTCAGATTCCAGATCCCACCAAAAACTTGTATCTCACCCTTATACCTTTTTTATCTCAGCTACCTCCTACATTTAACTTGTTTTTAGAACCCCTATAAATCCAGGTTTCCTTCTCTCTATCTTTGGCGGAGTAGAATTTTTTCAGGAGGGAAAACGGTATTTGGCATAGTGATTTAAGGCAAAAGATGAGGTACAATTAAAAGTGATATTTTTTAATTAAACAAAACATAAGTGTTAATAAGAAATCAGTAGCTCTTACAATCCTGCCGCACGGACAAATATAATATTCGCTTCATTAAAAGTACCTTAACTTAAATTGATTTTAAAATATCTTTCCCTTCTATACGATTCATTTATAAATAAGACTCGTCGAACCCTGAGATTTGATAACGACATCGAAAACCCGCGCGGTCCAAAAGACTGAACTAACTAAAAGTTAAAAACTCAACAGACCAATCAAAGATATCATATATACAAGTCTAAAATCTAGCTTTACAATGCTTCTGATTGAATTTTAGAAATTTTGAAAACAATCTTTGCACTGAGTGAATGCGCCGTTATTTCACTAAAATTAACCATCTGCATTCAAAAATTATATATTTAAGGCGAAGGTCAAAGCTTAATATAAAATTGGAGGCAGATAATCATACTTCACCACTATTTTATTATAATGTACAACGTTTCGGCTATAATATCATCTTCTGGTGCAAGAACATTTTTTTTATTTGCAAGTACAATAATATTATTATTATCATAACTAGGCACAACCCGTAGCCGGGAACTTCTGCCAGTCATGGTTTTGTGCAGCTGCCATCAGTGCACCCTCAGGATATTCCGAGCGTAAGGCAGAAACATCGTCTTCCCATCTACATCTCGGTCGGTCTTCCTCTTCTTCATGTCCCGTAGAACAAATAACGGTCTCAGTGGTGTTTCCTGGGCAGTTCCTCTTCACTCATTTGTGCCACATGCCCTGCCCATCGTAATCGGCCCAGTTTGATGACCTGAACTACATCCAGCTCGTTTAATACGTCGTAAATCTTCAGGTTTGAAAGTCCCCTCCAAGTCCAGGTTTCCTCCGTCACCATGTATTTGGTTTTGGCTTGATCAACTTCCAGACCTAGTCTCTTAACAGGCCCTGCCGGTGGTACAAATAATAGTAATGAATATGATTATATGAATACAAATATGGTTGATGAAAATACTGTTTGCTCGGTTTTTATTTAATTGTTTTATTCTTTTGTATTTTATGTTAATTTTGTTTATTTATTTTTAAAATAATTTACCAATAATCTTATCACACATCATGATTTTATGATTTATTTTACAATTTTTGTTGTTATGTAATTTATTAAATGTTATATATTGTGAGATTGGTTATAAAGGATTATTAACGAAATCATTTTTGTACTTGCAAATAAAAATTGGTTCTTTTTTTTTTTATTGAGATATATTACAATTTGTTACAAAATGAACAATAATAATATTGATAAGAGACCACATTCATACTATATATACAGAAAATAATAATAATGGTCAAATTACATAAAATAGAACATAAATAAATTCATATATATATATATATATATATATATATATATATATACAATAAAATAATAATAATAAATAAAAAACAAAACAAATCGAAACAAAAACCTTAAACAGAGAAGATTAGCATGGCCCTATTGGAACGATACAGAGAAGATTAGCATGGCCCCTGCGAAAAAATTGGTTCTAGCACCAGAAAAAGGCATTACAGAAGAAACGTTGTACATTCTAATAAAATAGTGGGGAAGTATAATTATCATATAGCATCGAAGTATTTCTATTATCTAGTATTAATGAGATCTAGTATCTAGATTCCATCAAAGTATTCCCAGAGCATGTGGTATTTTCATTATTTTAGCCTATGTAGAAAAGTTATGATTTACCATAAAATAAAGGTTTATACAATTTGTATTCCCTACAGGTGAAGAACCATTTTTTTATTTCTCTCTATCAAGAACTTTTTTTTATATTACTTTAATTCCATTTCATCACTTGAAACTCAGGGATAGTTGGGAAAATATGTAGTAACTATTGAACAAGACAAGAAATCAATTTTTTTTCTCTACATCACATACGAGTCAGATATGAATTGACGAACCGATCCTCCCTCGAAACATCCATTTCTTTATTTTGGTTTTCACGTCTTGGACCAACATTGACAATTGTCGATTTATATGCTAATACAATATTTCCAATGACTAAATTATGAAACCGTATGTGTGTAAGATTTCAAAGCCCAGCTAAATGTACTTCAGAGTAGTACTATATTGAATTTAGTTATCCATTCACAAAAAAACAGGTTAATAATATATATATATATATATATATAGAGAGAGAGAGAGAGATAATCAATATTATCATAATTTAAATATGTTACTCCAGTTTATCTACAATTCGTTCAAAGTTCAACAAACTTTTTAATTCTCTCATAATAAAAGAACGGAGTTTGGAAAAAAAAAAAAAAGTACGTGTAAGGGCTTTTTGATAGAAGAGCCATTATGGTTATTATGGAAAGCTCTTTTTATTACTTCTTTTAGAAGATGGTCGAAGGCCACAAAAGAGTGCTCATCTGTCGGCAAAACATCTTGCAATATGAAGAGCAAGAAAAAAACTTTATTTTTTTTTTTTTCAGTTTGTTAGCGGCCATCTAAAAGATGAACGACGTATGGAAACAAATTACCTGTTTAGTTCAGTGGTAGCTTATAGATGGTGGTAATATTGGATTGACAAAATAAAATTATTATAGTAAAAATTGATTCTATAATTCTTGGTGTAGTCAAACATACTAGAAAATGAAAAATTGTGGCAGGTTTAAGTTCATACAGTTTTGTGGTTTTACTAATTTTACTAATTAGATTAAGGGGCCAGCAGAAACCAGGCAGGTAATCGGCAGAGAAATCAGTTATCGGAATCGTTTCCGATATCAGAGAATTAATATATTTTGAAAAGATTGCATCGATATAATTATTATAATTTAATTGAGTAGCATAGATCCTCCGCCATTATTATTGTTTTAAGATGACAAGTTTTAAGATAACTATAATAACACGAGATCGGTGACCCCTATCGGTACTATTGAATACGGAAACACAAATATTTGCTGATAACAATTTAGGTCTCTAATCGCATTTTGATAAAGATTAGTGGATAGTCAGCAACTGAGTGTAACTAGATTTTCTTATTATTATTATTTACTAGCTGTGAACCGCAACTTTGCTAGCGAATATTGCATTTCGTATTAATTTATGTGCGTTTATGATAAGAGTAGCTATAATAAATATCAACTATCAGCTACTCTTTGTTATTATTTAAAGCCCGATCTAGACTTCTTCCTGTCAAATTTACAATTTCAACCACTTGTAAGTCGAAGATTTTCAAACCCAGCCTTATTGCACATCTAGACACTAAGACGAACCTCCAGGAAAAATTTTAGCTTCACAACCATAGTCATTTTTTAGATACTGCGATGACCTGAAAATTGATTGATATATTTTATAAACATAGACATACAGCTAATAAAACTCCTAAATATGATTAAAATAATAGTTCTGATTATTATACTCGAACAATTCAAAAGAAATAATAATTGTTATAATTTATTTAAATTTATAAATGTATATGCTTCAAGGTAATAACGATTAAAGATAAAAATGACTCTTGAAATAAAACATGACTTATTTAATAATATAGACTGATATAAACATAGTTTCTGCAACCTTCTTTACTCCCTAGTGGCCTCATCTCTCTTCGGTAATTTTGCCTGTAGCAAAATTTTCGAAAATTTTAGCCGTTGTTCGTCCTTTAAAGTAAGAGGCCACGTTTCACATCCGTTAAGGACCGTCGGAAGAATAATAATTTTATAAATTCCAACCTTTAAGTTTTTAGACAGAAGCCGCGAGCTAATTAATTTCGCAACTGAATAATAACACGCAGATAGGTTCCTCTTTGGATTGCAAAGTGATTAGACCGTGCTCTAAGCGTCTCCGCTTATAATATGATTTATCTGTTAATTTTACTACGTTTTAAGTTGTGATTTTTTTAACAAAAAGGACCTGTGACGTTATTAGTTTTATTTAGTGTGAAGAGAAGAAGAACTTTTTGGTTTTTAATTATTTCTGATGTGAAAAACATGTGAACCATAAAGGTTAGTTGTTTTTTTTTTGTTTTTGTTACTTTTATTTTTCAAGTTTAAAACCTTTAAAAAAAAAGACTTTAGTGAGCGATTAAACTTGAAAAACCGTAAGCAGAAGAAGTGTGGGGCTATGTCGCTCGAAGAACCGGGTAATATGGAGCTGCAAGAAGAGGCAGGTCCGTCAACGACCAATGAGGTTACTAACGAATGGGAACTTGTTACGGGACGAAAAAGGCCATCTCCTTCATCTGACCCAAGAATTATCAATAAAAAACGTAATCAAGTAGAAGTTAGCAACAGGTATGACCCTCTCCTAAATACAAGTAGTGTCGAACCTGACATGCCGCCAAATCAAATAGACAATGCAAAGGTAAAACCACCTCCTATATTTCTAAAAGGTATTCAAAACATAGAAGCGTTAATAGCGTTTTTGAAAAAAGAAATAGGCAATAGTTATTTTAACATTAAAGCTACAGCCAGAAACACAATAATTTACCCAGCCACGCCGGAATCATATAGAACAGCAGTACGGTGCTTGAAAAAAGTGAAAGCCGACTTTCATACCTACCAGCTGCCTGAAGATAAAAATGCGAGAGTGGTTATAAAGGGCCTCCATTCTTCCACCCCAGCATCAGTAATTAAAGAAGAATTGAAGAGTTTCGGCTACGAAGCGACAAATGTCACAAATGCTATCTCGGCCAGGACTAAATTACCATTACAAATGTTTTTCGTTGATATCACGAAAAACACTTTTAATGAAAAAATATTTGATATCAACTATATTTATTACACCCGAATAAAGGTGGAAGAGGCTCGCAAAAAGAGGGAAATACCTCAGTGCTTTAGGTGCCAGGGCTTTGCCCACACCAAATCATATTGTAACCATCAGCCTCGCTGTGTACGGTGTGGTGAAGCCCACGAAACCTCTGCATGCCTTAAAACAAAAGACACGCCCGCGAAATGTGACAACTGTGAAGGGGCACATCCCGCCAACTACAGAGGATGCCAGACCCTCAAAAATCTGAGAGCACAGCGAACCCAAAGGTACCGCCCGCCGCCGGTGTCTGTCGAACCTCCTCCGGACCTAGAACAGTATCCAGCACTACCGCACAGCCTTCATCAACCAGCGCCTCCAGAACCTGTTCCTGCACCCACAAGGATGGACCGCCAACTCGGAACTCGGCCCAGCGTTGAAGCTCAGCAGCAACCACAAGCAAGGTCAGGTATGAGGGAAGACAGTAAACAGCTGGTGCCCCCAGCTGGCTCTGTTCCTTTTCCTCAGACAAATTTAATAAATAATTTAAATGCCCTCATCCAGCCCCTTTACAGCCTAATTAGCCAAATATCTCAACTCACTCAAGCTTTAGCTACAACTTATGGACATTAGTTCTCTGACTGTTGGCTCCCTGTCAATCCTTCTTTGGAACGCAAACGGACTACTTCGACATAAAACTGAACTGGAACTTTATGTTCATCAAAAACGTATTGACATTGTACTTCTGACGGAAACACATCTCACATCACGTAACAAACTTTATATACCAAATTATACTTTATACAGAACAGACCACCCCGATAATACTTCTCATGGAGGGACAGCTATATTAATAAAATCTAACCTTAAACATAACCCTATACACGTAGACTCGACGGCTCAGATACAAATAACAGGAACACAAATACAGACCAAATACAAAACTATAACACTTGCTTCCATTTACTGTCCCCCTAAATACAGCATTACTGAACAAATGTTTATTAAACTATTTAAATCATCTGGTAGAACATTCCTTGCAGGAGGCGACTTCAACGCGAAACACCAATACTGGGTTCACGATTATGCACACCGAGGGGCAGGAGACTCAAGTCTGCTGTTACCCAGCTATCATTAACGGTATTTGCCCCCGACAGACCAACTTACTTACCGAATTCTCAATACAAAAAACCTGATGTACTGGACTTTTTTATAGCCAAAGACTTGTCTCTACCTATTACAATTACAACTGAAACAGACCTTGGCTCTGATCATTTACCGGTGAACTTGATGTTGGGGGTAGAAAAATCCTTTGTGGAAAAAAAACCATCGCTTACATATGGCATCATCAATGGGGACCTTTTTTCTGAACGAATTAATGCCCAGCTGACCGTTCCTAAAGCATTAAAAACCGAAAAGGACTTGGAAGAAGCGGTTGAACTCTTCACGACAACTATTCAAGAAGCTGCTTGGTCCTCACAAGAGACAAAAATAAGGCAAACAGTAAGCTCGCCGTCCTACCCTCAATATATCAGAGACCTAATCAGAGCCAAAAGACGGACAAGAAAACTATGGCAGACCAACAGACTTCCTTCTGACAGACGACTTTTTAATAAACTTAACAACGAACTAAAAAGAGAAATACGGAAATTTAAACAAACTAATTTTGACATCTATCTGGAAAACTTGACGACGGATGATAACAGCCTTTGGCGACATACTAAGCGACTTCTAAAGCATCACGAAGTATCTGTCCCATTGAGAAAAGACGATGGTTCCTGGGCTGTGTCGGACAGAGAGAAATCCGCACTTTTTTCTGACCACCTTTCAACTGTTTTTCATCCTCACATAGACTTAACAGACATACACCACGAAAATTATGTGCAGAAATTCTTAGACTCCCCTCTTCCTATGTCTCTTCCGCCAAAATCCTTTACTCCTTCCGAAGTATCTAGACAGATTATGAAAATGCCAAAAAGAAAGACTCCTGGTGATGACCTTATCACTGCTGAGGTACTTAGAAAAATCCCCAGAAAAGCTTTAGTCTTTCTTACAACACTGTACAACGCTATACTTAGGACAACTAAATTCCCTATTCAATGGAAATATTCTACAATTTCAATGGTACACAAACCTAACAAAGACAAACATAGACCTGACTCTTATAGACCTATTAGCCTTCTTCCGGTATGTTCTAAAATATTTGAAAAACTCTTGCACGAACGCATTATTAACATACTGACAGACCAAGACATACTACCAGATCACCAATTTGGATTTCGATCTTCTCATTCCACAACGCAACAGCTACACAGAGTTACTGACTTTATTTCTACTGCTCTAGAACTAAAACAATACGCATCTGGGGCTTTTTTGGATGTTACTCAGGCTTTTGATAGGGTGTGGCACCAGGGTCTTCTTTTTAAACTGAAACCTATTCTTCCTTGCACATATTATTTAGTTTTACAGTCCTTTCTTCATGACCGTTTCTTCTCTGTCCGACAGGGTTCAGAGACCTCATCAATAAAACCAATCTGTGCAGGTGTTCCCCAAGGTTCTATCCTGGCCCCACTTCTCTACCTTATATACACTTATGACTTACCAACAGACCAAAACATCCTAACTGCGACATATGCCGACGACACTGCTATTATTACGAGAAACACAGACCCAATACAGACCAGTATGACATTACAACACCACTTGGACAATGTACAAAACTGGTGTAAGAAATGGAAATTAAAAATTAACCATGACAAGTCACAACATGTTACATTTACTTTAAGACACGGAACCTGCCCTCCAGTTTATATAGACAACCACCAGATACCACAAACAAATACAGTAACGTACTTGGGACTAATTTTTGACAAAAGATTGACATGGGGCCCACACGTCAAAACGAAACGCAAAACTTTAAACTTTCGACTCAGATTATTATATTCGATACTACATAAACACTCTAAATTACGCATAAGACAGAAGCTTAACGTATATACTTATTTATTGAAACCTATATGGACTTACGCATGCCAAATTTACGGACCTGCTAAAAAGACACACATTCAAAAAATACAAACCTTTCAATCCAAATTTTTAAGACTGACAACGAACTCACCACCTTATGTTTCAAACGATACTCTTCATACCGACTTACGCATTCCGACTGCAACAAACCACATTCGAATGTCGTACAAAAGATTTTACGACAAACTACATGGACACACTAACCAATTTGTTCAAAATATGGCTACAACTGACATCCCTGACATAACTCGGCGTAGACTGAAAAGGAGTTGGATGAGGGACCTCCTAGCCTAAAATAATAGATCCTGTTTGAATGTCAGGAGGATGCACCACTGGGTGCTGTCTCCCTCATGCCTAACCATGCCATGTCTCCTTGTTTATAAAATCCCATTTGCTTATTGTAAACATTTTACAGGTGCAAATAAAATCATTATTATTAACAATAATAATAACACGCATTTCCCGCCTATAACCGGGACTTTATTTTCTCCTGGACTTAGTTTTTCTCGTTATCATTAAACCTAAATACTTAAATTTCTCTACGTGTTCAAAAGTATGCCCTGATATATCAATATCATTAAGATCGCCACCGTCTCTGCTACTAATCATATATTTTTTCTTATCGGTATTTATTTGGAGTCCTATTTTTTTTACCGGTTTTTATTTTATTAGTTTCCGTGTCTTCCCCTAACAGTACCAAATCATCAGCGTTTCCCAGAACCGGAATTTTATCAACCAGATTTAATCCTTTCTCGGTACACGTCACCTTTTCTTTGACATATTCTAAAGCGATTTCGTCTGCGTCAATTTCTGTTATTATGATCGCTATTAAGAAGTTTTTAAAAGAATATATTTGAAAGAACTTTCGCGTAAATGGCATTTTTAGTTTTATTTTCATATGGCAGAAGAACATACTGATTTTCTCCGCAACCCGATCTTGGCGTAAATAAATTCCTACGTGTTTAAATGTTTGGCCCTGTGATTTATTAATTGTTACAGCAAAAGAAAAATTATGGGAAAATTGAATTAATTTTAAAAATAAAAAGTAAATCATTTGGAATCATTGGGATGCGAGGTTTTTTTCCCCCTAATTTTTCCTAGATTTTCCACTGATTCTTCACTCCTATTGGTCGCAGCGTGATGTTATATCGCCTATAGCCTTATAAACAAACAAACAAACTCTTCAGCTTTATAATATTAGTATAGATTCGATTATACCATTTGGAGATCACGATGGTTGGCTAATTTGAAGCAGATTTCAATTTCTTAATTCTTCTTTCCCAAGAAGCCTCATCTGTTCATAAAACCGCTGTTTTCGATCTCCCGTCCACTTGGTTCCCGTTCTAACTTTCTTCTGTGCGACTTGGAAACAACCCTTCATGACTTTTTCTACAAATATTTTTCTGTTCGTTATTTCTTCAATTTTGTTTCCCGCTCGTTCGATTTTTTTTAATTTTAACTCGTTCAAAAGCAGAAAATATCAGATATTAATATTTTGAAATATTTACACGTGAAAATTTTTACTTATACACACACACTCGCATGCGCGCGCACAAGCACACATATATTTTTGTATAATATTATGAATGTATTAAAAAATATTTTTGCGCTTTCCTCCTTTAGTTGGTTATCAAATTCATCGAACTTTTATATTTAGCCGTTTTTTAGCAATACTAATCATGATACGGTTATTTTTTTTAGAATCTACAAAATTAAAGGTACTTTAGAGGAAGAAAATATATGTATAAAATATCGGAATCTAAGCCCTCCCTGTCAGCCTATTTCAATCAGAATAAAACTTACATTTTATTAAAGACCATTAAATTTTACATCAATATAGCGAGTTTAATCAAAACCGTTGGAGCCGGTTTTTGATAAAATTTAAACAGGTGTAAAATGCAGGGTATAAAGTAGCACTTCCGGTCAGCCGATTTTAGTGGAACAGTTGCTGTAAAATCTCGGGAGTATAGTTTTTATTAATATAAAATTTCAGTTTTTCTTCAGTACGTCTTTTCTTTTTCGCGGTAGACTAGAAAACATACGGACACATACACACACCTTTTTTAGGGACTTGGGTATTTGGGCTCAGAATACCCTAAAATGTCTATTTCCGTTGAAAACTGGAATTCAAAACTTTTCACGATCGCAATACTTTCCGTTAATATGTATTTCACATATAAGTTAGTGAAAATCTATCAATGCGGATAATTAACAATTACCCCCGCTACACTAAAATATCAGCTATGCTCCAGGACTTGCAGCTTCCAACAATTAAACATTTTGTCCATACTCAAACAGCTGCTTACTTCAGTAAGACACCAGTCTCCAAAAATCCATTAATAAAGGAAATCGGTAACTATAATAAAGCATCTCTAAAACGCTACACTCATAAAAGAACTAAACATGTGTTACTAACTTAAGCTAGTTTATTTTAATTTCTAATTTTATATTATCAATTATGTTATCTGTTTTTATTGTAGGTTTTTGTATAACATTTCCTACAACCATATATAATCACAATTTAATTTTACTACTAATTATAGATTAGTTAATTAGATTATAATTACCAAATGAACCAAACATTTGCTGATTGTAAGGATGTCTCATCCGAAATCATTTATAAATATTGTGTCAATATGTAAAAATGTAAATAAAGTTTATTTTCTTCTTTCTTCTTATCTATCTATAAGTAAGTGAAAATAAAAAGCAATTCAAAAGAAAAGTTGTAACGTAGCTTACACGAAAATAGAATTTTTCTAATGTGCGAGGATTTTAAAATTAATTCTTCATATTAAAAAACAACATTGTTTTTTCCTAGGATTATGAATGAAATGAAAATTCATGATACTTTCTGAGCATTCGCAACCACTTACTTGAATCAGGGTAAACGTAAACTATCTTTTTTCTTTTTAAGATTTTTTTTAAAGAAAAAAACGAAAGAAAAGAACAAAAATATAATAAATCTTATTGATTTAAATAGGACAGGGATCTGACAGCGTGTAATTACCTTTTGAGAGCTTTTGATATCAAAATTAATTCAACAAACATCACAATAAAATATCCCTTGAATTAATCAAGCCCTAGGAGACTAGGACAACATTCCTTGTCCAATCTTTAGATAATATTACAGATCTGTTACAAAGAAATATGACGTGTGATCTGATATCAGGCAAAATATAAAGACTTTTTCAGGCTCATAATCTTTTTCCGTTAAGACAGATATCTTGACTCAAAAAGGTTTAGTTCCTGATGTTGTTTGTATTCTAATTATTCAAGGTATGTAGACCAACAAGGTTGTCAGATTAGCACGTGTATAAATCAAAGTTCAAGTACAGTTATAAAACAATATATGAATATATTAATAAATATTCATAAAAGGGAGGTAAACACTGTCCCCTAAAGAAAGCGACTTTATTATCCTTCTGTTTTTAAAAATGTGCCTATAACAATAATACCCTATATGTAGTTAAAACATTGAAACCCATATAAAACTTGTAGTTTTAAATATTTAATAGGAAATATAAATTTCTGATTGAGGTAATAACCTCAAAACGATGTATGGTAATCAGCTCTAATAAAATTTCTAAATTTGGAGACAATTTATCAAAAAACCATTAAACTCCTTACGACAATATATAATTGAATGATATTTAATATCAGCTAGAATTTTTCGTTGAAATAATTTACTCTCATTGTCAGTAGCATGAAAACAATAAGTAAAAATAAAATATCGGAACAGCAACAATATATATATTTATAATATATTTATTTATTGAGATATATTACAATTTGTTTCTAAATAAAAATTAGTAATAGTGATATGAGACCACACAATATATAAGATTGTTTTCTATAGTCAAATTACATAAATGTAATAAATTAAAGAAGAAATATTTTCACGAAAAAGTACTTTTACTAACTAAACAGGGGTTTGAGCGAATTTGATAAAGAACTAAAAGAGAAAACTGAACAAATATTTTTTATGCATTTTTTGTGTTTTTGAACATAAAAACAGTAATATAGATGTATAATATACCGTTGGAAAGCTAAAGATTTTAGGTAAAATATTATCTCATACATAAGCTTGTAAAAGTTAATAAAGAATAAAGTGATGAAAAGCCGATAAAAATAACTGATTATTTTAGGTAATAATATAATAGATTTTTTAAATAAAACACATGTCCTATATGAATTCAATTGAATTAATTCTTCAATGGTTTCACTCATTTTTATCTCTAACTGTATTTGAAAATTCTTTAAACGATTTTGAAAACGGAGGTAAGTGAAAGTCGTGCGTTGCCCGCACCAGATTTTTTTTTTTTTTTTGTATTCAAATCACTTGGGACGATAATATTCCTTATCATAAAAATATAAATTATATGTTTATTATATAATACATAATATAATATAATATTTTAATTATATATATATATATATATATAATATATATATATATATATATATTGTTGTGTGTGTGTGTGTGTGTGTGTGTGTGTGTGTTTGTTTGCGTGTGTGTGTTTTTATTGTAAACGTTAAAAGTACAGATGTCTACTTAAACTAACTTAAAGATAAGGATTAGCGAAATATAGTAAAACACTGAATGTCATCCAAGAAAATAAAAAAAAAAATAGTTTTTCTCTGTTCATGGCATTAAGTTATTGAGCTATCAAGTTGAGTGAGCTCGGACATTCTCCTACATTTACAATTGTTGTGTTGAGGATTCATCTAGTTTATCTATACTGACACTGTCCCTACGTCAATCCTTTGTTTCCTGTCTAATGGTTTCCTAAGAGATATCTTTAAATAGCTGTGTATAGAGTCACGCGGAGATTGAAAATTGGATCGTTAACCAACAAGCCTATTTTTTAAATCGTACATACGTCAATTTTAATAAGTTGTGTTAGTTAAATATTAATTTCTAAGACATTTGTGACAACAATTAATAATTTATAAAACAGGATGATAATAAAGATAGACGATAAGATAAAATCAAGACAAACATTTAGAAAATGACCATTACGAAACCTTATGTTTAAGATTAGCATAAATATTTAGAGAATGAAAAGAAAGAAGCAAATTATATGCAAATTCCTATAACACACCTGATAAGGAGGTTAGTTAAAATATTTTTTTGTTATTTATGGACAGGAGTTTGTATGTTTTAATCCATATGACATATAGAGTCATAAAAAAGCCCATAAAAAATTCTTTATGATCGGTTTTGGACCCTTACAAAAATCATAATTTCAGAACCTTTCTATATATTTTTTTTCAACAAAACTCCAAAAGAGTGAATCCTGACTTAACAAGTGTGGTATAGCAAATAATTATCACGTTAAAAATAACGATTTTCTTCAAGTTTGTTTGGATATGATAAACGACCACATATGTGTCTGCGGTTAAGGATTAAGAACCTTTTGTAATAAAAACAAAACCAGAAATTGTACAAGTATATTTAAATTTTGACAAGTAGACCTCTCAAAATTTACGATACTCGGATAAGTAAATATTACAGTTATAATTGCTTTAGAGTATCTATCATCAAAATATGTAATAACCTATGGGTTATTAAATTATATATATATATATATATATATATATATATTAAAAATATTTTAAAAAAATATATATATTAAATTTTTGACACGATTAGCGAGCGCACCGTGGTCAAACATCAAATTGATTTGTTAAAATCTAAAACTCCCCTATATTTTACGTTGGAAGTCCCAGAATGCGGGAAAAATAATACGAAAAATCTAATTATGACTCGGAGTTGCTAAAATCTGCTGGTAGAGATATTTTAAATTGTTTAGGAAATTCTTGAAATGATATATTGTAAAATTTTTGATTCGTAGTGTTGTGTCTGAAAAAATGATGTATCACCCAAAACGCAAAAAAATCGCAAAAATTCTTTGTTATCTAAAGACTAGAAGAATTGGTAAAACAAATACTACAAACAAATCCTTGGGGTAACTTGGGGGTTATATAGTTTTTCGTTATTGAATAAGGGCGTACATTTACAAATTGCTAAATCAACTCTACAGGTGAGATTGTAATTTATATTCGATATCGAGTTTGGAAATATAATGTCTTACCTGTCTTAGCAATGCCCATTGTTCAATCAAAGCATAAAGACTTTGCTCTAATTACACCTTAAACAGAATAAATGACCATCGAATAAAAATAATCCCACTGTTGGTTATTAGGCACTTGTGTGAACAGGAATGATTCATTCATTTACTATTTATTTGTAAACACGGAATCGTGGGAAATATTAGTATTAATAGTCTTGCCAAAAAATAATAAAAAGGTAAAGCATTGGAAAATTCCAAACGTTTGACTTGACGTTTGTCCACCTAAATTAGTGATTTAGCCCACTGTGCGGCGGGATAGAGTTCACGACCGCGACTTGCAGCACCATCTGTTGTAGAATCTCGTAAAATAAGACTATCCGCATTGCCCGGGCCTCCCCAAATATATATAATAATAATTATATAATATATATTTATATATATTATAACATACCTTGAAATATATATATATATATATATATTTATTATTTATTATATATATATATATCTAACATACTTGAAATATATATATATATATATATATATATATATATATATCTAATATATATATTATATATTCTAACATACCTTGAAATATATATATAGGAATGAAGTACACGCTTTCTTTTATTAGTATGTATGGATACTAACATGAAAATTGATTGTGTAGTAGTGATAGCGATTCCAATGAAATTTCACAGCCAACATACCTTGAAATATGTAATATATATATTATATATTTCAAGGTATGTTGGCTTTGAAATTTCATTGGAATCCCTATCACTACTACACAATCAATTTTCATGTTAGTATCCATACATACTAATAAAAGTAAGCGTGTACTTCATTTATAGAAAAAAATCATGAAAATATTATTGACAAAAGATAAAATTTCATCAAAAGACCTTCTTTTTTTTGAAAAGCAAATTCTTGCCTACATAAATTTCAAACATAAAAAAAGAAAGCTTATTTCCCAAATTGACTAATTGATACAGTGAGAAACATCTATAGAGAAAACCTGAAAAATGTGCCTTTCATGTTGTAAACCAGAAACCACTTCACAATATATTCTTTAAAAGGGATTGTCTGGTTGAACAGAGAATATGTATATAAAAGAATCTGAAATGCAAATGCTCCCTATATATAGCCTATAGCCTTCATAACAGCGATATTGCAAAAATAAATTACATAAATATTTATGAATTGTACCATAGATCCATCCCAATATAACTTAAGATATTTAAAAGCTTGGTTTCAGTTTCAACACTGGTTCCAACTGGAAAAGGACACGCTCATGTTGCCCATACGAATGAGGAAATAAACCTAATTCCAACAGGCAGATAATCAGATTCGATTGGAAATAACTGAATTTAAAACAATATTATATATACATTATATATAAAGACAAATTATTCGTTTTCCTAAAATATATTACTGATACTAACGAAGAAAACAAAACAACAGCCATTTCAGCAGCAAGCAAGAGGCACCACCGCGACCAACCTTCACCTCCAAAGAACGATGAACTCCTCAAGAACAGAGGCGATAAGACATGTAGTTAAGGAAACAATGTAAAGCAGTTACAGAAAGCTATTGGAACACGTATTGCTCTTCAACAAATAGGCTCAAAACATAGATAACTCCAGCAACTTTGTCCATGTCATCTATCCGCTTTGTTTTTTTAGACGGTTTAATTACATACATGTTTTTAGGGAATAACCTATACAAATAGAGTTTACTTGAATCAGTGCAAGTGTAGCCTTTCTTAAAAACCTCATTTAAATCCAATAATCTCTCTCTCTCTCTCTCTCTTATATATATATATATATATATATATATATATATAAAATGATAATGATAACGAAATTTTGGTTTCCTCTTATTCCTTCTAAACTACAAGACGAATTTTAATACTGTTTTCACTACCATTATGAGCTTTCTTTCCTGCAGGTTTAAAATACATTGCATATTTATTTATTTTTGTCAAAGAGAATGTTAAAATAAGATTTCAACATCTTTCTCAGAATGTTAATCACTCTTAAAGGTTTCGGGACTTGTTAGTAATTTGTGGGGAATTAGTATTCGCTTTAGTACTATTATTTTTGCATTATTTATTGATATGCTTATATTTAATTTATGATATTTAAGTATATGCTGGATAAAATTAATCATAAAGATAGCAGCACCTTTATGCTTACTGCTGTGTAGGGTTTTGTTGTTTTTGTTTTAAATATTTATTCGAATTGTAATTATATTATTGTATATTTGCTGGTGATAAATTTATTAATTGTGCTGTGCCAGCCAGCTCTTTTGTATGGGGATTGCCCTAAAGACAAATAAATAAAATTATAATTATTATTATTATATTGCAATTTAGCTATTTTTTTAACTGGGAAAATTAAGTTTCTGCAACCAAGTCGTTAAAAAATTATTCCTGAAATATAAGTAGTATGGTAAAGTAGGTGTATAATATACCGTTGGAAAGCGCAAGAATTTAGAAAAGTTAATATGCAATAAATGAAATCATAGGAGTCAATATAAAGTTGTTGTAAGCACGTAAACTTGTGACAACGCGATTTCGGTTTCCGCTAACTCCTTCTAAACCAAAAGACGTATTTTGATACATTTTTAAAACAAAATTAACAGTAGACTAAATAATTAAATGAATATAGATACTGTAAATACTAATAACCATTAATAACCATTAAATAACATAATACATTAAGTTACATAATTACCAAGAACAGTAAATGAACTGATATCCTAAAACAATATTTTATGATAATTGACAATTTTCAGGTATAAAAACAATTTAAAACCTAAACGGCCTACTATCTAGAGTAGATAATAACGAGCTGAAAATCTACTTCAGCCAATAGTATATAATTTTAAAATGTGAGAAAATATATTTTATATATGTGCAATATGAAGGAATGATTAAAGAACCTTTGAAATTGGCAAAGGCTGAAACGTAGGGAGAGAAAAAAAATAATTAAAGAAGTGTTGAGTGTAACATGGGTCGTTTTATTTAAAAATAACCAAGAAATAGTATATTTAATTATTAAATAGTAGAGCGTTTATTTATTTCTTAAATCATAAAGTTTCCTAGGTATGGAGATAAATATTTCTTATTTTGTTTACTCTTATCATCAACACGTGTTTTCCAGATAATCTAAATTTTATACTATCTATTAGAAGTTGATTAAAACCTATAAGTAATAAGGAAATTGGTGGATATTAGAAAAATATTTAAGCGTTCACTATTCCTGGAAGACTCTTAAAGTTTCCATATCCTTTCCTCTATGCTTCAATATTTGCAGCTTTGCTACAATTAAATAATTTGTCCACGCCAAAACTGCATTGTACTTCAGTAAAACACCAGCCTCCGAAAAAACACCAATAGAAGAATTCGGTAATTACGACACACATTCCCTCAAACGCTACACTCATAAAATAACAAAACGTGTCTTGTTAAGTTAGTTTATTTAATTTAGAAAAATTTCCATTATTTTCTCCTTTTCTCCAGGATTTTTGTAAATTTTTTCCTACAACTGTTCTATAATTTTAATTTATTATACATAGTACATTTAGGTTACTGTATTCCAATTACCAATAAAACAAATAAAAATAAAAACTTACTGATTGTAAGGATCTCTAATCCGAAATCCTTAGTTAATATTTATAGTTATTTATTTTATTTTCTTCTTCTTCTATATTCGTTTCATTAAGTTATTGTTTATATTTCTTTAACACACAACAACTATTGAATCATTCGCCAATTCAACAATGCCCAAAGGGTCTTCATCACCAAACCAATCAGAAACTCCTCTTAGTTTTCATTGCATAACATTCATCGTCTTAGTTATAATCAATAGAGTGTATATAGCACAGTGTTTCATTGATATGCTTGAGCTAACTATTGGTGAAATCCTAAAGTATACACAACTATTGCACGTTAATGTACTTAACTTAATACAGGAGGAAGAAGAGGAAAAGCTTCCGCCTTGGTCACGTTCGATAAGTCAATACAACTGCACTACATCAAAAAAACTTTTCAAGAACAACTAAAATATTAATGCGAAAATGTTGTATCCGAGAAACTTGCAAAGAAACGAAGAGTGATTGGAAAAAGAAGAGAATGAGTCTTGGCATTTATAGGTATTTTATACTAAAGAAAATAATCAATGAATACCTAAACCTCGGATCGATAATCTCATGAATTATAAAATAAGTCTGAACCCCGTGAAAAATAAGCAGTTTAAGAAAATCTAGTAAAAAAAAAGTGTAAATCTGCAATGTTTTGATCTATTCCAATGAAAAATTAAGCTACTATTTAACACGAAATTAAAAATATTACGTTAACTATTCAGAAGTTCCAATAGACACAGATATATTTATAAAATTGTTTAATTCCCCGATTGAATTCTAAAAAAATAGGTATATTACTTATCGTTAGCAGTAAAAATACAGCCATAGCCGAACGAAAGGAAGACACAAACTAATTGCAATAACAAAACAACATTCCTATAATGAATTATTTTTCTAATCATTGGCTACCGGTTTTAAGAAACAAAAAATATTAAAGGAAGGAATTAGTCCGGGTGGCGGTCATTAAATGAAACAACTAAATAGTTTCAACTATTTTATTGTTTGCCAACGTTTCGACCCCCTTTGTGGGTCATCATCAGGGCTAAAAAGATACAAAAGAATATAATTTCAATGACATTACATACAATATTATAAACCTATTTAGCTAGAGAACGTCGGTATTAAAAAATAACAGAAGAACTGTATATGTAAAAAAACTTAATTAAAATACAATGACCATAGTACAATAATGAAAGTGTTATACAGAAAAAATAAAAATGTTCACTAAACAAAATTTACACAGGTATCAATAATTTACATGAAATATAAAAATATGAAGTAGAGAGTACTCTTGTGTTATTTTTTAATACCGACGTTCTCTAGCTAAATAGGTTATATAATATTGTATGTAATGTCATTGAAATTATATTCTTTTGTATCTTTTTAGCCCTGATGATGACCTACAACGGGGGTCGAAACGTTGGCAAACAATAAAATAGTTGAAACTATTTAGTTGTTTCATTTAATGACCGCCACCCGGACTAATTCCTTCCAGTAATTCTCAACGGTCAACTAATTACATCCACAATGATAAAATATTAAACATTTTACAACCGACAATAAATATATTTAAAGTGTTCAATATTAAAGTAACACTGATCGTATTAAAACGTTTTTTAAATTTATTCAGGGTAGAGGTAGGGAAGTATTGAAATGTATGGCAAATAGTTTTGGCTTTCTTTCTTCTTTTTTTTTTTAAATAAAATAAACATATTAATACTTGTATATTAATATATGTATAATTAGTAAAAAATAATTGTGAATCTTCAAAAAAAAAATAGCAATTATAATAGACACAACACTGGAAACAAACTACGATAGAAGGAGTAGGTATCTTACATGCAGTTGACAACATTACTGAGAACAGAGCCTTTTCGCTGTAAGTTCATTATTTTTATTTTAATTAAATCTTTAAAATTTATGAAACAAAATATAACAAGCATCCCTCTAAATTTAATGTTACTTGTTTCAAGATAGGCATAGTACTAAAAATCGTTTAACAATATAGATAAATAAAATAAAGTGAGTTTACCATTTAAAAAAACTAAATTCTATCAAAATAATAATAATACCAGCAGATAGGTAATATTAATAGGTAATATATCAATCACTAAGTATGGTGCCAGCGGCATCACTCAGCTTCCGTTGGCTCTTGATAAAGTGACGCAGTTATGAATGAGGCGCTGGGATCCCTCGAGTCCGGATTTTCCTCTATTATGAGGAACGATCTGATCCCACATATTGTGTATATTATACATAAATGAGTGATTTTTAAATTTTCATTTGTCCTTTAACATAAATATTTTATTGATTTTACTTTATTGTACGTATTTTTTATAGTTATTTTATAAATATATTATTTTCTTTATGTAGAATAGAATAGAATAGAAAATAAATTTTATTCTGGGACAGTGTCCCTTGAGAATAATAAATTTGCACAGTTTAAAATATACATGTCTGGCCAACAGACAAATAAACATAATTAACTAATATTTAAAATTATAGATAAATATATGCATAATACAAAATAAAATAAACAATTAAAATTAAAACAATTAAAATAAAAACAATCCTCAGAAAATAATTGTGTTGAACAAAATGGAAAATAAATGAGTTTAAATATAAAACAAAAAGAAGAAAAAAATAAATGAATATTTACATTATTCTGATATTTAGTCTTTTAAGAATAACATAAGCTTTACAGTAGTAAAGGATCTTTAATCGGCTAAGAATTAGTAAAAGATAAACTAATTAAAACATAAATGAAAATAATATACTACAAAAACAAGAAACAAAGTCTTCTAATTACAATATAAAAATACTATGACGATTGAAACAAAAGAAAATTTCAAGAATAAAAAAAACAAAAAAAAAAAAAAAAAAACAACTGAAAAATCATAAATAAATACTTCTAGAAATAAAAATAATAAGAAAATTGAATACAATTTTATTAAAAATGATTACATTGTCAGGTAGCGTCATTTTGGGATGCTAAAAGGTAATGAAAGAGATGGTATTTGAATTTAGAGAGGGAGGAAGCATGACGAATATTTGATGGGAGGGAATTCCAGAAACTGGTCGAACGGGCCAATTGTATAAATGTGGTAAAGTAGGCCTATTAAAACGTTCCTAATTGAGACAAATTGTTATATTACCAATTTTCTTTTTATGCATACCTATCACTGCAATCGGGATAGCAAAGTAACCATTTAATTTTAAAAAAATCAATTGCACTAATGAAGTTATATACTATACGATATTCAAACCATTTTCAATCATTTGCAGCGCTTTTATCTTTTAAACCATCAACACTAAACTAATTCGTCAAGCTAATGACGATAATTAGGAGGGCCTAAGGGATCAAACAAGATACTAAAACAAAAAATATAAATAAGAATGAGTTTAATTTTTAATTTGTTTTTTTTTTAACTTAATGACTTTATTTCAAACTCTATACAATAAGCGAATATACCAGTTTAATTTAATTTACATTAAATAACTAAATGCGGTGAAGTTTAACAGGTAGCGGGGGATGTTTCAGGAACGGATTTTTCTACGCGAACGGATTATATTGTTGTGATTATAATCAGACAAATAAAGGTTTCAAGGGAAGATAGAGTAGGCACTTTCACATTCATCCACTTTCACCGCTAGATAATCTCGTATTATTAAAATAAAAGTCAAAACTTATTCCAATATTGCTTAGGGGTTCATAATGGCCGAACGTTGCGAACCGCGCACGCAAAGGAACCCATGATTTTCAACTTCACTGATTCAATGTGTGACCATGGAAGGGATCATAGTTCCGAAAGTAATCCACGAGAACCGTATAGAACAAATATTGTTGTTTGTTGTTTTTTTAAATTTATTTAACGTCCCTTTATGCTGCTGTGGTTAATCGGACAATGCTACAGTAGGAGTCCTAATTTTTGCCTATCCATGTTTTATTAAGATAGGGATCTTAAACGAGTACCTGACATTGCACAGCTCGGGACCAGCTTTTAACGTCCCCTCCAAAGGACGGCATAATTAAGTATTTTTTACTCCCATTAAAAAATCCTATGGCCACCTGCAGGTTTGAACCCAGGACCTTTGGCATAGAAGGCTGTTATGCTAACCACCATGCTACAGGTAACATCAAACAAGTATCGTTCTGAAAAGGAATATATGTCTCTATCTTTCAGGCGCTAATCATCTTGAGGTTTTACACCTAAAAGCCAAAACAATCTATCTTAGGTGTCAAACCTGCACATCAAAACGCATTTATGAAGAGGTGAAAATATGACTATTCTTCGAATTTCTTCACAGGAGAGAAAAAGCACAAAATAAAAAAGGAAGAAAGGACACATAGAGGAATAATTAAAAAGATATCATAGTACCATACTGAAAGCTGGAGATGGAATAATTCAATAAATGAACAGCAATCTTTTTTTAAATTTCAATAGTCCTCGCCTGAGTGCATGCTGGTTAAACCTAAAATACTTAATTGAAAAAGCGAAATATATTGCTTTGTCAGACGGACATACTAACATGAGAAATTATAAGGCAAGTGTACCAAAAAGAGATATTACATTGCTTGGAACTCCACTTACAATAAACCTGAAACAGAAACTGAGCCGACCTACGATGCATGATGATGCAAGTTTTAAAACTGACTAACCTTTTATATTATGGTTGGAAAAAATAAAAATGTAACCAAAGCCACACGGCTGAAAGTAGCCCCATTCAATAGATTACGCAAGGCTGCATTGCATAAGCGAAATCGTAAAGACAATTTAGCGACAACGTGTGGTCAAAGTTTTTGCACTTTTTGATTTCGGGTTAAAAAACTGAAGCACACTGCAGAGCTTGTTGGCAATTTAAAATCCTTACGGTACAATTAAAAGAAAGGTTTTAACTGTGCTCAGTACAGCTGACCGCTCTGAAACTTAGTTTGAGCTGAACGACAAATTTATAGTACAAATTTATCTATCATATATCTATTATTATCTATTATTTTTTTTTTTTTTTTTTTTTTTTTTTAGCTTCGGAACGTCTGGTAAACTGATTTTAAGAACAGCCTTTTTTTGAGGAGGGAGCAGGTGTATTTCGATTTAACAAGCTTTTAATATATGAATAAAATTAAACTAAACTAAATCAATCTTGAGAGGCACGCTTATTAAAACCGAGTAAAAGTGTACCTTCAAGCATGCACTACCAATTTTGGACACGAATTTCTGTTTTAATCACCAAAATCGTTTGCTATAACATATGTAAATTATTTTATCGCATGGAATGTCAAAATAAAATTTTTAAAAATACATTAATTAGTTCTTGATTTATATTTGTTCGCTCAAGTTTTTTTGTTTTTTTTTATCCGTAACACCACAGGATCAACTTTATTTTTTTAATGATCAACCAAGAAGAGGCTTACAAAATTAATATTAATTAATTATTAAATAAAAATTAATTTTCCATTAATTAAGACCAAACGTTGATCAGTAATAAAATTTCTATAAACATTAAAAGTCTGTAATATCGATGAGATAGTTAATGCCTTCGAGGTTTTCCTTGTATATTTTAGAACTTTAATGGATAATGGATTTTACTATTTGTACATTAAGTGAATATACGAATTAAAAAGCATATAATTTCATTCTCAAAACTAACATTTAATGTGGCGCGTCAAAAAAATACATAAACGAACCTGGATTATATAACTATAATTGGATTATAATTGTATAACTAGGATCATACTGTTTCTAAGCCCACGATTAGGGCGCGTTTATACTGCACGCGTTTTGAGAACTGAAGCTGAAACGGGTTCCTAAAATTATATAGACTGTCATTATATAGGGGGCTACCGTAGAGAAGTAGGTGTTCTGGTCAATATAATGCTCAACCTCTAGGTTTTTCCCTTAGTTAAGCGTATCCACTTTATAGAGGCTGGATAAACCCAAGTTATGTCTATCCATTCCGACATAACAGACTAAATAATTATTCTGTCACGACCAGAAACGAACCCGTTTATATTGGTATTACAGTCCTCTAACATACTGAGCTTAAGCTTAAATTAAACACAGTACGTATAACTAATTCATTAGTGAAAAATATATTACTAATAATAATATAATATATACTAGAACTTACGATAGTGATTGATCCCTTTTTTCTTAAGTAATGAAGTTACTTACCTAAAAACAAAAGTAAGTTAGTTAGTTAAATTCATGAAGAGATAAATTAAAATTCTTTAAAATGTGTTTTATTAATTTGTATTTAAATTTACAACTGTATTGTATAATACGACAAGTAAATTAGGAATTAAATAAAATAAAAAAGTCTGAAGAGAAACTGCCCATAGGCGGCACTCTAGTAGGTAATCTAAACCGCAAGGTCTGGAGGCCATCTTCTTTTCAGACGCCTCACAGGACTATTAAAAATAGTGGATAAAAGTGGAAAGAGAATTTTTTATGGAAGGAGAGATACCAGGTTTGATTCGAAAAATATTAATTTAAAATAGTTTATTAAGTTATTAAAAAATAATTAATAAAATTTGTAAAAATAAATAAAAATATATTCAAACGGAATAAATCTAACATTAAGAATGTGAAGAAACTTGGATTATAAAAATCTAAAATTCAAATCATGGTTAACAACTGAACCAAAACAACATAAAACAAGACAAATAAAAAAATAACAAAAAAAAAAACGTGAAATATGACTAACAACTTTGCCCTGTAAAGCCTTACAATCTCTAAAAAACTTCTGTAATTTCTTCTTTCCTAGTAAATCCTAGTGTTACAATATTCTGCAAGGGGATCTAACAGATCCCCATTTGCATTTCATGAAGCTCGTCCAGAACGAATTGGATTCGCTGGTCTAGAAAATCTCTTTTGTATTCTTTCCAGAAGAAATCGTTCATGTCAAGACATAATAAATATCACTTTCTCAACTCCTAAGGTAATATACATTCGTTTTTCTGGAGTGCATCGAAGGTTATGTCTCGGTTTTAAAATTAAAATTAAAAATTGTTTCTTATAAAGAACTAACGGGCGTCATTAAACCTGAGACTGAAACCGATGTACTCACTATTAGGAATACAATAAAAATTAAAGAAAAGGCAGAAATTAACAACTTAGACTCAAGCGAGTAGTAGTTACTAAGACCTTTATACACGTTTACGTTTTAAAAAAGTACGGAACTGTTTGCCAAAGTAGTCTCATTTAAAAATAATACAAACCTTCCAATCTAAGACATTAAGATTATTAACAAATAATAAAACTAAAACCATGACTTTCAGATATCAACAGCTTAAACGTACATCTTTCAACGCACAGCAGAAGATTTCATGAAGAACTATACAGATGCCACGTCTCTAATCTTAGGGAATACCAGGAGTAGATTGAAAAGGTCCAGGATGAGGGATCTACTGCCATAATTATGTAAATTAATTTAATTTAAGAGTGGGTCGTCACAAGGTACCGCCTCTCATCCTTCTTATCATACCTACTTCTAAGATTGGCACCTACTGATAGTTGGCATTTGCTAGACTGGTGTAGATGGAGATTTGAAAATGAAAAAAAAAAAAAATGTTTCTGCGGCTAATGTTATTGCTTTACAATGTTTCCTCATACGCTAAAATTATTCTACACGGGTTAATAAAATATTAACGTCATTAATTTGTTTAAAAAATATCAATAGGCCTTTGATAGAGTCTGGCACCCAGGACTGTTGTACAAACTCCGTAAATTCCTTTCCCCCGCATACTTCCTGATTGTTCAATCCTACCTCTCTGATAGATCCTTCAAAATAAATCACAGTAGTTCCTATTATAATCCCATTTACACAGACTGTTGGTGTTCTTCAAGGCAGTATATACAGCTGAGGTCTCAATCCATCCTAACACTTACCTTTCTACCTATACTGATGACACCTGCGTGTTATCAGTTCATAAAGATCCATTTATTGCCTCACATACCCTTCAAACCCAGATCAAAGACATAGAAGTATGGTGTCAGAACTGGATAATAAAAATAAAATCCAACAAATTTTATCAAATAACCTTTACACTTCGTCGTATACCTTTGACTTCCTGCCCCACAGTATCCTTTAATAACACTCAACTAGTTCCTGTTAAACAGATCCGATACCTAGGACTCCTTCTTGACAAACGCCTAACTTGGAATCCTCATGCACGACTAAAAAGACAAGAAACTGCTCGCCGTTTTAGGCTACTTCAACACTTACTAGACAAACGATCAAACCTTCCTCTTAACTACAAAAGAATCATCTACAAGACAATTATAAGACCAATCTGGACTTACGGAGTAGAGCTTTGGGGCTCTACTAAACCACCAAATTCTTCCCGTATCCAATCCTTACAATCCAAAATCCTTCGTAAAGTCCTCAACGCTCCTTTCTTTGTCACGAATAAACTTATCCATAAAGACCTTAATGTTCCCTATGTTACTGATTTGGCCTGGACCAGGTATCAATCCTTTCATGACAAACTCTATTCTAGTTTAGAATATTTTTAGAGTTTTTTAAATGGGAAGGTTCTCTAAATGTATATCATGTCATTGTATTATATAACTATCACATTTAGTTGGTGTATTTTTTTTTTGTTAATACAGTTGTAAATATCAATAAAATGTTCAAAAATAAATAAATAAATATAATATTAAATAATGTAATTATATATATTTTTTAAGTAGCTGAGTTTTACGAACATTTTATTAGTACAACATTTTGATACATTAGATATTCAGCACAGGTTTAATAATATGAATCCAGTAATCTTAGCTCACACAAGGATGTAATAAGTTTGTGCACAAACCTTTTACAAGACCAATAAAACGACCATGGAGCAAGGCTTACTCGTTTTTATTAAAATGTTAATAAAAATATTTTTCCCTTTCAGAAAACTTACAAAAGCTTTTCAACATATCTCTCAGGTATACATTATTTCCTAATATATTAAAAACAACTCTAAAATGTAAGATTCTCGTAAGATAGTTAACTATGTCTTAACACAATTAATGGAATAATGCTAGTAACAATTTTAACTACTTAAACATTTGGTTTAATAAATTTATATAATATACACTGACAGTTTTAGGTGTAAATCCTGTAATCCGTATATTAAATTAAAATTCCCTTCCTTTTGATAACTGATCAGGAGTAATGATGAAAACGTTTTTTAAATTAGGCCTTAAATTCTTGTCAAACTATTAAAATAAAGATTACATAATATAATATTTAATTATAAAACAAGTGACAACCATTGCTATCGGATTGGACGGACATGTGACAAAGAGGGCAAATAAAGTTAGGAGCATTCAAAATTAATTGCAACAAATGGAAAACGGGCTCCAGAAAGTCTAGGAGGAAAGAAATCACACCCTGTAGAATGAGAATTGGCCATTGTCAATTTACACAAGGATACCTCCTAAAACGGCTAGAAGCACCCATTTGCACAAAATGAGACAACGTCCTGCAAACAGTGAAACAGTTGATGATAGAATGCAACTAATATGAGAATTTGAGAAAAAAATTGGATTGCCACACACACTGATATACTGGGCGACGTAGAGAAAGAGATATCCTCTACGATTGTAGGGTACTTCAACAGGATATAATTTATACCCGGTAGGGTAGAGGCGGATAACAAATCAAAAAAAGAAAATAAATAAATTAAATTAAAAAAGTTACAACCCCTACGAAGAAAATGTTTAACATCGATATAATACAAATGGCGCCACTGGTAAGTGGATTACCAAAATCCGTATCCAAGAGAAAGTTGGGATCAAAAGCTAAATACAACACACTGATCTTAAATATTGAAATGTCAGTTTATTAGGACTCCGTTTTATACCTATGCTAACCATAGACACACCCAAAAAGACCATTTTTCGTGATTAGGTTATATAAAGTCAGGAGACGTTAAACGTTTATTTCATATATACATAAGTGAAAGGAATACTGCAATAAATTGAATAAAGGATATAATTTTTGCAATTATGACTAATGTAATAATATAGAAATAACAGGTAATTGCTTATCGATTATCTGTAATACCTCTTTATTTCCAACCACTTTAACTCCAACCAAAGAGAAACCTAAAAATTACTGATTTAACGCACATAAATAAAGAGGTGAAACGAAGAAAACGCTTTCGACTAATAAGTCCGAAATAAACAACTATATTTAACAACTACGATCCAATAAAAGCAGACCCAAGATAATAGAGCTATTTCTCGAAATGAAGAAAAACTAGAAGATCATTCAATTGAGAAATAAGGCATGCTATGTAAAAGCGTCCTAGACCCTAGGCCGAGAGTGGAGCCAAGGAAATGTCCCACTGAGATCAAAATAACTTAGCCACAATACATTACTTTTGACGAATTTGACCAATGAATTTCTAAATCCTACGATTACTGTATAATATCCCAATGTCTGCTAAGTGGATAACTGTCTATTTTCGTTTTTTAAAATAATAAATATTTGCAATTTAATTTTTCAATTACTTTTAATTCGAATAAATCATGAGAAGATGAAAATAAATACTCTACATCAGCTACTGGATGTACTATACTCTCTTCTTTGTAAATCATAAAAACAAAACTTAGACAGAAACACAATACATATACATATCTGCTTATACCCATATGGATTTACACTGTTATGTCTCTTACACTTACACTTATTTACACAGATTTATGGCTCAGCAAAAAAGACTCGCATAAAAAAACTACAATAAAAATTTAAAGACTCATAGCGACAGCTCCTTAGTACGTAAACAATAGAACCCTACATACGGACTTACAACAACCAACAGTTGACACTGTCTATTCTCGTGTTCACAATAAACTGCACGCATACGACAATTCATTTATAAACGAGATGTCAACAACTGAAATGCCTGTTATAAGAAGGCTGAAGAGAAGCTAGACGAGATATCTTCTCTTTTCAAGCTTAAATATCTTCAAGATTGAAGCCTAGAAGAGGTGCTGTTGAACACTTCCCTTCCCTAAGTACATCATGTCTGCTCCTTACGTTTTACATATCACATTTGCTTATGGTCAGATAGCTTTTGACAGGTGCGAATAGAAAGAATAAAGAAAAAAAAATAGAGGAGAATTTGGAATGTTCTAGAAGACGATCATGTTTTGGAGTTATTTAAATAGAAAGAAAAAAAAAGGTAAAGAGTTTTCAAGGGAAAATAAAATATTTCTTTCCAATTTTTTTTTTTTTTTTTAAATACTAGTAGGTGCTAAATCAAAATCATACATTTGACCCCAACTATCATACTTAAATGAAATGATTTGCAGAAGATTTAATTATGTTTTGAATGTGTATCCGATATGTTCCCATAGTCATTGAATTATTTAAAAACTAAATGTAAATAACAGTTAAATAAGTCGAGTGGTTGTGCTTCTTACTGGTGATAATGTTTTTGTTTTTTTAAACACTGGACTGTTTTTTCATAAATTGAATATTTCAAAATAATTATTTCGATTATTCGTTCAACGAAGATGCGTTTCACTTTGCAAGTTCACGGGACTTTAAAAAAAAACAAAATTATTTGTAGAAGATTCAACGAGGTTTCAAATGCGCATCTCTTAAGGTCCAATAAATGCATAGTAATCGAATTATTTAAAAACTAAACCTACATAATAATTTAATAATTAGTTTCGTTCTGTTTCTTACCAGTAACAATCTTGGTTTTTAAAGCTGAACTGACTTTTTCAAAAAATATCGAAATATACGCAATTTAAGTTCACATGTTTATAATTTTATGTCAAGGAGCAATATTTTGGTTCCATGAAGATGAATTTCATTATGCAAGTCCACCGGGACTTAGGTAATTTTCCGCTGTTTTTCGCACGATTTCCCCTTATTAACGATACGCTCTCTTTCTGTGTGATTTTGATTGTCAACTGATCCGGCAATACAATTAAGAATGGAAGGATAAATTTTTGTCCAGTAAGACCGCTAGAAAATACATGCGATTTGGCAAGGCCAGATAGGATCTAGCGCCTGACTAGACGTAACATTGTTATTTAATTCAATAAAAGTGATGCTGAAATAGTAATCCATTTATAGGCTAATTACATAATTTAAGAATAACAATAATAGGCCTCTAGTTCTATGCCGATAACACTAAATACAACCTACACAGATTCTCCCAACGATCACCGTTCAACACCAAGCCTCCGAAACACAACTCCCATCGACGCTCCAGCCTAAATTTCGGACGAAGAACAAGCTCCGCATTCCGCTTAGTGCGACGTTCTGAAATCATTGAAGCTAATTACTTGAATTTCTTCTAGTGTATAAATTTCTCAAACGTATATCATGATATATCAATATAACCAAGATCGTCACCATTTTTCTTACAAATCAAATATTTCGTTTTTACATAATTTATTACATTTAAAATGTATTCCATATGAAAATAACACATACTATTAATCATGCAACTCATTTTCAATTACGGGCATTTCTTCTTCGGTTTTAAAGCCTAGCTTCTTTATGATGGAATCGAGTAACATAAAAAAGATCAATAAATGATGCATAGTATTCTGAGCCAATAACTGCAACACCCTACGTTGGATGAAAAGCTGTAAGGAGATAGGAACCTAAAAGTGACGCGGAAAGACAGGGGTTGAAAAAGAGGGCTGGGCCCATTCCTCCATTCGCATATACCTACACTTTTCCCTTCTTCGTTTTCTTTTTCGAACTAATCTCTATCGCATTCACATCATTATGGATGAGGTAAGGTATAGATCTCATCCATAGTAATGACCACCCGACAGAAAGTAGAAAAATTAGCTGCTAAAGATAGGGGAAGAATATCCCTAAAGCGTTTATAAAAAACATAACTAAAAAAAGGTTGAAAACTACTATTTCCAATTAATTATAGTACTAAATGTTAATAAATATAGATTCTATTTTGTGACTTTATGGCAAAGGAGTAAGAAGGAGATGAAATGGAAAATCAAAGATAAAACAAATTAAATATTTATTTCAGAACGATGAAGTTTCAAGTTCTTTTTTAAATGTGGCAAAGCGTATAAACTACAGGTAAATAACCTTTTTTAAACACAGTGAGATAATCGACAATCACCTATGACGCAGTGGCGAGTAAAATAGCCGTCTATGCCCAAGGTTGCAGGTTCGAATCCGGTAGATGGGCCTGAAATTCTTAAAGGTAGTAAAAAATCCTTGGTTATGTTTAAGACCCCTATTCTGATCAAACCTGGCAAGGCAAAATTTAGGACTCTTACTGCAAAATTCAGAATCCTATTGGCACAACAGCATGAAGTGACGTTAAGTGAATAAACAAACCACCATTATATGGGACTGCAAAAAAAAAATATACCAGGCCAGGTCGAATCAGCTATCGTATGATTGATTATTAAGTTACTAATACAGCGTCATAGGTATAACGACCACAACGGCATCAATATGTGCACATAATCATAATAATAATAGACTTACCGAGCCCGAAGGTTCGATGCCGATACCACCAATTTCCGCCTACACAGGCTCGACCAATGTTCACCGTTCAAGCCCAATTCCGAGATCAGCCTTAACGCAATCCTCCCATAGACGCTTCGGACGCCTACCAGTCGGATTAGCGAATACCAACTTTCTAGGAACTATATCAAATTCACGATGCTATCAACTCAATTAAACTCGCAGAGAACAAGCTAAGCAATACCGCTTTGTGCGACGTTCTGAAATCATTGAAGCTAATTACTTAAATTTCTTAAAGTGTATAAATTTCTCAAACGTATATCATGATATGTCAATATAACTTTCTCGGAATCCGCTCCTCACAGAGCCCAACAACTTTACTCGCCCATTTGAGTCTCCGCGATGCTATCAACTCAATTATATTCACAGGATAAAAGTTTCGCAATTCCGCGCTGTGCAACCTTCTAAACTCCCCAGTGGCCTCATCTCTTCGGACATAATTTTTACGCAGTACCTTACTTTCGAAAACCTTAAACCGTTTTTCATCCTTCAAAGTAAGCTGTCACGTTTCACATCCGTAAAGAACCGTCGGAAGAATAATAGTTTTATTGGGTTGATGCAAAATTAATGCAGGTTTTTAGTAGGTATTGTAAATACGCCATATCTTTACTTTAACCATATATATTTAATCAAAATAATTTCCATCTGAATCAATGCACTTTTGCCAACGTTCAACAAGCTTTCTTATTCCACCAGAAAAAAAATCCGAATCCCTGGACTCAATGAAATCACGAAAAGAATTTTCAATGTCGTCCTGGTTTTGAAAATTTTTCTCCCTCAAAAAGTTGTCCAGATGCCTGAAAAAGTGGAAGTCTGTAGGAGAGAGGTCAGGTGAATAAGGCGGATGTTGGAGAACTTCGTAGCCCAACTCGTGCAGTCGTCGAAGCGTTGGTTGTGCAACGTGTGGTCTGGCGTTATCGTGGAGCAGGATCGGCCCCTTCCGATTCATCAATGCTGGGCAAAGACGTTGCAATTTTTGAGTTCCGAGTTCCGCCGCCATTTCTCGTGTGGTTTTGGTTGGGTCTTCTTCCACTTTTGACCTCAGCTGGTCGTTGTCCAGAGCAAGATGACGGCCCCGACCTACCTTGTCTTCGAGGTCGAAATCTCCTCTGCGAAACTTCTGGAACCAACGCTGCACCGTGCACTCATTAATAGCCCCCTGACCCCACACTTCATTAATATTACGAGCCGTTTGCGCAGCGCTGCGCCCTAATTTAAATTCGTAAAAATAAAGTTGACGAAAATCGCACTTTGACATTTTCGATTCAAGACCTTTGAACACACTGAACAAAACGATTTTACTAAACAAACTCATGGTGAAAGAGAGGGTATTAGATAAGGGTTGTTTTGGTATAATAATGATCAATGTTAGGATTAGCTTTGTTTACACAATTGGAATTAAGATATTGCAATAGAGGAAACCTGCATTAATTTTGCATCAACCCAATATAAATTCTAACCTTTAAGTTTTTAGATAGAATCTGCGGGCTAAGTAATTTAGCAACTGAATAATAACACGGGTTTCACCACTTTAACCGGGACTTTATTTCTTCCTGGATTTCAATTTTCAAACGTATGCCCTGATATATCAATATCACCAAGATCGCCACCGTTTATGCTACTAATCATAATACACTTTCACCTATCCTATTCTCCATCTATGTCAATGATCTCCCTAATTCCATACAAAACTCTAAATATCACCTGATGCTGATGACCTCCAAATTTACCTTTCCTTTCATCCCTCTGAAATGCCTGAGATGGTCCAAAAAGTACAAGAAGACATTGACAGCATCAATTTATGGACCATCATTAATGGTCTAAAGCTTAATGTTGACAAAACCAAAGCCATCCTCATAGGTTCTAAACATCTCAACTCCCTAACCTGTCACCCACTACTCTACCTCAACCATAGACCCATCATCTTCCACACATCTGTTAAAAACCTAGGTATATTCCTCGACCAAAACCTATCCTGGAATAATCATATCTCTCAAATTTCCAGAAAATCCATAGCCATTCTCAAACAGTTCCTCAGATTCCGTGATCAAATACCTCTTAAAACCCGCCAGCTCCTAGTTTCCTCTCTTATCTTCCCCCATTTCGATTATGGCTGCCTGGTGTTAGGCGGACTGTCAGAGACGCTTGAGATGAAGCTGAAGAGACTAATGAAATGCTTCATTAGATTCATCTTCGGAATTCCCAGGCGCTCTCAGGTCTCCACCTGGTACGCCGAGTTGAGGTGGCTTTATCCGAAATTCCGACGGCAGTACTTCCTAGGAACCCATCTTTATAAATCCTTCAGAACCAAAAAACCCCTCTATATCTATAACATGTTCACTCCACTCTCCTCTGTCCATTCTATCAACACAAGATCCCAGTCCCTGAACCTGTTCATTCCCTCCTACAGAACTACTTCCTTCAAGAGATCTTTCGTTATTCGTGCTACTTCATTTTGGAATTCCTTACCCATGCCTATTCGTACATCCCAATCCTTAACTTCCTACAAGCATAAACTATTTATCCATCTCCCTGAATATCAGTCTACCGCTCCTTTATAAGTTTTGAATATTTACACTGTTTATTTATTTTTTTTTTTATTATTCAATGTTTCAGTTAATTGTATTTCTTTTATCAATTATAAGGTTGCAATATTACCTTGTACATATATATGCGTGTGTTTAAGTGTATGTATGCATTTTTTTTTTTTTCTTTATTCATAATATGCAGTATAATTTGTTGTATGATGTATATTTTGTAGACGTAATAGCCAGAAGATTAATACTTTAATGTACATTTATATTATTCTTAGGGGACTAGCTGTCCCAGAATAAAAATTATTTTTTCATTTCATTTCATTTTCATTTCATTTCATTTCATTTCATTCATTTCAATCATATATTTCGTCTGATGGGTATTTAATTCAAGTCCTATTTCTTAACTGATTGTTATTAACACACTTGTATTTAGTTGTATGGTTTTCGTGTCTTCAGATAGCAGTACTAAATCATCAGCATACCCCAAAACCGGAATCTTATCACCCGTATTTAAACCTTTTTCGGTACACGTCACATTTTCTAAAGCTATATTAAATAAAACAGGTGAAAGGGAGTCACCCTGTTTCAAACCCGATATGTGCACACAAATAAATAAATAAATAAATAAATATATATAATATAATATATATATATATATATATATATATATATTGTAATGATTTCACAGAGATTTTTGATCAAAAATATTAGTTAATTACTTAATTTCATTTAAACAACCAGATTTACAACAATGCTGTTGCGATTTTAAGTACAAGAAATGGTATGGGGTACAAACATTGACCGGCAAACTTTTTCAAATTAACGGATGGAATTTGAGGGATTGTAGGAGAAGACTTTTTACCAGAACCATTTTACGGCTTCCTCCAGAAAAAACACGTTATTCGGTCGCTGGGCACAAAGTCCTGGAGTTGGCATAGTTGACCGAACAACAAATTCGCTGTACCCTTTCAAGAGATAATCGCTGCAGAGACAAAGCTGGAGAAGATGAAATTCTAGATTAGGGGTTTATGAAGGATGTCTTCTCAAGCAATCAAGGATATCTTATTGAAGGACAAGGGAGGGGCTGGATATATTAAGATTGTGATAGAGACTGAAGGATAGTTTGGAGGATTTACTTTAATTCTATCATCAAACAAGTTAGGAATCTGGGTCAGAAGTTAAGTTAATACAAGTACGATCAGAACTGTCAGCGAACTGGCATTAGTAGGCAGTTGAGAAGTGATTTTAGGGTTAATTGAATCATTTACATCAGAAACCACAAATTTATTTCGAACATATGTTATACTGAAATAGAATAACTAATTACAGTGAACCCTAAAGTTATGCTTTAAGGACAGCTATTCTAAATTTCCTTTAAAAATGCAATAAATATTCAGAGAACATAAGAGTTTTCAATAATATGTTGTACTTACATCAAAAGTTCCATTAAAAATTCTACCAAAAGGATGACGTTAAAGTTTTGTAAAGCAAAATTGTTTAATAATAAAAAAAAAGTTTATTTTTTCAACTAGTTCTACTGTGTAACTTATTTGCATAATATAATATCCGGAATAATTTACATAATAATGTATATTTATACATAAAAATCAAAACAATCTGGCACGCGCAACACAACTTTCACTTTTATTCCAGAAATCAAGATTTAAATCAGGGTAAACTTGATGAAAGAGTTAAATTGTTTCGAAGGAAACATTTATTTTATAATAAATAATCCAACAATGAAAGTTATTATCTACAAAAATCACTTAAGTTAATGTCCTTCGTTTCGCCACTCTTAACGCGTCACGACCACAATACTTTCCCTTAATACGTATTTCTGATAGATTTAAATGTTCTCATCATATAGATTTAAATATTAACTGATGTACTCTTATTTAAATAATGTAATTGATAGTGATAAAAATCTATCTACGTAATTAAAAATAGTATTAATGTTATAATTTAAAATGTTTTTATTAAATATTCGCCTCATAATATAATGAAAAGGCTTCTAAGGTACTCTAATTATATGATTAACAAAAAAAAAACACAAATAAATAACTTCTATTAAACAAATTATATGGAAATAAATTTATGCAAGAATGTATGGATGTACTTCCATACCTACGGAAAAAAATTGGTATTATTTGTGGAGTTCATGTATATGAATGAATGGAAAGATATTACATATTTTTTGTATATTCAGACTCACAGAAAAAAATAGCTTCATGTACAGTTCTTTTTTTTTTTTTTCGTGTGCTCCATTTCAAATTTGAGTAATTTGGGCTGTCAAACTCAAAAGTGGGTTCAATCGTTTACTAAAAAAAATATATATTAGCTACTTATAAACGAACACGTTAAACCCATTATCATCCAACAACGAAGTCAGGTAAAAACCCCAATCTGGTTTTCAAATGAGACCTTTTTTTTTTTACTCTCTTACATTCCAATATTTACACATACCTTTAAAGGTATATCACACAAGTGATCCGATTATTATCTAAGATAACGCTATAATCTTATACTAATTTTGTTAAAATTGCTTTAAAAGGCTGCCCTCAAGAATATTAATTCACTACTAATTGGATAAGTTCAATAGTGGTCTTATTGCTAGGAAATGTTTAGTGAAGTAAAGACATGTTTGCATCCTTCCTACAGCATAAAAAATAATCTGAAGAACTATATATATATTTTTTTTTTGTTCATTTATTTAATAAGAATCATTCTTAAGTCATTCTAAACGATGCCTGAAATGTATCAGGTCCAATGTTCTACTGGATTCAGAATAACAAAAATACATACTGAGCGATAAATGTAACGTAAAAAAACATATGACTTTGGAAGCATGGAAAAATACATCGAAAATAAAATTCGGAATCGTAGAAAGGTTATGGGTATTTCAAATGAGGAACTCTGGAACAAGTAGGTGTCCTCAAACTCCTTCCAATTAGGAACCCCGTTTTATGGGGCAGGAACATGGACAGCGCCAAAATCATTAGACAAGAAATCATTGGCCCTGAAAATGGTCTTCTGGAGATTAGCCTGAGGTATTCCATGGCTACAATTAATTCCAAATGTGGAAATGAGAAAAAAAAGCTGAGCGGGACATTATAAATGAAATTTCAAAGAAGAAACTAATGAGAATGGAGGAAACGCGTTGGGTACTTGGGACAGGTCAAGTACTGTCTGGAGAAGCTGTGAAGGAGAGGAAGACCAAGCAAAATGTGGATAGTAGATGTGAGGTGATTAGAAATATTAATACGAGGATACTGATTATAAAGTTTTGATATGTGACGCAAGTTGCAGAACCCGAAATAAAAAAAAAAATCCTATGAAAAGTTATGATTGCGAATTACGGACGTAGTTAAATGTTGTTTGTTTTTTAAAAATATGTTCTATTGATTTTGACAACAGTATGTATCAATACGATCAGTAAAAGTTCTGATTTATAATTTTTTTTTTGTTTTTATTTATATTTTATTGAATTTTACAACTGTATATTACATAAATACAATAAGTAAAAGTGATGAATTATAATAAAAGGCGTATAAGGCTTGTGAAGAAACTACCCAGCGGTAGTACTTCGATGTTTATTTAAGTAAGTAGATCCCGAGGCATCTTCTTTTTCAATCGCCTCGGAGGGTTGTCAGGAATATGCGAGGTTGATAGGTTGCAGACAAGAGGGTTTATATGAGTTGGGAGTTTGGAATTAAAAGTGGTATATCTGGTACGAGAAAGGTCTGCCACAAATGGGATATTAAGGTCGTTATGGATGATTTTATTTGTGACGAAATAAGGAGCATTTAGGATTTTGCGAAGGATTTTGGATTGTTAGGATTGGATGCGGGAGGAATTAGATGGCTTAGTAGAGCCCCAAAGCTCGATTCCATACGTCCAGATTGGTCTGATGACAGTGATATAAATGAGCTTTTTGAAGTGAATTGGAAGTTTTGAACCTTTGTCTAGTAAGTGTTGTAGTAATCGGTATCTACGGGCAGTTTCCTGTCGTTTTAGTCTCGTGTGAGGGTTCCATGTAAGACGTTTGACAAGATGGAGTCCTAGGTATCGGATTCACTCAACAGGTAAGAGTGGCGTATTATTAAAGTATACGGTAGGGCAGGAGGTCATTGGTTTTCGACAAGAGTAAAGGTAATTTGGTGGGATTTTTTAGAATTTATTTTAATCCTCCGATTTATAAGTTAAATGTAAATAAGATGATAGGGTTTGGGTATTAGAATAGGTGCTCGACCTCTTGGTTATTAGCACCGGACATATTTATACTTACAGCTTTTTTAAAAATAAGTTTAAAATAATAAATACACACATTTTTATTTATCTATTTAAAAATTAATTAATCACAATGTTTTTCCTTTTCTTTTATGCATTTTTTTCTTTTATTTATTTATTTGTATTTTTTATTTTATTTATTTATTTTTTCCTTATAGTTCCTGGAGCAGATGATACACTTTGATGATACCTCAGTACCGAACAAATGGTTTCACTATAGTCCTTCAAGCTCTCACACAGCGATCTTGGTAGATGAAATTTATCCATTAGTACATGGAATTTGGGGCAGTTCTCAATTATATGTATTATTGAAAGAGGCACTCTACACAAGCCATACATTGGTTCAGGCTGCCTGAGGATGAGATGAATGCTATGTCCGATGCGAAGTCTCGCTAAAGTAGTTTCCTCGCGGCGATCACTTCGAAATGATGTCTTCCAGGGAGAAGGTGAAGGCTTGATTTTCCTTAATTTATTTGTGATGTCAAACTTCTATTCCCAATTCCGAGATATTTTCATCTTTAGGTAATTTTTTACGTCTTCCTTGACGTAAGTTGGGTGGATTTGGACGTTTGATAACGCAGCTTCTTTCGCGGCCCTGTCCACTTCTCAAGTTCTCCATCATCACAAGTTCTTTTTTTTAGTATTTTTAAATCTCCCGCACATTTTCTTATCTTATTAATTAGTCGATGATCAGTGCAGATATTATGAAGACTCTTGAGGGCAGAAAGGGAATCAGTGCATAGAATGAACTTCGACTCCTTACGTGACATAATAAATTCGAGCATTTGAAGTTTCGCCGTATATATGCTACTTAGGTTAGGCAGTTTAAATAATTAATTTCAACTAATTTGAATTAATTTAAGATAGTATACATGCATGCTCCTAGGGGGAAAATATCGGAATAGCTTTACAAGCCAAACAGAAATGTGCATGACGAATTCAGAACTGGGAGTACAAGGTTGCGAATTCAAATCAATCAAACGATCACGAAGGAATAAGATTTAGAAGTTAGTAAACTATCTATCAGAGAAACACAAGTGTTTTGGAAATGTTCCAACTAAGTCACTAGGAATAAGTGTAGGTTGTTACTCTGAGTATAGCAACTATGTTCGCTCCTCAACCAGTCTTCTTTGAAATGTTGCCTCTCTGATTTAGAGTTCGAATCTATTTCTGAATGTTCGAATAACCAAGACTTTAGATCTAATTTTTTACCCTCCGTATTTCTGATATTCTTTAGGGGTCTCTTAAACAATTCATATTTTTTTTGAAAACGCTCTTAAACTCTTGAACTTGTGTGTGCTACTTGGATCCAATCCAGGATACAAATAATATGAACTTGATCCAATTGAAGAGGAAAATTTTGTATAGAGTATGTAACAAGCAATTAAATAGACTTATTTTTAATTTTTTAATATAGGAAATTTTTAGTGGCATTATTATTTGTGTATATGAAATGTTCCTTATTCCTTAATGAGCGTAATGAATGCCGTGGAATAAATAATTACACTTCGGTCAATAGAGTCATATTGATATATTATCTTTATTTGTTAGTTGATATGTATCGTTCCATGTCAAAGTCTAATTCTAGAAAGATATAACATGGTTCTATAAGATTACTAAACAGACCGAAAACTCATTATGTTGATATCGGTTTTTTTCTTCTTTTTTTTTATGAACAGACATGAAAAAACTTCCATATTTATTTACTAACATTAAGGCCCTTCAAAATATCTAAAAGTTTAGTAATATAAATAGAATACAAAACAAGGTTTAGAAAATCCAATTAAAAAGTAGGAAAATAAAAAAGGAAAAATTAAAAAATCGAAACAACATTTTTTTTTTCATTTGTAAAAAGGGAAATTTCTTCAAAGTAATACATGAATTTTAGGGTCGACTTCTGGATGTTTAGCAGTATTGTCGCAATGGCTATGTTATTTCTCATATTTCTTCTCGCCGCTTCGCACACTTAACAATATTGATATATTGATGAATATGCGAGACTGTATACTTAATTATGAACATATTTTTAAGATTTGTCCTCGGTACGCCGAAAGGTTTCATGAGACCCATTTATAAAGCGAGTTATAGTGACTCTTTTCCTATATCCGCCGACATGATTTCCTAGGATCATATCTTACCAAACCATCCACTCCCAGCTACATTCCTATATCAACAGACTTCTGCAATTTAAATCGTCAATCCATTCCCTCGAAAGAAGATCGCGCCATTCTGATCTTTACATTCCTACCCATAGAACGATAACTTTTTATCATTCCTTTCTTGTCCGATCTACAACTCTTTGGAATTTCTTACCGACTCATATCCGCCATGTTTCTTCCCTACCACCATTAGTTCCAAAGTTCCAGCAGTTCCATTACCTACTGTCATCCAAACAGAAGCTCAACAAGCCTGATATTTCAAATCAAATATCAATTAAAAAAGAAAATTTATTATTTATTGCTCATGTCTAACTTAGTTAATGGATCAACTATTGTGAATCAGTTTCAATGTTTAGTTTTGTTCAACACATAATAATAATAATAATAATTAATTATGATCCTTTGATTTTGTCCAGAAACATTGTATATCTTATTTGTACATATCACTCGTTCTTAAGGAACACTGTCACATAATAAATTTTCTTTTCTATTCTATTCTAATCCCAGAAAAAAAAATAATGAGGCACTAGTCCTCATAGTCATGTGGTAGCCCTGGGTCAGCCTTGTGTGGCCAATCCTTAAACAACTAGATCTACCTCGCCCTTTCTGCACAGCCGTGGGTCTGCTCGATCAGGTACTACGCAACCCTCATTTCGCTAAATGCACAATCTTATAATTTATAAGTTGTAATGAAATGAAGTTTTCTTTCTCTTGTGTGCATCGACAATACAAATGCGTTCAAAACATGAAAAAACCAAGAGATAGACATTAGGAAAGTTTTATCTAAGTCCTTTTAAACCACTTTAGAAAAAATATAAGTCAATCCAAGTTACATCCCTAGCATATAAACATTAACTACTTCGGTATTATTTCGGTTTCGTACGAATTTTCATTTTTAGGTTAGACAAGCAACATGCTAAACATTTGGAAGTTTTAATTATTTCAAGATGAAAACACATGAGCGGCTAGGTCAGTGAAGCACTGTTCCCAGATTCGAACCCCAGCTGAGGCAGAATTATTTATTTTGTTATTACAGTCGTAGTGAGAGTCCTCGCCCTACACCTCACACCCTACCCTCCTGACGCACACCCAGTCTCTATTAAGTGGTTACCCGAAATAGGGGGATAAAAACCAGAGCGGGATCTAGGCCTAATCACCTCCTTGAACGCCCATCATGGGTTGTAGAGGTAGAGATTTTCTTTTGTTTATATATAAATAAAACTCATATCCTTTTAAAATTAACATTTCAAAATTTCGTATATAAAATTTCAAAACATATATTTTCTGTACTATAGAGTAAAATACTTATTACGTGATTCCGGGCTGGAGAATGACCTAACGTTGGGCCGAAAAGTAAACATTAATGCTTGTTATACCTGGAACTATTAGGCATTAAGGGCATTTATCCTGATAAGTCCCAGTCTCAAAAACTGAGTAAATAAATATTTTCCGCTGTAGTCAAGTGTATGATTGTTCAATATCAACCAAATGACTAAGGAAAAGTAATACTGCATGGTTATCATGAAATTATGTAGAGCGAGGCGCATGCTGAAAGATTGAATGCTAATAAATGTCAAAAATTTGGCAGAAAAAAACCCGCCAACCTTCGGCTCATTTGTAGGTTAATTGGAGTTTCAAGAAATTTGTCTTTTTTAATATATTGTACATAAAAAACAAAACAAATGCATCATTCAAGTCATACAAAAAATATAAAACCACGACTTTCAGAAACAAGTTTCAGATACTAAAATAATAAAAAGAACTCTCCATATAGTAATTACAATAAAATAAAACACTCCATTTTATTTCCGAAGATAAATATTTAATAAATAACTTCTAACAAAGGCTTCAATATCATCCCATTAGGAATGATAAGAAATGGGGTGAAACTCAACCAACCTATTTTCTACAAGAAACTTAACCTTCAGGCAACAAATGATCGTTTAAAAGGTAAAGAGATATTTTAAATAACCTTTAAGAAATTAATGGCGAGCAGATTTATAAAAAAGAATAAATAGTCGGAAATAAGGTTCAAGATAGGTGTCGATATAGATACGTGCATTTTGTAGACCATCTAGGTAAGACAGACACCGAATAATCCAGCTTTACTCATGTGTAATCAGTTTTTTTATTTTACTAATAAAAACTAACTCGAAACACAAACAAACTCGTTTCTAAAGTTAATAATGTATTTCCGATACACTAGTCAGCTGTAAGAATCTTTTAATACAGAACTGCTATTGGTATTAATAAATTTCTCAACTATTACTAGACGAAATAAGCTATAAGATTCCATTAAACGATTTTGATACCTTCGGAATACAAATTAAAATTTAATAAAACATTAAAAAATAAGATATTCTATCCGAAAAGTCCTGAGATGCTAACTATAAGTCGCAGAGTTACACGCTCATACCAATTCAGCTAGGTTTCGTTCTCTTCTTTTATTAATCGTGCCATAATAATCAGAATGTATCAGAAGATCTCATTAAACCGAGCCTTCATAATATTATAAATGAAAAAAAAAAAGATGGCACAGAGATCTTTAAAAAAAACATGTAAATATTTCTATACAGGCAGTTTCCGGAAAATCTTTCCAACGATTAAAACTCATATATACTTGAGATGAGAGCATCAATTCAGATTGAAAATGAGAACGTCAAGTTAATGTTGTGTAAGTTACAAATATATTCATAAATCTTAATAAATAATGAGTCGAATATTATTCGCCTGAGGAATACCAAAGCGTGGATGGGAAGATTGCGCTAAGCAGATCGTAGAGATTTGGACGGTTTTCATTGAACAGAATTGGATAATCAGCGATAGGTTGCATCGTTGTTGCACTTGCAAACAAGAAATACAACTGTAACCAGTTTTTCACTCTAAATAAGAAAGGAACACATAAAAATGTTCCGAATTCATCTAATAGCCTAAATCCAAGAAAAGGATACTTCAACTTTTCGTAATACGAAGTATCATGGGAAAAGAAATGGCGAGCCAAAGTTAAGAAATAGCAATCCCTCACAATGTTTTCATGAAGGTTTATGACAGTGACATTTTGCGATGCCTTTCTTATATGTCAACGTTGGCATTTGCAACTGACTGAATAATAATTTGAAAAAAACATTATAGCTTCATTTGGCATGGATCAAGATATAGGTATATTGCAATACAGTTATTGTTTTCTGAACCCACATTCACTGACCAAATGTGCATTGAGGACATTCATTACTTTAAATAAAGCTATGTATGTATGTATTAAATAAATAATGCGGAGATCTACAGTGAACCATTAAATGGCTGACAGGTACAGATCGATCAATTGATTATCATCGATTTTGTTTTTAGAGAATATTTTCATACAATTGTTACTATGACCTTTAAAAGAGGATCTCCATATAAATAAACACCCGTGCGACGCATTTAGCCATCAGACAGTTCACGGCTCGATGTTGTCACAAGTCCTAGCTAATAATATAATTTACTACACATGGCACACGTTCTCCAAACTATAGACTTCAAAATCAATGTTGATGATCAATACAATTGCCCCTCAATTATAAAAAGAAAATAAACATAATCACCTATGTTGTTTAAGAAGCATTTTCAATGTTCATAACTAACCAACAGCTATTAAATTTTGTCTTAACAAGTAGTGTTAAAGTTTTTTTTTTTTTTTTTTTTTTTTTTAAACTATTTGTTTATCAAGTTGATTACACGAGCAATGAATTCAGACTATTCATAATTAACTACTTTAAAAAAGACCATATTGATCGAATTTACACGACAAATACAACTTGAGGATAAAAATAAAAGGCCTAATGTCTACCTAGTTCCTTACTAGACAACTTCTTATTTAAATTTAATATGCAGTTGGTTTATTTCAAATGGGATTAGCAACACTATTCTAATAAAAGTTCTAATTAATGGTAAACAAATTTCTAGAATAGAATATAGCATTTTGTCAAGACATAGTTGCACATGTTAAATAAGATAGAAATAAGAATACGTAAGATCATGCAACCAAACCACGAATACTCTTACATTAACATTATAACATTAAGCATTTAAATAATAAAACAGTTATTTTCATTAGTAAATACAAGATCATGTTTTTGTTGTTTCTTTGTTGTTGTTTTTAAATAGTACTTCTTATAACAAAAACACAAACTAATAGCTTTCATTTAATTTTTCCATTCATAAATTATTAAAGTTTTAATTAAAGTTAAGATTGTAAAGAATGTTGGCACTATGCCGCTGTCATACTTTGTTATAAAACCGTCATCATGAGAGTGAATCCTACATGACATATTCATTCATTCATAACACCTTTGAATTTTGAATGGAAGAATTCTGAGACTCCATATTGAATCTATTCCCAGAGAGGTTTTACCTTGAAGAAAATGAGCCATTGACCAGAACGGATAGTATTCGGAATAAGCAAACACTGGAATGCATGCAAGCCAAGAGAGAGAGAGATTTCAGTGCATTAATATTGGAAAAGGTGTCACCTTTGCTGGAGTCCATACATAACAGTCTACTATGACCAAGGTCGCGGGTTCAAACTCGGCAGACGCCCGGTGATTTTTTAAAAGTAAAAAATCCTTAGTTATGCTGTACTGATTCGTTAAAGATCGCTGCCCTAATTAAACCTGGCAAATTACGACTCCCACTGCAGCATCATCCGATTAGCCACAGTAGCGTAATCTGATGATAAATGAATTAACAAACAACGATATTAGGAATATGTCTACGGCAGAATTTGTGATTTAGAACATCATACATTTTTGTAAACGATCACTCCGAATAGAATGATATAACCTTCTAGAATGAATACGTCGGTAATGTACGTAAGGATTGACACTAGTGGGTTAGAGTAGGAGTGGAGTTTGTCACAGAAGGATTGATACCTGGTTCGGGCTAAAATCAGCAACATATGGGATGTAATGGTCATTATAAATGAGTTTATTCGAGACAAAATAAGGAGCATTGAGGATTTTTTGAAGAATTGAATACGGGAAGAATTTGATGGTTTAGCCCCACAGCTCAACTCCGTAAGCCCAGATAGCCTTATGATGGTGATAAGGATGAGCCTTTCGTATATAAGAGGAAGGTAAGCTTATTAATATAAAAAACTGATTGGTCAAATTTTTTTTAAAACAGGTTAAAATTAAATTAACTCACAATAACAATAGCAATAGAACACATAAATATAACAAAATAGTTAAAAAACATTACGTGTAAATGGCATCTAGTAAAAACCAGTAAGTGATTTTTACAATGTAAATAATTATTCAAGGCGAGGTATACAAATGTTTGAGCAAGTGGAAATTCCACTACGAACAAAATAATATACTGTGGTTGTCCGACGTAACATTAATTAAGACGAAACTTGAAACTGAGAGGTAAATGAACTTACCGTCATTAAATGTAATTTAATTACAGACCGTTAGCTAGATGTCAAGACGCGGCTCAGGATTTGAATAAATTGTAATAATAATAATAATTACCTCAAACCTGGGTTACTCAGCTAAGAGATGCTGGAGCTAAAGCATTAGAATATCTTAAAACGGAACACCGGTTGTCAAACCTTCATTTATAAAAGGAAACTTTTTAATTACTGAATTAATTTTTAAATTAAAAACTTAAAAGAAATGAAATAAAATAAGAATATTTAGTCATATACAATATTTACAATGTACACTAGACACAAATCTGTATTATATCATGATTTCTGTTGTCCTTTTTTTCATGATCACAGAGTTTAAATCATCAGAGATCAAGTAGCATTTTAATACAAATTCATAAAGTTTTATTAATTGATTTATAATTCGGCTAATAAATTTGCATTGTTTAAGCCAATTATATCATCGCGTTTTTTAATCATTATCCTTAAAAATTACTATATTTATAATCTCGTTGAATGTTTGTCATTCAATATTATCTAGGTCCTCATTGAAATAGTCTTAAGACTTAAATAAAAAAAAAAATAAAAAAATCTGAAGATTTAAATGGAGAAATTAAATTTGTGGAAAACTTAATTTAATTTGAAATAATCATTCGTAAAAATCAGAGAAGAAAATGAAGACATTTTCTTATTCAGAAATCTAAGAGTTCGAATGCCTTCTAAGAAAATATATTTATAGGACAATGGAAATTGAAAAAATTATACAGAGCGATAATAATTGTTATAGTATCAAATAACATATTAATAAAAAAATATGTAAGTTAGGTATGTGTAAGTTAAACCATTTGTTGTGTATTGCTCGTTTTATATAAGTTTTAGATATCAGATAAATGTTATTATTTTTTTCATGATAGATTTTTAAAAATAATAATTTACAACTCACCACAAGACTTGGGATGTTTACAATACGAAGATTGGTTATCATAGCCAAATGTATTTTTTTAACGGTAGGAAAAATTAATTAAAATCTAAACAAAATACCTCTTAAAAAAAATGGTGTAAAATGTAGTGGAAAGTAGCAAAAAATAAATACACCTAAGTTAAGTAATAATTTTTATTGAGGAGGTATAGTCGACTGTTAAAATCATCGTAGATAGAAATAATCAAGAATCAGTCGAATTTTATTTTGTTTGATTTTTAATGATCTGAAGATGAGGCATAGAATGTACCTCGAAACTTAACGTTGTAGAATCAAATTTTATATATGTTATAATAAATAAATATATAAATAAAAAGAAGAGATTGTTCCAAATAATTCATTCAGCATTAAAAGTACTCTTCTATAATAATAATTCATATAAAGTAATATAGACGTATAATATACTGTTAGAAAGCCAAAGACTTTAGAAAAATTGTTATCTTATACACAAAAGTTAATCGAGAGCGATAAAACCGATAAACTAACTGATTGTCATAGATAAGTATACAATAGATTATTTAATTTGAGATTTAATGTAATTAATTCTTTAAAAATTTATTTATTCATCTTTACTTAAAAAAATACTTACGTTATATATTACTATCATGAGCACAAATTCTGAACAGATAGTACATAAAGTCCTTGAAATGTTTTTTGCAAAAAGTAAGGAGTATCTCTCTCTTCTGCTCATGTTGGAAGGAAGAATGACAAGGGATACTTCAGAAGTTGAAAGACCTTGAAGAGGTCACGCTAATCAGGAGGCGCGGAGGAGAAAGAATCGCCGTGGAACAAAGTCATTAGCCGAGAATTGAGCCAGCATCAAGGGTCTTGAGAAGCCATCACTGGGAAAGGAAGTACAGACCAAATACCAGAAACAATAATCCTGAGTTACGTCAGTAAGAGGATGAGAAAAATCGGGACACCAGAAACAGCAATCCTATCTTACCAACTTACAAGTTTAACAGAAAAACATTCCAAAATTTTTCAACACATCATAGCTCCACCAAGAAAACAAATATACCGAAATGAAAAATGTATTATTTTACTGAGTATTTTACAACAGCAATTAGGAGTTGTCTGGATATATCGAAATCCAACTCCATCCCTCTCCTTCCAGCAGCGAAACGCGAACTAAAAATCTTTTTACCTTCAATTTGTTAATCAGGTTGCTGAAGGTGAGGGGGTGGCTGAGTGGGTTAGCGCGCGTAGCCTAGCTGCCACAGGTGACAAAAAAAAAAAAATAAATAAAAAAAAAATACGAGTTCGCATCTCGGTGCCGAGAGGACTTTTATCCCACCATTTATACTCCTTCACCGCCTGGCCCGAGAAACCCCCGTATAGGCTTTAAAGGAGAAGTAGGGGTGAACAAAAAAACAAAGTCAGGTTGCTGGGCAATGCGCGAACAGTTTTCACGCGTTAACACACTCAGCCACCCCGCCTCAATTAAATTAGAGCTATAAAAGTGTCTTTTAGTGCTATCAAACATTTCTAGCAATATGGTTTTTCGTGTTTAACAAACTTTCGTGCAACTTTATAATCCTCTCCTTATTCGGTTAGAGGGTCGAAAACTTGTATATCAATCGGATTGACATCAAGAATATTGAGAATTAGGCTGTGTTCATTTTCTCATATTCTGGCTTAGGTACTACAAATACATTTAGAAAATCGAAAAATTATGTGAAAATTTATTTGTCACAATATACTCTTTTATGTTTCATTAAATTTTTCCCAACCACACTATTTTTAACCATTTCGCATGTGACGAAGTACTGTTGCTGATATATAATGATTACCGATTTCATTGCAGTAATGGATAACTTGGTAAGGCGAGCAATGCCTTCATACTTCTTCACTTGTTTCCCATTATTTAGGACTTCTCTATTCTCTATACTGTTCAAAATTTTTATTATAGAGACCGGACACCAAAAGAAAGGTTCACAGGGAATGAAACCCAGCCCTCCACAATCCTCGTGAGTTGAGAACCAGTTCCGGAAACGCTATCACTCCTGATTACATGCGGCTGCACTCAAGGCTGCGAAAGAAAATGCAACTGTTAAAGGCTGACACAGCAGTATGTAAAAGCTGGCGATGACAAAGTTGCATAAATACAAGTTTCTTCAGTGGTTTGAAGAAAGATTTTCTTTTCGATTTTTTTTTTTTTTAAAGAAGAGTGTTTACTAAGTTATTAGTGAATATATTGTAATTCTGTAGACAGCCATTAGAGAATATTATAGATGCATCGTAAAAACGGTTAATATTTATTCACTTTAGATTAGAGTAAGGATTTATTCAATGATAAATCATTTTGATTCCAAAATATATAATTACTGGGCGTGATGTTGGATAGAAATATTAATAGCATAGTTATATTGAAGTAATAAAATTTTTGAAGAAATTTAAAAATTAAGTAGTATTTTTTTTTTTACTTTAAGATTAGAGAACGATGGCCGAGAGATCTTCTAAACTAAAAATTCAGGACGCTGGTCAAGAAGAAAATAATTCCTTATTATATTAATAAGATTAACGAGTTATTATAATATGGCATTGACGTGTTAATAAATATAGGTTAATTATAATAATGCATTAACGTGTTCAATCTATTAATTTTTAAGTAAAAGGTAAGTAATTGTAAAATAATACAAACAAAACAATCATTGAAAATCAAATAAGCTGGTTAACATTAATGAATATTTAATCTTCCAAGTAATTTTATATTATGAATCTAAAAAGGTTCGTCCCACTAAATATTTGAACATTATTGTTCATCAGCGAAATTTCACAATATATATATATATACATATATATATATATATATATATATATATATATATATATATATATATATATATATTATATATATATTTGTTTATGCTAATGTTTATCCTGAGTAATGACTTACTTTGTATAAATTAAACAAAAAAGAAGTTTCAGGTTCTATTGATAGGCGAGGAGTATTTTACGAAAAATACATTTAGTATTAAAGGTTTACTTTAAAAAATGAATATTTTTGAATAAAATATAAAATAAAACAAATAGACTATGAGAAGAAGGCGAGTAATGGGGGGAACGCCCATCTTGCAAATGAAAACTTCTAATTTTTACAACTACAACAAGTATTTTTCGTAGTTTCCAGATTTAAATTGTTTTCTCCATTTGTAGCATATTTTTAAAATCCTTTTTTTCTATGAAGGCTGCGCGACAAGAGCCTACTCTCTATTGAAGAAAAAGTAAAGCAAAAACAGCTCCTATAGACTACACTCTCCATACCCAGGTTGACAAAGACGTACATTTCTTTCAGTTTATTTAACTTCTGGTATATCGCCTATGTGTATATATACGAGGCATGTTTTTAAAGTAAGTACAGTTTTGGAATTAAAAAAAAGACGTGTAAAGATATCGCAATAATTTTATTTTTAAATGAAAGCCTGTACCTTAATATACTTTTCTACATAATTTCAATGAATTTTGAGGCACTTGTCATAACGTGGCACCAGTTTTTGAATACCCTACTCAAAAAATTCTGCCGCCTGACTTGTTAACCACAAATGTTTTGACTTCGTTATCGCCTTGAAGAAGGCTGATCTCGGGGGCTTGGGCTTGACCGGTGAACATTGGACGAGTCTTTGCAGGCGAAGTTTGGTGGTATCGGCATCGAACCTTCGGGTTCGGTAAGCCTATTATTATTATTATCGCCTTGAAGACGCCGACCGCCCAGGTGTTTCTTCAAGTGCAGGAACAAATGGTAGTCGCTGGACACCAAATCAGGGCTGTATAGGGGATGATCTGGAGTTTCCCATTTAAAAGATTTGATGAGATCTTTGGTCTGATTAGCCACATGTGGACGGGCATTGTCATGCAGCAAAACGATACCCTTACTCAACTTCAAAACCTCTTTTGTTCTAGATTGCACGACGCAGATTTTTCAATGTCCCACAATAAGACGCTGCATTGATTGTCTCATTACGAGGCAGAAACTCCACTAGCAACACTCCTTTTCTATCCCAAAAAAACTGTGCACATGATTTTCCGAGCAGAAATTGTTAGCCTAAACATCACTCTTAAGGGGTGATGATGAACGTCGCCATTCCATGGATTGTTGTTTTGATTCTGGTGTGACGCAGGCCACCCATGTTTCGTCATCAGTAACAATTTGGTCTAAGAAATCTTTACCTTCATCGTGGACCGCTCAAGGAAAATCAAAGCACTGCCTAAATGTTGGGTTTTGTGCGAATCCGAACATTTTTGGAACCCAACGTTAACACAATTTCCGGTAATTCAAGTTCTCGGTCACAATGCGATACAAAACACTACGAGAATGTTGAGGAAAGCAGTCAGATAATGATGAAATTGTAAAGCGTCACTTTTCTCACACCTTTTCGTCCAGTTTCTGCAATAAATCTCCATTAACGAACGAAGGAAGGTGGTCCTAGGATTTTTTAATGGGAGTAAAATATCCTTAGTTACGCCGTCCTTCGGAGGGGACGTTAAAAGGTGGTCCCGAGCCTGTGCGATGTCAGGTACTCGTTAAAGATCCCTATCCTAATAAAACCTGGATAGGCAAAATTTAGGACTCCCACTGTAGCATCGTCCAATTGGATAATTATCCATAGTAGCATAAAGTGACGTTAAATAAATAAACAAACAAACGAACGAAGGACGCCCACTCCGTTCTTCATCATGCACATTTGTGCGGCCATCTTTAATTGCTCTCACCCATTTCCTTACCATTCCATCACTCATAATGTTTTGTCCGTAAACATCAACGATCTCACGATGAATATCGATCAGTTTTACGCCTTTAGCACTAAGAAATCGTATAACAGCCGTACTTCACAATCAGCGGGACTCACGATAGTCGGAGGCATCTTAAACACTCAGTAAAAAACGTATACAATGAAGAATCTGACTGTAATGGCGTCAGTGCGTAGACAAGAGATGTGGGTAACCAGCGCGCATGCGCAGAACGCCGACCGTAGCGCAGCGGCAGCAGAATTGCAAAACGGTACTTACTTAAAAAACATGCCTCGTATATATATATATATATATATATATATATATATATATATATATATATATATATATTTTGGTCCGAAGAGAGATGATGCCACTGGGAAGTTTAGATGGTTGCACAACGCGGAATTGCGGAACTTGTATCCTGTGAATATAATTGAGCTGATTGCATCGCGGAGACTCAAATGGGCGAGTTAAGTTGTTGGGCTCGATGACGAGCGGATTCCGAGAAAGTTGGTATTTGCTGATCCGACTAGTAGGCGTCCGAAAGGTAGGCCGAAGCGTAGATGGGAGGATTGCGTTAAGGCTGATCTCGGGGGCTTGGGCTTGAATGGTGAACATTGGACGAGTCTGTGTAGGCGGAATTTGGTGGTATCGACATCGAACCATCAGGTTCGCTAAGCCTATTATTATTATATATATGGTATATATTTATTTATTGACGTTTTTCGAAACAAATAAATTGTGAACAGGTTACTTAATTCCTATACATTTTCAATCAACAGTTTCGCAAATCAATTGAGGACGACATTAAAATACTGACATTAATCATAACGATGGGTTAATCGTTGACCGCTGAGAACCTATGATTAGAGAAGTTGGCTGAAAGCGCGGTCATCAAGAAGCTACAATAATAAGCAAAAATTGATATGTTTGTGTGCTGACGTTTCGACCAAAATTTTAAGCTTCTATTAGAGAGAGAACCCTATAAACCATTTTTTTCAATAGATATTTATTTATTTTTATGTAAAACATTATATTTTCTAATATATCGCAGATAAATAGTTTGAGGAAAAATTTAAAAATCGCAATTTTTTTTTTCGGTTTCTAAATTTGAAAATGCATTTTCATAGAGATGTTTTTATTAAGTTTTACTTTATTAAGAAACTATAATGAATGTTAAAGCTATATACTAACATATTAGTGATACTAAGTTATACTCGTGAATGTAGTAATAATAAATTAATTAAAATTAATTTAATTAATTAATTGTTATTAAAATAAATAACAATACTGAAGTAAATTATAAAAACACAATTTATATAATAAAACATTTTATATGTATTAAATAACATGTCTTGTTTATTTATTTGTTAACTTTATTTATTTGTATTTATTTTATCAACAAATTTTGATATTGTATACGTTTATTTATTTTGGTTTCATTTTATGTAATTTAACTTTCCTTTAGTTTATGTTGTAAATATTGTAGGAATGTGATCCTGTAGCAATATTATTATTGTCCATTATGACAAATTGTAATATATACGAATAAATACATTTATATATAACTAAATAACATGAAACTAGTAATTATGAATAACTACGGTATAGACCAGATAGACTTGTTAAACACGCACTGGTAACTCCAGTTAATCAAAAATATTATTTTACGTTAATTCTTGTTAATTAATTATAAGCCACTAATCCACTGTTCCCTGGATCCCGAGTTCGAAACTATATTTCACTTCAAATAATAAATACTATCCAGCAGATACTATTGACGCAAAAAAAGTTATTAAACCAGACTACAGATTTGTAGCTAAATAAAAATACATTAGACTGTATAGTAACTTTTTTTTTTTTACTTAGTTGTTCTAGTTCCAATATTTTATTTTTTTGCCAATTCTTTCGTACGGGCCAGTCTCCCTCTCAAAGGACAATTAGGCAATAGTTTTGTTAGGAACATGCTGCAGTCTGGAAATGGATTACTTTGAAATTATTTAATATATGCGTGGCACGATAAAGACAAACTAACGTGCATGTTAGATTATATTATTTGAAAAAAAAAAATTACAGTTGTCCTGATGACCAATGCAGGTTTTACCGCTAACCAGTTCATTAACATATAAACCGGGACCTATTTTCAGAAATGCATGAATAACCGTTCGTTTTATGGCCAAAAGAAAAATGCAACCCAATATGATGCCTCAAAAACAATATAATTTTGAAATTCTTAAAGCCAGTAATGTGAAGAAATGCAGGAAATATCAAAAGTAGAACAGTATAATATTTAAATTAATCATTATGATCAAACTTAAAAATAATGTAATCCATTGCAAAGACTATCTATAGTCTCTTATTTCATATTCGGGTAACTTTTCAGTCTTTAATATACCATTGTTCATTTAAAGAGCTAATTCTATTAAAATTAAGGCTTCTCGACGTAATGTAAATAAATCATTAGTTTTAACCTCTATAAACATACGGATTAATTTTTACATTTCGAAAGTAAAATAATAACATTAATGAAATAAACTTTTAATGTAAACGGGCGAATTACCTGAAGAAAGCAGACACTCACTTTTATTCTAGATCTTATCTCAGCGAAACTTAATAATTATGTAGAAATCTGCATTGGAGATTATTTTAGAGTTAAAAAAAAAAAACTCTTAAGACGATAGGACAGGTGTCAACTCTACATAATCCAAGTGTGTACTTTTTTCAACGTATAGACTTTTTTATTCTAACATCATAAATACAAAGTAGTTAACCATTTAAATATAAACACACGCGCACATATATAAATATTCACTTTAATTATCGAAAAACTAAATATAATTTATCAAAAAAAAAAAAAAAAACTGAAAATGATTTTGAGTTACGTCAGAAGCAGAAAAATACATATTTTTTTTTAAAAATTCAGTATTTCTAAAGACCACAAAACTGCTATTTTTTCTATAAAAATAAAGAAAAGAAGAAAAACAGTGCCTTATCTCTTCAACCGCTGAGATAACACTACAATAGACGTAAAATGTGCATATTTTAAAAAGAACTAAGCATTCTCCAGCCCGAGAATTAGTTTTGTTATTGTTTCCATCTAGATACAATTTGACAAAGAACCTAACAGCATTTTGGTAGATGTTCTTGATTTTACTAATGTAAAGCAAAACAATTAATGATCATTATTAATAATGGAAATACTTTTGTTGAAGAGTTTTAAAAAGACTATGAATGTTTTCAATTTCAATAAAAAAATATCATAAAATACCAAAAAAAACACACAAAGAATTAAATCCATCCTTAAGTCACCGTCACCTACTTGAAAATATTTGGCTGCCTTGAAACTAAGAAGGGCCGGTTTAGGATGAATCTTGAAAGAGGTTAGTTTCCAGTGAGTAGTGATAATTTATAATTAAAAAAAAATTACAATCAAATAGAATTATAGCTAGTCCAAGTCAAATTATAAAACAAAATATAATTCTAGTAAATTATAAGAGAGCTTTATAATGTATTTATTTTTTATTTATCATCATTAAATTTTGTTTTTCAGGAGGAAACAATTCCGGGTGGCAGCCAGAGAAAGAAAAACAACAAAATAGTCTAAACTGTCGACTATCGACATAAATCTTGGGTCATCTTCAGAAGTCTTTTAGAAAAGGCAGCTAGGATAAGGCTCAATATGCAATACGCTGATTTCAATAAGATGCAAATGGACATTTTTCCATACCTCTATTATTTTTATCGAAACCTGCCATTCGATATTGCCAAAAGAACACTCATGTCTTGAGGAACGCGATTCAGAAATACCATTATTTTTGTAAGATACAAACAGCACTTTCAATTTATTTTTAAACCATACTAAAAACTATCATTCCATAACGTATAATTTTATTAATAAAATTCTAGATTTTAACGCAAATGGAATCAAATAAATTGGTATAGTGACTAATATGCCGAAGATTGCGGGTTTATTCCGCGGGATCTGAAAGTAAGTAAAAAATCCTTGATTATTCAGTCCTTTAGAGGAATTATAAAATGGAGGTGCTGAGTCTGTAATTGTGATAGGAATCTTTACTACTAGAAATCAAACCTGGATCATTCGATTAGCCATAATAGCACAAAGTGATCTTAAATGAAGAAACAAACAATGGATGTAGTATCTTTTGGAAGTCAACGTCTTAATATTCAACACAAGAGTGCAATTTAAATGATTTAGAAAGTTGTTTCGTAAAGATTTTATCACACATTTTGGAAACTCAGCATAAAATATGCGTTTTCATGAAAAAAACAAAACAACAACTCCAAATACACATACTGGCGTTAAATAAGTAAGTAGTTGAGGAAGCACTGCGTACAACGTTTTCAAAGTGACGTAAATGAATTAATGAGCCGTGGCCATGAAAGGGACCAAAGTGCAACCAACAAGGGACGTGATCGGTGTGATCATCAATCCTCAGGCCGATAGAGGTCAAATCAATCTAATGTTGACTGCATACTGCCATCTCTTCTTGACAAGTGAAGATCCACTTAGTTGCAGTTGCAGCAAGATGCGCTATACCTTGATGCACTACGCATGGAGACCAGATTGGTTAGTACAGGGTCTAGACGCTGACTGGGCTGAATGAGATCATACTGCCCCATCATCAGGAGATATTTATCTAGCAAAGGTAGTTGAAAACATAACGGGAATAATAAGCAACAGTAAATCACCAAACTGGAATATTTAGAGCATATTCATTATTAGCGGTCTATTTTCAAAAGCCGTTTTTTAAAAATGCTAATCAGATGATATGTTTATTTTTATAGAATCTACAAAATTAAAAAGGTAATTTAGAGAAAGAAAATTTAAAATATCGGTATTTAAGACCTGTCAAAATATCTCGAATCAGAATGAAATTAAAGCTCACTAAATTTTACATCGATATAAGGAGTTAAAATCAAAATCGTTAGAGCCGTTTTTGAGAAAATCGTAAAAAGGTGCAAAATGAATGATATAAAGTGGCTCTTTTGGTTAGCTGATTTTAATGACAAAGTTGCTATAACATCTTCGGCTTATAGTTATCTTAAATATGAAATTTTAGTTTCATAATACTTTTCTTTTTCCGCTGAATTTACCACATACAGACAGACAAAAACAAATACAGACCTTTTGGCGGGACTTGGTTATTTGGACCCAGGTGTGTATTTCATTTTAAAACTCAAATTCGAAAATTATCAGGATCGCAATACTTTCCCTTACTATATAGTTCATATATAGTTAAGTGAAAGAAAAATTACCTTCTTCTTTTTTTTTTTTTTAAATTGTATTATTAAGATTGGAGATTACACCATCGATGTGAAAGAATAGCTATCAACTAATTTAATGTATGTTCATTGTCCTCCAAAGAAGGGAAATCTTTTAGGCATCAATTGCCTTAAGTTAAAAATAATTCATAGCTATTATTATTATTATTATAACACTAAAGTGAAATTGGATGAATTTTAAGTGAATAAAGTGCAAACCAGAGGTATGTCCTCAATGGGAGGCATATAAAAATTCAGTTGGTGAGGACGAATATTTTAAATTTTCGAGATAATGCTGAAGCGCTCCGCTTGCACTTCTCAATACTTTTCCCAACATATTCTTTGTTATACAAGAATACTGTTTGAATTTTGAAAACTTGCCCCGAGGAAGACCTTCGTCTGTAATAGACAACGATGTCCTCAAACATACAGTACAAGGAAACCCCTACCAAACAGTTAAAGGACTCTCAGCACAACTAAATGCAAGTGCATCTACCGTTTCCAGACATTTAAAGTGTATTGGGAAAGTAAAAAAGCTCGATACATGGGTACCTCATGATCTCACTGAGCGGCAGCAAGACGCCATGTTTCAAAACATACCGTGCATAAATTGAAAGAATTAGGCTACGAAGTTCTTCCGCACACACCATATTCTCCCGACTTGTCTCCAACAGACTACCACCTGTTCAGGAATTTAGAAAACTTCGTCAAAGGAAAACTTTTTGAAAAGGATGATCAAGTGAAAAGTGCGTTAAGACATATTTCTCTTGAATAAGATATCAATCTTATTAGCTCTCTCCATCATGCCAGTCAGAAAGATCTGAATTCAATTTTAATAAATAGCGTAAGAGTTCTGACCCCCAACGTAACAGTAGATCTGATGCTTCAATCTAAGGAAATCAACTTGTTTTTATCCCTCATAAGAGCTTAAATTTATGCTTTTAAATTTAGCCATTAATATTTATTATATTTTAATTTATCTGCATTGTTTAAAAAAAAGGTTTAACATAAATTACACACTTTAAAAATTACCACCTGTTCAGGAATTTAGTCAACTTCGTCAAAAGAAAACTTTTTGAAAATGATGATCAAGTGAAAAGTGCGTTTTTAGATTTTGTTTCACTTCAAAGCTCAGAGTTTTTCAGTTTGGGGATGAAAAAAGTTTGTGTCACGTTGAGAAAAATGTAGAAAAAGAAGGTAAACACTTCGAATAAAATTATCTTGTTTTCATATCGTATTTTTAATAAATATCCTTTACCTTGAAAACGGACATTTCATGTAACACAACCCAATATATTTGGTTTAAATATCAATATTACAAATTTTATATTTATTAATTTTTTTAATTAAAAAAAAAACACTGTGTAATAATACTTTGGCAAACTGATAATCTGGTCTAACTGTAACAGGATGAAAGTGAAAACTCCTCATTGCTGCGGATTTCATAATTAGTTATACAAATTAAAATTTAAAGTAATAGCTCACGTAAAAACCAAAAAAAAAAAAGAAAAGAAAGTCTTTTCTCAGACATCAAGAAATCCGATAACTCAAAAAGTATTTTAGAAGAAAAAAAAACTTGAGATCATTGGTTTCGATTTCGTTCATGACAGGATAATTTTGAATGAAATACAAATTCTTTTTTTTTTTTTTTTTTTGTAGTATCATTCCATAGAAATAACAATTAAGAGTTACGATTAAAACAAAAAAAAAAAAAAAAAAAAAAAAAAAAAAATCGATGAGCTTTACTGAATTTTTATATTTAAAATGTTAGGCTGTGTCGGTATTATGCAGGTCATGTGAAAGTAATAAACGGGCGGTTCTCAGCAGACAACCCGATTCGGACCAGTTTCGCTATTTAGCTAAATCAAGCAGCATTTGTCATTTGAATGACAGGTAAAATATATCGATTAATTCTTCTTTAAAATCTCTGATCAAACGAGTTCTTAAACCATTAGTATTAATAACACTGTTTTAATGATTTTTTTTTTCTCGAATTCATTTCAGAACTATTTACTTAAACAGTCATCAAGAACTATTAGACGGCAATTTTAAACCAAATAAGCAATAAATAAAAATCAGCTAAAAAAAATTATGATTTTAATTTGAGTCAATATATTAGAAGTCTGAAAAATAGGATTTAAAGATCCACAAAGGAAAAATATATAGCGAAATTGAGCTAATTGCTATACATGGATTTCCATTATGTATTATGAAACTGTTAAGACATATTTCTCTTGAATAAGATGTCAATCTTATTAGCTCTGTCCATCATGCCAGTCAGAAAGATCTGAATTCAATTTTAATAAATAGCGTAAGAGTTCTGACCCCCAACGTTACAGTAGATCTGATATGCTTCAATCTACTTGTTTTTATCCCTCATAAGAGCTTAAATTTATGTTTTTAAATTTAGTCATTAATATTTATTATATTTTAATTGATCTGCATTGTTAAAAAAAAAAGGTTTAACATAAATTACACACTTTAAAAATTAAATTATACATTAGTCTTTACTACGCTGTTTAACTGAAAAGAATGCAGCGTGACCTTGTAACAACTATGTTTTGTTGTAGTACATAAACTTGACCGATTTATGTAATCAGTTAATATTAAGTGTTTAAGTAAAGTTCAAAACTTATGTTGTAAATAATAAATTTCGAATCATTTCATAAATTTATAGTAATACCTCTGGAGTATTGTAGGATCAATACTAAACAGATAAATTTAATCAACCTTAAGTAGTAAAAGTTTACAAATTCGTAGTACTACCAACTAAATAAATAAATGTTATTTGTTTTACAAAAAGAGAACTATTTCATTAAGGATTTATCTAATCAATCAAGGAGCAGATATGAAAATTTCAACTTCCAAGTACATAAATGTTAAATTATATGTATTTATTTTAAACTTTTCTCATAATTATAACCATATTATTAATAGGGGAAAAAAAACGTTTACTACATGGCTATTTTTTTTGTTTTCGTAGTTTTTTAAATGAAATATAAATAAGCACCCCACAATTTGTAATAGAAGCCTACCGAATTAAATAAAAATAAATTGCGTTAAGATATTAAACCTTTGAATCAGTAACAATCAACGAACACTTTTAAAATAACCTAACATTCAACTATACAAATTATTGATCGCGGAAACAACATTTAAATTACTATGCAAGGGGTCACTAAAGTTCTTTGAAAATAATATTTTCATTTCATTAAAAAAAATGTTTTGAGCCCTGATTAGATATGTTGATTTCTTTAACTCTATTACCTAAAATTCTTCCCATCCGAAAAAGGCTAAAAAGAGATATTTTCTTTCATAGCAAAAAGTGTTTGACACTGTGTGACAATACGTTGAACTCAAAGGCCAATAACAATAGAGGATAGAAGAATGCTTCGTGGTCTTCAACGGAGTAGAACCGGGATTTTCAAGGTTGAAGTTTATGATTGATCCTATAATGCCTTTGATAAGCGAAGGTATATTTTTCTTATCGTGAATTAAAAAAATGATCAGGCAAATTTTGAATTTTTCTACACCCACTACTGAAACTACAATATTTTTTTAGAGAAAAATATCTTTCTGCAACACAGGAAGAGTCCGAGTTTTAGATTGGAAAGCAAAGAACAGCTAAAAATGGTCAACAAAAACGGAATACATGCAAGGTGATGATATCGGTATTGAGTTAAAGGGTTACGATTAATTGGCCGCAAAAACAGAAGTGCACGAAGAGCATTGAAATCAATGCAATGGAGATGGATTCGATAGTTTAGTAGTGAGACATCATCACAACCTGGGTTGAACTATGTTTATTTTTTTTTTAAATTATTAAAAATGTTAATAAAAAACATAAAGTCGGCAAACATACGAGTAACTAACTTATTTTTATTTTATTAAATAATCAAAAACTCATAAACGAAAAAAAATCATGTTAAACAGTACAAAATAATATTATTTATATTTATTCCTTTTTATATTTTTTACATTAGATCTCTTTTTTTATTTATATGAAATTTGACTTTACTGTTATTTACTCTGTAAACATATAAATGTGATCTCAAAGCATCATTATTATAAAGCAATATCAATATACATCTTTTTTTTTATTTATTTTTTTTTTTAAGAAAAGTGATTTTTGTTCTAGGACATTTTGTCTCCTACGAATAATGCACAATAAACAGGAAAGTCCAATTTGTCTGGTTTTATTTATTACATGATTATTTAGTCGAATAGTAAATTATATAAAGTCAAAATACATAAAATATACAAATGAAAACATAAAACAACTTTGAATGAGATTAGTTGCGTATTATAAAGTCAAGATATACGTGCGGAAGATTGTCTTTTCAAACGAAGCAGTCCTATGAGAGGGTATATCTGAATAAAAATAATTTAAAACCGAATGATAGATCAATCATAAAATATAATTAATTATGTTTAAAAATTACACACTGATTTGAAAAGAAATCGATTTTATAGATTTTTACAAAAATACAGTAATTCAATATAAAAATATGAAGAAGGCGATTGAATTACATAACATATAATTATAGAAAATATTCATAGTACGAGTATATTTACAATTTGTTTAAAATCTGGAGGGTAGATGAAGATCTTGACATATGAAGCGGGAAAGTGCTCAATATTGTAATCAACTGAGAATTAATGATATCAAGATTTATCGTATACATTTATTATCAATGATGAATAGAGAATTTATGGGTAATTATCTCACGTATGGAAATTAAAAAAAAAAAAAAAAAAGTCATTGCGTTAATACATTTAATTATATGAGTTGTAAATTAGCGAAAATTGGATATATCCAATTTTCTTGTTCTGGAATGGATTTCACCATAGCCTGCCTATTTTTCTTATCTAGATATCCTTGGAAACTGCTCTAAATATTTAGGCTGCAACTGAGTGCGTTTAATTTTTTTTAGTACTGAAAGTTGGTGAAGCCTTGCCTTATATGGGCACTTGTACAAACGTGCAGTGCTGTTTAATTAGCCAACATCGATAAAAATATTTTTAAAATACATTTGGAAACCGACATTCACAAGTTGAGCAATCATGATTAAAAATTACTTGGTTAGTTAAAACCTCGGTCTTATACGTGACTTAAATTTTAAAGAAAAAACAACAAAACAATACACACTGTACAGAATCAACTACTTTTGTAATGATGGACGGCATCTTAGGAATTAAAACTTCTTTTATTATTAAATCTTGTAAATTTTTTTATCATGCAACTACACCCTGCGATCCAACATGTCCATCTACCTTGCTTTCAGATGAATTATGATTGTTCTTAATAGCCGGGTTCTTGACCCGCAAATAGGTGGGTTGGCCTAGACCACGCCGGCTGTGATTTTCCATGCAGTTTTGGGTGTGGAATCGATTAACACCATCCCTATTATCCATTCTCAACACGAGACGGAGTTACAGGAAAACTCAGAATTTGTATACTTTAACTTAGATCCATTTTATGCGTTTTAATAAACTCCCTTACCACTACAAAAATGCTGATTATTTTTCGAAATGTTTTTTAATCACTAAAATATTAAAATTAAGTAGTCGGCCAAAGGAAAGCCCGTGGCTGAGTGGCTAGCGCGTTAGTCTCTCATGCTAAAGGTTATGAGTTCTAATCCCAGACTCGGGAGGAGTTTCATAACGATGTAATTGGATGCAGATTCGCCCACAGCCTCTTCCCCGAGTATGTGAGACCTGTCAGCCAATGGTGGAAACTCACAAAATTATGCATAGGCAGTGATGACCCTACACTACAAAATGCATCGAGAAACATGAGTTTAATCTCCCGGGAGAAAAGTATCAACAAGATGGCCGCACCTACAGTTCTATATTCATATCGCTCTGTATTTGTTACCTTGCCATTTCTGTTTTACTGAGTAAACAGCCCTCAAACTTTGTGAATAGTGAGTTAGTGAACAGTTAAACACTTAATAAACCACAACTGGAGAGACAGGTGAGTGCAGTTAATTTTTATAAGCACGTAATAGACTGGTGTTCGCTAGAGCCTGGAAGTAGTGCTACGAGGCTACTTTCGGCACCTGCCGAGAGGCTACTAATTCCTTCTGCCCAGCTATTGTTTACAAGGTCTTGGCCAGCACTGTTGTCATTTCCCAATTCGTAACCGGGACATTATTCATATCTGGTTTAATTTTTGTGATTTTAAGACTTTATTTCCTTAAAGTTATTATTTCGAACTATTTTATTTCTTTATTTTTGTGTATTTCTTTTATTTATTTACTTGTTTCTATATATAAATCAGATATGTTTCTTTTAATTATGTTTTTATGTGTATATAATGTAGATAGTTTAGTTTTAAAAATTTTTTAAGTAAATTTTTGTTTATTAGCTATTGTAGGTATATATATATATTTTTTTTTCTCTTCTCTTCTCTTATATTAGTGATTATGGACCCAGATATGATTACATCGTGTGATGACTCGGACGAAGAGACACCATTTTCAGAAATCAGTGAATCTGATTCGTAATATTTAAAGCGCCGGTCACTTCAGAAAAGAAACCGCCACTCAAACCCTGGATCCCTGGAGAATTCGCCAACCAAACAGAAAAATAAACAGGCCAAGATAAAACAATCACCTAAAGAAATTATATCTCCTCCTAAAACTCGCAGTACGACTGCAGCCAACAAAAATGAAACAATTATACCGTCAGCCGCTACATTAACGACTGCCGCCCCATCAACATCCGCCGCTCCATCAACATCCGCCGCTCAGTCTACAGCCAAAAATGTCAACGAAGTTCCGAGCCAAGGGTTTACAAATCCAGAACCACCTCCTATATTTGTCTCTAAAATCAGCGATTTTATGTCCTTCGGTCGAGAAATGGCAAAGTTGATCGGACAGTCTAATTTTCGTTGCTTTTCAAGACAAAGTGACATAAAAATCAACACCACCAGCAAAGAAAGTTATAAAAAGCTCATCAGTTATTTAACTACAAACAATTATGACTTCCATTGCTACCAATTAAAAGAAGAAAAATCATATCGAGTGGTTTTACGAGGACTCCACTCAACCACACCTACAGATGCCATCAAACGCGACCTGGAAGAAATTGGACATGTTGTTAGAAAGATTTCACCCGTCGTACATCCAAAAGAAAAATATACGCTTCCACTATTTTTCGTAGATCTAGAACCGGCCAAAAACAACTCGGAAATTTTTAATATCACTAGATTAGTCTACTCAACAGTCCGTTTCGAAGAACCAAGGAAGCAAACCAGCATTGTTCAATGCACAAAGTGTCAAAACTTGGGACACACAAAGACATACTGCTTTCACCCGGCAAGGTGCGTTAAATGCGCTGGTCCCCATGCCTCTGAAACCTGCCCGAAGCCTCGAACTGAGACAGCAACGTGTGCTCTTTGTGGCGAAGCCCATCCGGCGAGCTACAGGGGCTGCACTGTTTACAAAAATCTACTTCGGCAACGATCTCAAAATACACCGGGATTAAGAATAGAACAGAAGACTTGCTCCCAGGTACCTGCACTAGATAATTTGACTGACTTCCCAAGATTTAAGCAACCGCCACTTATCATCGCGCAACCGCAGCCTCTACCTCTACCTTCTACCTCTACCGTCAGCGATGTTAAAGATGACTTCAGGAAATCATTCTCTGAGACCGCCACCTTTAAGAAGCAGCAACCTAGACGTCAGGCGCCTCCAACCTCCCACACCAAGCCTCCTGCATCCCATCCACATCCACAAACTCCACTTCGGCCAACTCCTTCCCACCACCAATCCCTGCGGGTAAAACTACCTCCTGAACACCCTCAGAAAATCATACCCCGTCCTATTGTTCAGCCAAGCCAGCCGAAACCCTTACCTGAAGTTTCACAGAGGACTGAACATCCTCGTACCCCGCGCCTAATCCAGTCTCCTGTCAATACCCCTGACCACATAACTTATTCTTCTCATATTCCTTATCCGCACCCTTTTCCCAACCAAGATCTATCTAGCATATATACCATCCTGAACTCCTTTCTCTCAGATCTTGCAGAAACCATCAAACCTCTTGTCACCCTTCTCACTAGACTCCTTTCCGAAATACCATTAAATCTCCCACGATGAATGTAAAGCCCTTAACTATAGTATTGTGGAATGCTAATGGCCTACATAACCACCGTGACGAACTCGACGTATTTCTACATGACAAACAGATAGACGTAGCATTACTGACTGAAACCCACTTCACTAAACGATCAAAGTTTTACATACGTGACTACATCACTTATAGATCAGACCACCCTGACAACACTGCCCATGCCGGATCATGCATCCTAATCCATAAATCCCTATCCCATTCCCTTATTCCATCTACTCCAACTGACACCATACAATCAACCTCTATAATCATTTCAACTCGTCCTTTCCATGTAACCCTTTCAGCTGTATACTGTCCTCCCAATAAACCTCTTTCCTATAAGCTACTCGATACCCTATTTCGATCACTAGGACCGCGCTTCATTGCTGGAGGAGACTATAACGCCAAACACCAGCGATGGGGTTGTCGTACATCCAATCCCCGTGGCAATATCCTCTCAAGCGTCTCAATATCCAACTGTTATACTATCCTCTCACCCATGAACCCCACTTACTGGCCTACATCTCTCCGAAAACGTCCTGACATCCTCGATATATATTTGTCACTTCTCAGATATCCTTCTCCCAAACTATGATCGAAGCCCTGAATGACCTTTCATCAGATCACAGTCCAGTTCTGCTATCCTTGCATTCGAGCTATGTTCCTAAACCCCCAATCAACTCATTAATTACAGGACGTGTGGACTGGGACGGATTCCGATGCGACTTGGAGAATACATTGGATCTAAAAATTCCCCTCAAGACTCGACATGACATTGATAAAGCTGTTGGAATACTGACAGACTCAATAACTAACAGTATAAAAGATAACACTTCATCCACATTCAACATCAATACTACTCAACAGACTGTACTGCCACAGCACATTCGTATCTTATTAAGAGAAAAACGCAGAGCAAGATCGAAGTGGCATAGGACAAGATATCCTTCAGATAAAACTAATTATACAAAATTGACCAACAAACTAAAATCAGAACTCAGTAAATTCAAAACTCAAACATTACTTAACATGACTGAAAACCTCACTACCACTGATAATTCACTCTGGACGACCACTAAAAAACTCCTAAAGTTCAAAGATTTTAATCATCCCCTCCTAAATGAATCACAATCCTGGACAAGATCAGACGACGAAAAATCCCGGACGTTCGCAGAACATCTCTCTAAAATATATAACCCTCATCCTGATATCCTTAATCCTCATCACCTCGATTGTATTGCAGCAGAACTGGATATTCCTCTCCAAATGAATCTTCCCCCTAAAGCGTTCCATCCATCCGAAATATCGAACATCATCCAGAGTTTACCATCCCGCAAAGCCCCTGGACATGACCTCATAACTTCCCGTATCCTAAAACTACTTCCTCGAAAAGCCATCCTATATCTTACTTACATCTGTAATGCCGTTCTCCGCTCCACATATTTTCCCGCTTCCTGGAAATTATCCATCATTAAAATGATCCCCAAACCCAAAAAGCCTCCAGAATACCCTTCCTCCTACCGCCCCATCTCTCTCATATGCATCATGGGTAAAATCCTTGAAAAACTTCTGCTTAAACGCATATATCCCATCCTTGATTCCAATCACATTATCCCAGATCATCAGTTTGGTTTCCGAACATCTCACTCCACTATCCAGCAATGCCATCGTGTGGTGGACGTTGTCTCGTCTTCATTGGAGCGCGGATTGTACTGCACGGGAGCCTTCCTCGATGTAGAACAGGCCTTTGACCGAGTGTGGCACCCGGGACTGCTTTACAAACTCCGTAAATTCCTCCCACCTACATACTTCCTTATTATCCAATCCTATCTCACAGACAGGTCCTTCAAAGTAAATCATAACCGTTCCTGTTCATCCCTTTTTAATCAGTGTGCAGGTGTTCCTCAAGGCAGTATTCTAGGACCCATCCTTTACACAGTTTATACAGCTGATATCCCATCCCATCCTAGCACTTTCCTTTCTACCTATGCTGATGACACATGTGTGTTATCAGTCAACAACGATCCAACTATTGCCTCCCAAACTCTTCAATCACACATCAAAGACCTTGAAGTATGGTGTCAGAACTGGAGAATAAAAATAAATTCCAATAAATCCCACCAAATCACCTTTACCCTTCGTCGTAAACCTATGACATCCTGCCCAACAGTATCCTTCAATAACACTCCTCTTGTCCCGGTTGAACAGATCCGATACCTAGGACTGCACCTGGACAAACGTCTTACTTGGAACCCTCATACAAGACTGAAAAGACAAGAAACTGCCCGACGTTTTCGACTCCTTCAACACTTACTAGACAAACGCTCTAACCTTCCACTTAAGTACAAAAGGCTCATCTATATGACTATCATCAGACCGATATGGACTTACGGAGTAGAGATTTGGGGCTCTACTAAACCATCAAATTCTTCCCGTCTCCAATCCTTGCAATCAAAAATCCTTCGAAAAATCCTCAACGCTCCTTATTTTGTCACAAATAAACTCATCCATAAAGACCTTAACGTTCCCTATGTTGCTGACTTGGCGCGAACCAGGTACCACTCCTTTCATGGCAAACTCCATTCCCACTCTAATCCACTTGTTTCAATCCTTGCTTCCTCTACAATCCCCGATAATCCTCCGAGGCGTCTGAAAAGAAGATGGCCACGAGACCTTCTAGTTTAACATAGTCTTTGGGGAGCTGCCAATGGGTAGTATCCCCACATGTGAATCCATGCCATTTTTATCTTGTATCCCATTTACTAGATGTATATTATTATACAGTTGTAAATAGCAATAAATATATCTAAAAAAAAAAAAAATCTCCCGGGAGATTACACCGCGAGACCCAGGAACTACACGGTCTGTCGCGCCACTGGAAGAAGGATGTAGTCGGGCAATTAATTTAATTAAGCTCTTGTATAAAATATTAAGACATTGTCAAGTTTAAACGGGTTCGTTTTTATTTTTTTACACATATGTAAACTTGGGAAAAAAATATAGAATTTTTATAAATAAATAAAAATAAATATATGTATCGGGTAGTAAAATATGTTAGTATCATTTTTTACTGGTGATTTCAATAAAAACTCAAGATTCTTGTAAATATTTTTAATCAATTATATATGACCCTTCTTGATCTATTACATGTATGTTGCCATCTTTCAGGTTATTGCTTGAATTCGGTAATCATCATTAACAGTTGAAGGACGACCCGAGCACTTTGCGACTTTTAAACCAAAATTTCCGGGTCTAAATTGAGAAAAACCACTCACGGACGGTGCATTCTCCCAAGAAATCATAAACATTGCAAATTTTGTTAACTGTCTGTGCAGCGAATTTTCCTTTTCGGAAGAAAATATTATTAAATGACGAAAACAATTTCCCATGCATTTTAGCAAGCAAAGATAAGGAATCTCGGTTGAAAGTGATGCATAATAGCAGTTTAACTAATGATATTTTAAAATATGTAAACATTATTGACCAAGTAAACATCATTTTATAAACACAGAGAGGATTAAAGTGAAATATTGAAAAACGCTACGAAGTTATTTTACAACCCAATATTTTTCTTATATCAATATATTAATCTGTTTTTTTTCCGACTTCAAACTGAGTCAGGTAGTGAATTTAATTTAATGAAGTTATTTAATTCCTTCAACTTTTTTATCAATCCTAATAAGATTATATGGGTAATTCTTCTAAATCTATAAAATTAAAGGTACTTTAGAAGACAAACATTTAAAATATCAGCATGTACGCTCTGTCACTATTTTAATCAGAATTAAACCTACATGATACTAAAGCCCATTAAAATTTACATAAATAAGGCGAGTGTAATCAAAATCGTTACAGTCGTTTTGAGAAAATCATAAATAAAGAGCAAAATGCATGGTAAAAAGCAGCACTTAGGTGAAACGTTGCTATAACATCCCGAGCGTATAGACGTAAATTTTAGTTTCGTGGGACTCTTTGTTTTTGTGCTAGACTAACCACACACACAAACACACCAGACATCTTCTGGGGACTTGGTTATTTGGACTCAGGAGACCCTAGAACATGTATTTCCGTTGAAAACTGGAATTCGAAAATTTTCACGATTGTGATGCATTCCCTTACTATATATTTTATATGTGAAAGTAAAAATGCTTTAACTGTTATCCAATATAGACCGATTAAGTTTGTTGTGTATAAGAAAGCAACCCACAGTATTTGGGGAGCTTAATGTTATGTTAATAACTTATTAGATTATATAGTATATAGGAATATGCAAAATATAAATACCTTTTGTAAGCACTTATCAATAAAAGCAAGAGATAAAAAGAGACAATAGTCTTTTTAGATACATTAAGCCTTCAATAATTTTAATCGAGTGATAAGTGAACGTTTTTCTTACGATCATTGCTTTCCGTCGTTAAAAATAAAATTATAATACCGGAATTTTTACGTAATTTATGACGTACGTTTTACTCAAGAACGAATTTATTGACTAATAAAATATAATTGCGATCACCCTAGGGGAGCATTCTTGTCTAAATGTATGATGGGAGTACTTACACCATAGATCAAGTTCCTCATTAAATCAGAACGCTTTTTAATCCTAGCATTTGGACTGTTATAGATGTATATATTAGATATTCAGGAAGATACCAAGTAATTTTGTCTATTTAACTAATATTGCTATAATTATTTTCATTTACGCAACCTGGAACATCGCCTGGCACACATCAAGCTGTGACAGATAATATATTATTTGTAATAATTGATTATATTAATTATATTTATTTGGTAAAGATATAAGTCCTGTACAAATTAGGGTTTTGCCGCCGCTTAGTGAGATCATGAGGTACCCATGTATCGAGCTTTTTTACTTTCCCAATACACTTTAAATGTCTGGAAACGGTAGATGCACTTGCATTTAGTTGTGCTGAGAGTCCTTTAACTATTAGGTAGGGGTTTCCTTGTACTGTATGTTTGAGGACATCGTTGTCTATTACGGACGGAGGTTTTGCTCGGGGCGTTTTCCAAGTCGGTATCCCCAGTTGAAAACTTAGCAAACCAACGGCGAATGGTCCGTTCATTAACACTCCCTTCCCCAAACGTCTTGCAAATATTTCTAGCGGCCTCAGCTGCTGAATGGCCGAGTTTAAACTCGTATAAAAATATTACTCGAAAATCGCGTGTTTTCATGTTCATATTTGGAGGTATACTAAAAAGTGGGTAATTGATTGTGAAGCTAATGTTTATAATACAAAGATGGAGGATTAGTAACTGTTTACTTTAAATATGTAAACATTCGGAAGGAAACAACAGAGACCTGCAAAATCCTTTATGTATTTTTAGAAACTATAAAAACGGACGTTTCATGTGAAACAACCCAATAATTAAAACAACAATGAAAAGAAAATCATCATAATTAGTATGTGGACTCTCACTATTCAAGAAATGTAAAAGTTGCACACGCTGACACTAAAAACAAGTAAATTCTATTTAATTTTATAGGCTGTTCATTTAAAAAAAACGTTTCATTTTACGTCTTAAAAATTTGTCTCTGTCTTTTATTCAGTATATATACATATATATGTTGTACTAATATGGGGTTATACTAATATCGTACTTAAATATTACATTACTTACCAAAATGAGTTGTAAGCATTGTAATTACAAAATTTATCTATATATTTTTGTTATACTTTTTAAATAAAATAAGATAGATATTTCGGTTGTAAAAAAGGTTTTGATTTATTTCATTTATATTAATTTAAATTTAGAATATGTATAAATAAATCGCTATATCAACGAGAAAGTATTCTCGTATATTGCTTAAAAAGAACTAGTAAAACTAATCCTAAAACTACACTTGATACAAACATTATATAAGGATAAGCGTAGTGATGAATAAAGATGAAATGAAATATTAGTAATATCTTTTAAAAAAATCACTTAGTTCAAAAATAATATTTTTTACGATATAATGAGTATATTTACAATAAAATATATCAATTTTAGATAATTATATATATATATATATATATATATATATATATATATATATATATATGTGTGTATAAATAAAACCAGGATCTTTATTTAATTAAAATAATTGAAGAGGAAATTTATAGCAAGAATCAACTCAAGTAGAGGAATTTTTTATAGGATTGCTAATATCTACATTTGTTTTTATTTTATACGTCTTTAGAGGTCTTCATGAAGGTCACGTTTTTTCAAGATTGTTTTTTTTTTTTTTAAATAATATAGTAAAGACAGAGAAATGATAACCATCTATTTAGAAATGTATGAAGTACAATTAAGTAATTCATTTCGATTGAAAAAGTGACATATTTAATGATATATTTAAGAGTGGTAAAACTAGCAATAAATCTTAATAACCTGTTTCCTCGATAACAATGTTGTCAATAACATTAATCAATTAATCGCGATAATATAAAACACTCGAAATCCATGAGTGTCTTATTCCTATATCCTTCAGATAATAAAACATAACTTATTTACAATATATCAGTGCTTATTATTATTAAAAAATAAGACATAGGCTAATATAAAAAAAACTGTTGCGGGCAACAAACAATTTTCCCTTACTTCGATTGTTAAAAAAAACTTAAGAATTGGCAAATAAAGTTGAAGTCGGAACAAATTTAAAGACTTATATTCAATTTCGCTGAAAATATATGTTTTAGGTTAAATAATATAACAAGATAAAATGGTTATGTGCAATGATCACATAACTTTATGGTTGATTTGTCAGTTCACATTATGTTACACAACTTAGTATATAAAATAACTTTTCTTTTAAAGCTAATATATTTTTTACTAATATACTCGACTACTAAACAATTAACCAATCAACATTTCGAAGATAGAGATCATATCATAAAATGGAAAAGCAGAACAAAAACAATACATAATTCATGAAAAAAACAAAACAACTTAACTCTTTTTTCAATAGTGACAATAATATACTAAATATTTTTCTAATCCTAAAAAAATATTACAAAGAACAACAAAATACATATTGTATTATTATATACTGAATAACATTCCAACAACAAATACTAACAATAAACACCTTATTTCATTATCAGGATAAAGGAAATACAGAAAAAAATATTACTTAGTTGCAAATACCTAAAGGTAAAGATACCAAAACTGGATCGGAAGTTGATATTCAAGAATGCAGTGGTTGATAGACTGTGATGTCAACAGAGAAAAGGCACAGAAAATTTAAAACTTCTTAAACGTGAAACTACGTAAAAAAACAATAGAAAAAATCTATCAGTTCATTTTAGTAAAGTTTCCTTGGACAAGATATACGGACATGCATCAAATGTTTCAAACGTAGCACCAATTCCAGACGTGTTTTGTGTGTACAAGGACTCATTAGAATATGCGTGAATGAGCAGCTCAAAAGAACATGACGTAGTTAAAATCACTCAGATTCTAATTCACGTCTCAAATTCATATACAGAGTTGAAATGAAGACTATTATTGTGGCTGAAGATATTTATTTTATCATTTTCCAGTAAATTTTGAATAAAGGCCTTAAAGGCCAGTCTCGTCTCTATTCACATCTTATTTTTTTTAAAGTCTGAAATGTGAAAGGAAAGTTTTTTTTTATTTATAAAACTTCCCAAGGAAGTAAAATTACCACAGGCGATATAAGATATCTTTAAAAACTTCTAGAAACCTACGCTAATCTCCATAACCACTAGTTCGTAAATAAAATTTGCGGTGTGGTCTGGTAGGTAGAGCACTACCGGGTTTGAACTGCCGTAGAGTCAGAATTATTTATTCTATTATTTCAGCCGTGGAGCGACAGTGGGGTACGGAAACCTTCCTGAGGCACATCCAGTCTCAATAAAGTGGGTACCGAAAATTAGGGTAGGGAGAAAGACGGCGAGTGAGGTTGATATAAGCATAAACACCTCCTTACGCAGCCGTTGTTCCTGAAACAGTACGAATCTACTATCTTCTACGGAACCCAAGACCCTTCAAGGTACAGGTACAAGTTTTATAAATAAAAGTTTAAAAGTTAAAAGCAAAATAAAAAAGAAGTCTAAAAAAGAATTATTCGTAGCATATTTAAAAAGTTCGGAAAAAAGATAAGTCAATTTTACATTCATTAAGTTAAGCAGTTTGAGCAATAAATCCGTAAAATTCCCAAAAATAACATGAAACATTTGGAACGCAAAATAATCTTGGAGATTTTTTCTTATCAAAAATTATCAGTGCAACAAATTGAAGCTCAAAAACTTTGTATTTCTGAATATTCAGATACTTCAAATCACGTACTATGTGGCCGAAAATTCACATACACACATTGTTTACAAGTTCAGCTCGGTAGGACTGATCATTCGCACTGATAGAATGTAAACAAGTTATCGTTTAGCCTTTATAGAATCAGCATATTAAGACTCTCGAGCTGCAATCGTTTTAAATGATCACAGTAAATTAAAGATGTTTCCGACGACATTGTAAGAGGATAACGATTGCGACATCTTGCAAAGTATAACCTCTTCATCCTCGAGACTATCATTGAAGCTACTCATATCCATACAATGGAAACATATGAAAAAAATAGACAACAGACTTATTTCCTTAAACAATAAGGAAATCAAATCATTTTACGTCTTATTTCTAATTAAATCGATTATCTTCAACGGCTGGAATAGCCTTGTCAATATTTCATATAATTTGTTTAGAGAATTATAAATTTTACACCTTTAATGTGAAAGAATACAGAAATTTGTTTGTTTATTCATTTAACGTGACTTCATAATTCATTCTATTCGGACGATGCTACAGTGGAAGTCCTAAATGCCTATCCAGGTTTGTTTAGGATAGGGATCATGAACAACAATTAAATTAACACGGATTTTTAACTAATTTAAAAAAATCCTGGACCCATCTGCCGGGATTGAACCCGTAACCTTTTTTTTTTTATCTCCTTTTCACTGATTTTCCATAAAGTCAGAATAGAATCTATGTTTATTAACAATTAGTACTATGATTAATTGAAAATCGTATTTTTCAACTTTTTGAAATTTACTTTTTTATGAACGCTTTAGGGATTTACTCTGCCCCTATCTTGAGCATCTAAGTTTTCTAATTTCTGTCGGGTGGTCATCACTATGGATGAGGTCAGGACCTTACCTCATCCATAGTGATGTAAATTCGATATAGATAAGTTCGAAAAAGAAAACGTGGAAGGAACAAGGGCAGGTATATAAGAATGGAGGAATGGACCTAGGCCTTTTCATTTTTTCAACCCTTATCTTCTAAGTTCGACGAGGAATCCTTATAGCGCCTCGTCCGACTTTACGCGTTGTGTTTTTGGGGATGGTTAACTGATACCTTTTTTCCGTCGCCTCAACTTAAAGCCACCTTCCAGGTTTGAACCCGCGACCTTAGGCATAGAAGACTCTCATGCTAGGCACTACACTAAGAAGACCTTACCAGAAATTGGTTGAGGCAGAGATATCAGAAACAGACATTTTTATGAGGCAGATTTTTTTTTTCTTTCAGTATCATAAGAAGATATCATAAGAACGTCTTGACAGATTTCGATGAAAACATATAAAATGATTCCTGACATTAATGGTAAATAACCTATTCTTCTACGATAGGTGGACGGACCATCGGTATTTTAGATCGGATAGATCGATTAAATGGGACATAGAAACCTGTCAACGGAGTTGAAATAAAATAAATTGGATGCTGAATCAACCTCCGCACTTTCCTCGGTATAGATATATCAGTTAACAGTTTCTCTCCTTTATACATAAATTAGCTGAAACCCACGTCTCACGAATATTTAATTTTGTATTGATTTAAATTAACTTATATTGCTTTATGATACTATCAAATATAATACGTATAATTTCGCTATCTGTCAATCAAGTAACTCTTTGTATGAACAACAAATATAAAGGCTGATCTTCATTTTAATCTGTCATATTTAGGGAACAATATTGAGGTAGTAACAACTAAATAATAATGCTAAATGCGTTTTAGCGTTTTAACATAATTGTTGCATATCGTCACAACTCGTTCGTAAGGTAAATATCATAACGTAACATAAATACAATTTAAAATCTTATTAACAATACTTTAATATATTAATTTATAATCTTTGATACATGAGGTCAGATTTAGATGATTTTATTTCGAATTTATAAAAAATTTTAATATCTTTCCAATGTGTACTTATAAAGTTCCAGGAGATGGATAATTTTTTTGAATAATTCGAAAGTTATTTTTCCACAAGGTTTAAGAAATTTTTTTTTTACCACTTAAAAGACAAATCATTCCAAACTCAGTCCTTTTGCTCATCTACACGGTACGAAAAAAGAACCTCCCGAAAAAAAATCTTTCAGAACCGCAGTCATTTTTGAAATACTGCGATGACCAGAAAATAGAGTGAAATGGTACTTTCATTTATAAATATTGATATATCCTTTATGTATAGCATGGCAATGGAATTCATCAACCCATTTTTCATCACATTTTGTTAAGTTAAAATTATTTGGTTCTTCATAAAAACGTTCCTCCATCTAAGCAACTTTTTATTTTTAAAAACAATCTTAAAAAATAAACTACGAGTAATATACGTATCCATAGATAAAATTTCATTTGTTTTCTTTTTTATAATTATCCTCGGTTTCCTGGTTATAAAACTGCAATAACATTTTCCTCTATCTTTAAAAATAACTGAGTTACTGAATTGAATTATTTTTAATCGGCCTCAATTTTAAAACTAATCTGCTGTTACAAAACGTCTAGGTGTTACGATCATCGTCGAATGCCCAAGTATTTCTGTGCCAGATTAAAAAAAAACTTGGGAATGTAGTTTCGGAGAAAAGATGGGGAAAGCGGGCAAACTTTTTTTTTTTTTTTTTTTTTTTTCCATTCTTTATTATGCGAATTATCTTGAAGCGAGAGCCCTAAAATTTTGGGAGGAGAGTATTTATTTTATTTTTTCTGGTCGATAATAAAGGTTCGTTATGAATAATAATAAACCAAAAGAGACTATAATAATTAATTATTTTTTCGATGAACATTTTGAGAGGAAAATTTCCCTATTTTCCTTTCTGCAACTGTATTGGTTAGATGTTTAAAATCTTTGTGCGTATATATTATTTATTATGGAACTGTAAATGAATTTAATACAAGAAATGCTCAGCCATCAATGAATTTAATTTGAAACGAATTTCCTAGTGGGATTTATTTAGAATACATTATTTGCTAAAATACAATTATCATACTATAAAATATTTATTTTTTTTATTTTTTATTTATAGTTTTAAGTTTTGACATGACGATGGCATTTGCTATCTGCACAAAGCAAGTGCGAAACTGCATAAGATAGATTTAAAAACTAATAACTATCAGAATATCAGGTCTCTTGGCCAGCGCTTCGATAGTCTTCCGGGTAGATTATATGGGTTTGTGGCAGTTAATAAGTTTTGAGTCAGCGGGTTTCAATTTAGCGTCAGTCTGTTGTGAAATTTATTGTAGCGATCAGTGTAAGTTGCAATGACGAATAGAATGTCTAGGTCATTTAGTATTGTCCCGTTAGATACATAAAAAGGGGCATTTACAATTTTCCTAAGTAATTTTGATTGGAAAATTTTGATGTTTGACCTTTTTGCAGTTCCCTATAACTAGCTGTGATAAGTCCAAATAGGTTTTATCAGTACTTTATAAATAGTTAATTTGTTTGTCAATGATAATTTTGAATGTTGGTCTAGTAATCTCGAAAGAATTCCATATCGTTGATTCAGTTCTTTTCTTTTTCGTTTGAGATGCTATGCCCATGTCAGTCGTTTGTCAAGGTAAAGGTCTAAATACCGTACTGTGTCCGAAACTGGTATTGGTGTATTATTGAAAAAGACCTGAGGATAGGATTCATGTTTTAGAGAAAATGTGACGATCATACTTTTTGATCCATTCATTTTGATTTTCCATTTTTTTCCCAGCAAGCTATGTCATCCAGACGTTCTTAAAGTGCTTGAGAAGCCTTAGAGGCATCTTTGTTGGATGCTGAGGGATGACAGAGCAATATATATATTAAACAGTGTTGGACCTAATACGCTACCTTGAGGTAAACCTGCTTTTATTTGTTCAATATTAGAGAACTCTGAACCTATTCTCGCACAGGAAACCTATCTTTCAAATACGATTGTAAAATTATACAATAGGTTGGATAAAGAAATGTTTTCAACTTAACAAACAAACGATCTTGTCACATTCTGTCAAATGCCTGACTCATATCTACAAACACTCCCAAGGCAAATATGTTTTGATTCTAACAAAAAGCAATATAATCAACTAATTGGTAATACTGTTGTATTGTACGTGTACAATGATTTTGCAAAATAAATAGAATATATATGATATAAACTCACTAAAACTTACACAAAAGAATGGATCAATCATGCAAATGTTATAGCAAAAGAGTGAATATTAGTATTTTAATGAGGGAAATTATAATATCCGCACTAACAACAGTTGCTTAAGATTAAGAAAATCTAAAAAAAAAATGCTTCTCATTAAAAGTGAGAAATTTCCATGAACAACGGAGAGAAAATTGATAGTAGTGGGGAGATAAGAACTAAGACGAAGAAAGATAGGTTGTATCAAGGTCAGTGGGATAATGATAGCGCATTAGACTGCAGTCATATTTGCAAAGGAGATAAATATGCATTTTATCCTATAAAGAGGCAACAATGTTGCTTCACCTTCCAACAATAATCCTTATTACCAGCTAAATATCCAACACTTCTACATCGGATTGATTTTTAATATATCCCAGACAATTAATCTCTTATCTAATCTGTTCGCCTATAGTAAGTAGAGGATATTTAGTGCAGAACAAGAAAACTTCACATCAGCCATATCTCCATCATACAATTATTTACAGTATATGTTTGTCATAGAAAGTTTTACAACAGAAAAATTACAATAAAATAATAAAGAAATTTAGATTATAATTCGTTTAATATAAAAAAAAAACGATAGAGCAGGGAATATATATTTAATAAAATCTGGTGCGCGCAACACACGATTTCACTCACCTCTGCTGTTAAAATTAATTTAAGAATTTTCAAATAAATTTAGTGATGAAAAAAATTAATTATAATGATATTCGATAGAAACATGTGTTTCATTAATTAATCTATTATATTATTGCAATAATAACAATCTGGGGCAGGCAACACACGACTTACAATTACCTTCATTTTTAAAATCAATGAAAGAATTTTCAAATACAGTTAGAGATAAAAATACGTGAAACCATTTAAAGAATTAATTAAATTGAATTTCTGCAGAAACATGTGTTTTATTGAAAAATCTATTATATCAGATAGTAAAACATAACTTCTTTACAATATATCAGTGCTTATTAATATTAAAAAATAAGACATAGGCTAATATAAAAGAAAAATCTGTTGCGGGAAACAAACAATTTTCCCTTACCTCGATTGTTAAAAAAAAATTTAAGAATTAATAAATAAAGTTGAAGTTGAAACAAAGTTAAAGAATTATATTCAAATTCGCTGAAAATATATGTTTTAGTTAAATAATATAACAAGATAAAATTGTTATGTGCAATGATCACATAACTTTATGGTTGATTTGTCAGTTCACATTATGTTCCACAACTTAGTATATAAAATAACCTTTACATTACTAATCTAATGTTCGAAACAAAATGTTCAAAATTAAACATGTTTGCTCTTTTCTCCTTTAGCTAATTACAAAATTCCTTCATCTTTTATAGACAGGCGTTTTCTTTTAAAGCTAATAGATTTTTTTTTTTTTTTTTTTGGTACTTCAAAGGAATAGAATAAAAAAGAATCTGGTGCGGGCAACACACGACTATCACTTACCTCCGTTTTTAAAATCAATGAAAGAATTTTCAAATGCAGTTAGAGATAAAAATACGTGAAACCATTAAAGAATTAATTTAATTGAATTTCTGCAGAAACATGTGTTTTATTAAAAAATCTATTATATTATTATCTAACATAATCAGTTAGTTTTATCGGCTTTTCACCACTCTCGATTAACTCATAAAAGCTTGTGTTTGAGATAATAATTTTTCTAAAATCATTAGCTTTCCAACGGTGTATCATACATGTATATTATTGTTCTTATGTTCAAAAACGAAAAATTGCATTAAATAAATATTTTTTCTGTTTTCTCCTTTAGTTGGGTATCGAATTCATTCAATTTATACATTAACCTGTTTTTCATCAGTGGAAACAAGATAATATAGTTATTTTTATAGAATCAACAAATTTAAAGGCACTTTAGAGAAAGAAAATTTAATATATCGGCATTTAAGCCCTGTCAGACCATTTTAATCCGAATGAAACCTTAATGATATTAAAACCCATTAAATTTTACATCGATATAGCGAGTTTAATTAAAATTGTCGGAACCGTTTTCGAGAAAATCGAAAAATGATGCAAAATGCATGGTTCAAAGTGGCTCTTATGGTCAGCCGATTTTGATGAAAAAGGTTTTGTAACGTCTCGGGCGTATATTTGTCTTAAATATAAAACTTCAGTTTCATAGGACTTACTGTTTCCACCTGGGAGTTACCACACACACACACAGACCTTTTTGCGGGACTTGGTTATTGGACTCAGAGGACCCTAAAATGTGTATTTCTGTTGAAAACTAGAATTCGAAAATTTTCACGATCGCAATACTTTCCCTTACTATATATAGTAAGTGAAAGTAAAAAACAGAAAAAAAAATTAGACTTCATTCTTAAAGATTCAAAACAAAAATCCGTTTGTTACTCGTCAGCGCCTTATATTTAAAACACCTACGACTTTTTGATATCTGACACCAAAATAGCAGGACAAGCAAAGATGATCAGCCACTGGAAACTAATATTATAGGTTTAATAAGGCACAAAAGGAAACAGAGTGTTTTAAAATAATAATGCTAATTAATGATATTCATTGGTGTAAAAAAATACTTGGCGATCCTAACATCGCCTTGCACTTATCAGGTATTGGGTTTAAAAATGACCACAGATCTGATGGTTAATTTTTCTACTATATATGTAAATAATAAAAGCAATTTATTATTTTATTATCATACAACCAAAACTTATTCAACATAAATCCACATGTTTCATTATGCATTTTTAAAATCATTCCTACTAAACCATTTTAGCTCATGTTACAAAAATCTAGAAAAACTTTTCGTGAAAGCGTCCTTGCACCGATAGATCCTGTTTGCATCCTGTGTCTTGACGTGGTTGGAAAGTAGTGGGCTGCAAGCCGTTCCACTTTTTTTTTTCTTTTTTTTTTTGGAGGGAAGGAATCTCACAAGGCTGGAAAAAATTCGTTATGTCCTCTTGGTTTAAACCTCGTTTATGTCAGACGTTAATAACCATTACAACCAAAAACTAAAATAAATTGGTGCCCCTAGTATATTTTGTTCAAAAATGTGAAATAAATAGAATACAGAATCATGCATAGATCTAATAAATATTTACGTTAATAAAGTATTTAAAATATTGGTAGTTTAAAGCTGTGGCTATTTATTTGACACATTTGATACATATATTTAATACACATCTCAACTAACTGAGGAAAAACATAATTAGTGAAGAAAAGATATCGATTTCAAAATAATAAGCCGTTGTGTAATAACTTGTAGTTTTTTTAACCTCTCTAAATGGGAAAAAAATAGTCTGTGAACTACCGAGGTCAAAGTTATCAAGATTATATGATTAAATTTGTACGGAAATTCCTAGTAGGTAAGACAACTAATAGATAATTGTTTGAAATGCTTAGGAAACTGTTGTAGAGGAATTTTTTTTTTTCTAAAACTAAATATAACTCTAGATAGGTCAGGCTTATGATAACTGTAAGGTAGTTCTCAAACTACTTTATAAAAAGTTAATCAATTTTAGGAAGAGAGTTTAGAAAATTATCTAAGATTAATCTAATCTATTGAAACGTGAAAATATGTCTATTATCATTTAAAACGGAGATTATTTATAAGATATTGAACACTAAATGAAAAAACGGCCAATGGTATTAGGTTTTTTCTTGAATAAACTAACCTTCCGGAAAAATAATAAAGAAATAATTCAAGCGAAAACTTTTAATGGGTAAAAAAAAACCAATTGCATACATTGTTGCAAAGCACATACCTATTACAAATGCACCTGGTACCAGACTGCAAGTATCAAGTAGCGGAAAATAGGTCTAAATAATCGTCAGTATCAATTAAAGCTGAATCTAAACACCGTAGGTATATAGATCGTATCAATTTAAACTCTACACTATTCAGTACCTCCGGTTCATAATTATATGTTTATATCTTTATATTAAATTATCTATTATTATATCCTTGAAAACAATGTCCCGTTTCCCGATAAACAATTCCTTAGAAATTTAAACCTTAAAATACTCTCTGTAAACGCTATGTATGTTTCGTATGTACGACGAAAAACAAATTTTTTTACACATGCATCCATCATCAACATAGGAAAAGGGTTCGCTTTTAGCTTTTAAACGCGGTACAAATGTCTGAAAAGTACTCTGCATCATTGGTCATCACGGTCACCTCCAAAAAAAAGTTTAAAAAATATATATATCATTCTAAACTCAATGACCAGAAAAAAAAAAAATTATACTTCATGAATTCTTAAGAAATATCCAGATTTGATAGAAGCACTGCAAAAACATATTGAAAAATTGTGGCAATCTATTTTTTTAATTTACAGCTGTATTAAAGAATACAATTAGTATGTAGAATGAAAACAAACAGTCATGAAAATGTCTAGATAAAGAACTACCCAGTGGTAGCACTTCACTAACTAATTTAAGACAGTAGGTCCCGCGGCCACCTTCTTTTCAGTCGCCTTGAGCTCAGAATGAAAAGAGGAGTATCTATCACGGGATATGTCTGCAACAAATAGGATGTTTAGGTCATAATTGAGGAGTTGATTTGTGACAAAATAAGGAGCATTCAGGATTTTGCGAAGGATTTTGGATTGTATGGACTGGATGCGATTTTAATAATTTAAAGATGAATCCAAACTATACAATATGACCGTAAGTCATATAATTAATTAACCTATAAAACAGTATCTTCATGATAATGATCTTTCAATACTTTTAACTTACAGAAAAGTTTAATCGGCGAATTAACAAAAAAAAAAAAAAAAATCATAATAATATAGCATTGCATGAAAAGAAGGAAAGGTGTACCGCAATTCGATGTTTTTCAGGAAATCGTTGAAAAAATTTAATATTTTAAAATATAAGCTTCTTTAAGACCATACTATCCGACTGCCGTACTCTCTTGTTAATATTTCAAAAATATTAGCATTGAAAAATAATAATAATCTTCCAGATAATGAGCATTTTATATCAAGGGACATATGTACTCTAAAACATGATTAGGAAATCTAAAACGCTGTGTAGCTGTTGGAGGGGAAAAAATGTTAATGCAAGTTACTTGATGCAAATATATTGGATGCAGCTAACTATTTATTCAAACAAGGTCTTCTGATTAAATGAAGAGTCAATGAGGCAAAGATAAGCATATTAATAGCACATCACTTATAACATACTCCATTCTTACTGCTATCACATAAAAATTTCTTAATATTATTGCTTTAACAATAGAAAATATTACTCAATAACAATTTTTATATAATCAGTTTAAATTTTATTTTATTAAAAAAAATTGTGTAGAAGAATCAAATTTGTATAAAGCTTGTCCCAAAAGGAGTACAGATTTTAATGGAATTATTAAAAGTATAGAAAAACAAGCTCTTAAAAGATACTGAGAGTCAAAACCGTTTCATTCATCTCACACATAATATTGTTATATATTATTACTACAAAATACAGAATAGAAGATGTATGAAACGGTGTAGATATGGAATGTCTTTCGCCGAATTATGATTATACGAAACAAACTGAAAAACTAATTATAATAATAAAGTAATTCACAATTTTAGTTAGTTGAATTATTTACCATAAAAATCCTTCTTATCAAAACTTGTCGTAAAATGTACAGCAAATCAATATGAATTAAATAATTTTTTTGAAAAATGTAAGTAGGTAAAATATTTAATAGCTGTGTGTGTGAAATAACCAAAATAACCAAGCTGATTAATATTTCACCAGCAAACATTTTTCAAAAAATTAATTTAATTAACATTGATTTCCTAAAACAAATTTTGAAATATATATATATATATATATATATATATATATATATATATATATATATATATATATATAATATTAAATAAACCTATATATTATTGAAAAATTATAACTAACAATAGAATGTAAGTAAATCTTAATCCAACTTACAATGAAGGACCACCTAATATACTGATACATCTGCTTACCTGAAAACAGAATAAATGAAGTTAAAAAAATGGAAAATATATTTATATATAATAATAATAATATTTACTATTTATGAAAAAATATATTCATTTAAAATATTCAAGTTATCATACATGATATTATAATAAATTCATTCATTAATAATATTCAGAATATAAA